>JAGIQG010000033.1:8212238-8541168 GCA_024679065.1 Sphyrna mokarran
TTTAGGTTTTTGTTTTTGTCCAGCTCCAGGGAGCTGGCCACCGCTGCCTCCCTTGGATGAGCTGTCCCCCACAGTAGTACTCAGGCAAGAGTACTTATTTTGAAGGGGGACATCCACTGGTGTACTCTCCATCACCTGAGGTTTCCCCTTCCTAATAGTTACCCATGTGCCTTCTCCCCTTTGCTCTGGTGTGACTACTTGTCTGTAGCTCCTATTAATAATCTCCTCATTCTCCCTAATGAGTCGAAGGTCCTCAAGCTGCATTTTCAGTTCTTTTACCTGGTCCCGTAGGGATTGCAGCTCCACACAGCGATCACAGGTATGGACATCGGGGAGACCAGGAGCCTCCAAGACCTCCCACATGTTACACTGGCAACAACATGCTGGCCTCACACCCATGCTTGCCCCTTTTTAGTAACCCAGAGAAAAAAAAAGTAAGAAAGATTAAAACTTACCTTGCCTCCCCTTTTTGCGTAGGCTCTGTGAGCCAAGGACCTTACAGCTCACACAAAAACAAACTTACCTGCTCCTTCTCAGAGCTCTCCTCTCTCTGTCTCTCTCTTTTTTAGGTTAGAGGAGGAGGGGGGGTTGGGATACTCTACTTGTGTAGAGTATCGGGATTCCACACCACCCCAATTTATAGTGAGGTTGAAAAAAAACTACACTACCCAAGGTGCTTTGCAACACCTTGCGGGTTTAAAAGTTTAAAAAGTTTAAAAAGAAAAAAAACTACACTACCCAATGTGCTTTGCAACACCTTGCGGGTTTAAAAGTTTAAAAAGTTTAAAAAACTAGTAAAATTTAGACTTAAAAATCTATTTTGTTGACATTGAGGGAGAGAATATTGTTGCTGCAGTTTCTCTATCTCATTCCTGTACTCTGTCTCGTCATTATTTGAGATCCAGCCCACTACGATGATATTGTCAGCAAATTTGAAAATTGAATTGGAGGGGAATTTGGCTGCACAGTCGTAGGTGTATAAGGAGTGTATTAGGGGGCTGAGAACACAGCCTTGTGTGGCACCGGTGTTGAGGATGATTGTAGAGGAGGTGTTGTTGCCGATCCTTACTGATTGTGGTCTGTGGGTTAGGAAGCTCAGGATCCAGTCGCAGAGGGAGGTGCCAGTCCACGGAGTTTAGAGATGCGTTTTGTAGGAATAATATTGTTGAAGGCTGAGCTGTAGTCAATAAATAGGAGTCTGACATAGGTGTCCTTGTTATTTAGCTGTTCCAGTGCAGGGATATCATTATAGCAATTAGTAATAATAATAATAATTACTAATAGTGTCACAAGTAGGTTTACATTAACACTGCAACAAAGTGACTGTGAAAATCCCCTAGTTGCCACACTCGAGCGTCTATTCGGGTATGCTGAAGGAGAATTTAGCTTGGGCAATGCACCTAAACAACACATCTCTGTCTATCGAAGGAAACTAGAGCACACGTAGGAAACCCACGTAGACAGTGACCCAAGCCGGGAATTGAACCTGGGTCCCTGGTGCTGTGAGGCAGCAGTGCTAACCACTGTGCTGCCCTGAAAATGAGCACAATGCTGTTTATCCAGCCTCTCCAGGAGATGGACTGTTGGCCCTGTGTGTGTGTGTGTGTAACCTCTTCAGGGAATGTGATCAATCAAGACATTTCTAAACTGGGTGACCACCTCTTCAAGCAGGACAGTGGAACATGGTGGCACAGTGGTTAGCACTGCTGCCTCTTCGTGCCAGGGACTCGGGTTCAATTCCTGGCTCGAGTCAATGTCTGTGTGAAGATTGCACATTCTCACTGTGTCTGTGTGGGTTTCCTCTGGGTGCTCCAGTTTCCTCCCACTGTCCAAAGATGTAATGGTTAGGGTGCATTGGCCATGCTAAATTCTCCATCTGTGTACCCAAACAGGGGCCAGAGCGTGGAGACTAGGGGATTTTCACAGTAACTTCATTGCAGTGTTAATGTAAGCATACTTGTGACACTAATAAATAAAATTTAAAACTTTAACTTTAAACTTTAGGTCCACAGTCAGGTCAAACTGATCCAATTGAATGACTGGTGGAACAGACTCGAGGGGCTGAGTGGCCTAACCCTGGTTCTAATGCTATCAAATCAGGTTTCGCTTAACAATCGCTCGCTTTCCTGTCAAAGTTCACAATATCGGGAGAGATTAGACATTGAAATATTTTTTTCCACTCCTCCGTGAATATTCTACGACAAAGGGATAGTAATTATCATAGAATCCATACAGTGCAGAAGGAGGCCATTTGACCCATCGAGTCTGCACCAACCACAGTTCCAAGCAAGCCCCATCCCCATCACCCCATTCGTTTACCCCATTAATCTCCCTCACACTAAGCGGCAACTTAGCACGGTCAATCCATCTAACCCGCACATCTTTGGACAATGGGAGGAAACTGGAACACCCGGAGGAAACCCACAGAGACACAGGGAGAATATGCAAACTCCACACAGACAGTGATCCGAGGCAGGAATTGAACCCGGGTCCATGGCGTTATGAGGCAGCAGTTCTAACCACTGTGCCACCTTGATCAAAGTGGAGAATGCGGACATCGATCCCACTCCCCCTCTCGTCCAAAGTAAGCACAGTATCATTTGAATTAATTCCCTGTGGAATCTTCCAGCCAAATCTTTCACTGAAATTAAGAAGTATTTGTCCACACACACGCTGCTGGGGGTTTGGCATTCTTTTCCGTGAATAGTAATTAATGCTGAATTGTTAATTTAAAATGGGGATTGATAAAGTTTTGGTATCTAAAGTTATTAAAGCATTAGGGTTAAACCGGATAAATGCAATTTTATAAATTGGCCAGGTCTGTCCGGTCTAGAAGGGCTGAATGGCCTCCCTGTGTTGAGTATATTGACGATTGCGAGTTGGCTGTTTTAAGGGTCACCAACATTGCTGTTTTGTTTTCCAGACAAAGCGACATCAGAAATCCACATCAATGACCAAAAGCATTGCATTCCCTCACCGCTTGGGTATGTAGACTGACTGGGGTGAGAGATTTAACACATCCAGACTTGCTGGAGAGATATTGATGTGTGATAGGGAGGAATGGTTATTGATAACATCCTCAAATATCCCAAACTCCCCTCAGTTTAATACTCCCAAATATCCCAAACCCCTTCAGCGAAACGCTCCCAAATATCCCAACCCCTCAGCGTAACACTGATATATTCCACACCCCTCACTGTGACATTGATACACAGGATTACAGGACTAGAGGGCACAACCTCAAGATTAAGTGAAGGGGGGGGGGTAGGATGTGGTTCAGATCGGAGTTGCGGAGGGGTTTGGGATATTTGGGAGTATTAAACTGAGGGGAGTTTAGGGTAACGCAAAGGGTGGTGAATCTTTGGAATTCTCTGCCTGATGGGGTGGTGGAGGCTTCCTCACTGAATATGTTCAAGTCAAGAGTGGATAGGTTTTTGATTGACAAGGGAATTAAGGGTTATGGGGAGAAAGCGGGAAAGTGGTACTGAACCACTACAGATCAGCCATGATCTTATTGAATGGGGGGGCAGGCTCGAGGGGCTGGATGGCCTACTCCTGCTCCTGTTTCTTATGTTCTTATGATATATCCCACACCCCTCACTGGTAAATTCTAATGCTATATGTCTGGTGTCAGTGAGAACTCGGTGTTATATTCAGATTTTTGCAGTGTGTTTAGATTGTGTCCTTGTAGAAACACGGTGTTTTTATAAAAATGATGTGCTGATGTTTCTAGGCTATAAATCTGTGTCTCTGCCCAAGTGATTTCTCTGCTGTTGTTTATTTGTGATCTCTTCCAGCCAATCCATGCTCTTACCACAGGAACTGCTTTCTCGAATCTCTTCACTCCTGCAGGAGCTGAAAGATGCCAAGGTTATTCAGAGGCAGCAAAGCGCTATTATCCATGGCCTGAGGGAGGTGAGTGAGGTCGAGTGATGTGGCGTTTTGATACACACTCATTGGCCTTGACACACACTCCTAAAGCACAGTTGTCCAAACCTGGGTGGCATGGTGGCACAGTGATTAGCACTGCTGCCTCTCAGTGCCAGAGACCTGGGTTCGATTCCTGGCCTTGGGTGACTGTTTGCGAGGAACCTGCACATTTTCCCTGTGTCTGCATGGGTTTCCTCCAGGTGCTCTGGTTTTCTCCTACACTCCAAAGATGTGCAGGCTAGGTGGATTAACCATGCTAAATTCCCCTTAGTGTCAAAAGATTCACGGTTTAGGTGGATTGGCCATGCTAAATTGCCCCTTAATATCTAAAGATAGACTGGTTAGGTGGATTGGCCATGCTAAATTGCCCCATAGTGTCCAAAGATGTCTAGGTTAGGGGGATTAGCTATGCTAAATTATCCTTTAGTATCCAAAGATGTGGTTTAGGTGGATTGGCCATGCTAAATTGGCCCTTGGTGTCAGGGTAAATATGTGTGTTACAGTGATAGGTCCTGGGTGCGATTGTGATTGGTGCAGGCTCCATGGGCTAAATGACCTCTTGCACTGCATGGATTCTACGATTTTTTTGAGGTTCAGCTGAACAATGCAAGAAGCTGTTAAAACTCTGAAAAGTTCTTATCTACAAGTGGACGGTCTCCTGCTGTGTGATCAATGAGTTCCTTTCTCCACGCAGTCCAGAGTCACTGTTGCAACTAATGAATTGAATAAACTGTGGGAACAATAAGATGTCTCTCAACACCAGGTCAAAGTCCAACAGGTTTATTTGGAATCATGAGTTTTTATGTCGCTCACTTGATGAAGGAGCAGTGCTCCAAAAGCTCGTGGTTCCAAATAAACCTGTTGGACTTTAACCTGGTGTTGAGAGACTTCTTACTGTGCCCTTTCCAGTCTGACGCCAGCATCTTCACATCAAACTCTGCTCAGAGCACAGTCCTGATCTATCTCTCGGAATGGAAAAGATTTGTCAAGTTAGTCCCAAGAGCGGAGATGGCTAATTCGCAGGGAAGGTTTATTGTTTTTTCTGCAGCCACCTATTGATTCTGTGGCCTGCACTACTGGTCCCCTCAGTTGGAGACGGGACTTAGCACATGTCTGGTGGATGGAGCCGGGGGAGTTCCAAGCAAAGGTCAATCAATCAGCCCCGCAGTGATGGGACACCACGATGGCTTGTTGAGTGAAGTCACACTCATCGATCCCAGACACCGTAAGCTGGAAGCCCAGTTGCAGTGGGACGGTGCACAGTTCAAAGTGGTTTACTCTGTGAGGCCGATATAAAAAGAATTAGCAAACCCTCACTGAACTTTGCAAGGTTTCTCCGGTCTGATGGCTTTGTTGATGGTGACTTTTCATGCTGCACGATTTGAGGAGGATGTCACAATAAACCAGTCCCTGTTAGTGAACTTCAGTGTTCCTGGGCAATTCATGTCATGACCTGTGTTTGACGCACAGTTGAGGAAAAATAGCATTTTCCCCCAACCCTGTTAAGTTTAAATTAGTGGGTTAGAATCACACAGTCTGATTTTAACCCATTCACAACTCTTCCAGTTGCATGGTGTTAAAAATTGGGGTGTATACTAATTACAGGCCATTCAGCCCATTCTAGCCTGTGTGTGTGAAATTTAAAATTTTTTATTTGCAATTCTTATTTTTAGTTTGCCTAAGTTTTATCTTGTTTTAATTTGAAATTTAATTTTAAAATTTAATCTACATTTTTATTTGTGTTTTTTTTTAATTTGCCTAAACTTTATCTTGTTTTAATTTGGAATTTAATTTTAAAATTTAATTTACGATTTTGTTACTTCTAATTTACCTAAATTTTATTGTTTTTAATTTGAAATTTAATTTACATTTTTGTTTTTAGTTTGCCTAAATTTTAACCTATTTTAGATTTAAATTTAAATTTTAAATTTTAATTGTTATATTGTTATTTGTAATTTTTAATTTGTCAAAATTTTATCTTCTAATTTGAAATTTAAATTTTGAGATTTAATGGTAAAATGTTTTATTTGTAATTTTTATTTTGAATTTGCCTGAAGCTTACCTTGTTTTAATTCTCTGATCTTGTTTTTAATCCCTGTCTAGGAACTGGAAGAAGCCAACTTGGGCAAACCAGGAGAAATTAAGGTAAGGATTTGATGTTGTTTCTAAAGATTTGTATCTTACCGTATTGAAAGAAACTGATGTATGCATACAGAAGTGTCTCTGTGCACACACCAGACTGGTTAGAGAGCATTCAAGATTTTTGTATACCTTTTCGCCATTGCTATCTGGTATTTTATCCAGTTGAGTTTAGAAGAAACAGCTTGATTGAAATCTTTAGAACTCTGAGAGATATTGACAGGGTGAAGGACGTTACTCCTTGTGGGTGAATCTAGAACTAAGGGGTCACTGTTTAAAAATAAGTTTAAAGTTTATTTATTAGTGTTACGCATAGGCTTACATTAACACTGCCCTGAAGTTACTGTGAACATTCCCTTGTCGCCATACTCCGGCATCTGTTCAGATACACCATTTAAGATAGAGGTGAGAGAATGTTTTTCTCTGTGGGTGCTACATCTGAGGAATACTCCCCTGTCTGCACGGAATTCCTCTGGTGCTCCGGTTTTCTCCGACAGTCTGAAAGACATGCTAATTTTGTTTTGATTTGATTATTGTCACATGTATTAGTATACAGTGTAAAGTATTGTTCCTTGCGCGCTATACAGACAAAACATACCATTCATAGAGAAGGAAATGAGAAAGTACAAAATGTGGTGTTACAGTCATAGCTAGAGTGAAAAAGAAAGAGCAGCTCAATGCAAGGTAGATCCATTCAGAAGTCTGATGACAACAGGGAAGGAGCTGTTTTTGAGTCGGTTGAGTTTGATTAGGTGCATTGGTCGTGCTAAATTCTCCCTCAGGGTACCCGAACAGGTGTTGGACTGTGGTGACTAGGGGATTTTCACAGTAACTTCATTGCAGTGTTAATGTAAATCTGCTTGTCACACTAATAAATAAACTATAAAAGGAAATGCAAAAGATGGATGAAACAGCCTTTGGATATTTTTAAGGCGGAGCTGGATAGATTGTTGATGAACGGGGGGGGGGTGAAATGTTATTCGGGGGAGGTGGGAAGTATGTGGTCAGATTAGTCCATGATCTTATTGGGTGGCGGAGCAGGCTCGGGGCTGTTTCTGACCAAGTTCTTGCAGGCTGGATGGGTTGAATGAATCTAGAGTATGGTTCAAACTTGAAATGTTTAACACTGCCAAACACAAGGTGCTTTCAGGAGAAATGCCTTTGAGGTGAACTGTGATATAAAAATGTGAGAGATGTTTCTTTGACCGCTCTTAGAAAGGGGGCATTCATTCACCCAGCGGTGAGTCACATGCTGCCTACCTAGGACCCGAGTTCTGCTCACCAGACATTATGTTGACTCGCGGTGTTGCAGACACGGGGAGAATGTGCAAACTCTGCACAGACAGTGACCCAAGCGGGAATCGAACCTGGGTCCTTGATGTTGTGAGGCAGCAGTGCTGACTGCTGTGCTGCCCCGTTTGGCACATTGATCCACTGACAAATGTTCTAAAGCACGAGGACATCCCAGTGGCAGGAGGACGGGTGACCAGAGGGCACTGGTTTAAGATAATTTGCAAAAACAAAAGTCAGTGTTAAGATTTTTCTTCTAAAAATGCAGCAAGTTGTTGTGATCAGGAAGGTGCTGCCTGAAGGGTGGTGGACACAGATTCAATAGGAACTTTCAAAAAGAAATTGAATCGATGCTGAGGTGGGGTTTCCAACAATGCTCACCCCAAGACCAGAAAATCCCACCCGAGGTCAACAGACCTTTGTGTGGTCAGTGTCCCGCCCACCACGATTCCTGATGGGAAAATTCCACCCAATGTGTGTGAGCTGATAGAGAGAAGAGAATTGGGGACCAATTGGGTAGCTCTTTCAAAGGGCTAGCACAGATACAATGGGCTGAAGGGCTTCCCTTGATTGCAACAGTGACTAGTGGTGTGCCTCAGGGGTCAGTGCTGGGACCACAACTCTTCAATATGTATTAATGATTTTGGAGGAAGGAACTGAAGGCACTGTTGCTAAGTTTGCAGATGATATAAAGATATGTAGAGTGACAGTATTGACGAAGCGGGTGGGGGTTGCTGCAGAAGGACTTGGATAGGTTAGGAAAGTGGGCAAAGAAATGGCAGATGGAATGCAATGTGGAAAAGTGTGAGGTTATTCACTTTGGGAAGGAGGAATGGAAGCATAAACTATTTTCTAAATGGGGAAATACTTAGGAAATTAGACATACAAAAGGATTTGGGAATCATTGTTCAAGATTCTCTTAAGATTAATGTGCCGGCTCATTCAGCAGTTAGAAAGACAAATGCAATGTTAGCATTCATGTCGAGAGAGCTAGAATACAAGGGGCTGTATAAGGTTCTGGTCAGACCCATTTTGAATATTGTGAGCAGTTTTGCTCCCCATATCTAAGGAAGGATGTGCTGGCCTTGGAAAGGGCCCAGAGGAGGTTCACAAGAATGATCCCTGGAATGAAGAGCTTGTCATATGAGGAATGGTTGAGGACTCTGAGTCTGTACATATTGGAGTTTAGAAGGATAAGAGGGGATCTTATTGAAATTTACAGGGATACTGAGAGGTCTGGGTAGAATGGACTTGGGGAGGAAAAACTAGAATCGGAGGGTACAACCTCAGGGTAAAGGGACGATCCTTTAAAACCGAGGTGAGGAGGAATGTCTTCAGCCGGAGAGTGGTGAATCTGTGGAACTCTTTGCCGCAGAAGGCTGTGGAAGTCATTAAGACAGAAATAGGTTCTGGATTAATAAGAGGATGAGGGATTATGGGAAAGGGCAGGAATATGGGGATGAGAAAAATATCAGCCATAATGAAATGACAGAGAAGATTCGATGGGCCAAGTGGCCAGATGCTGTTCCTATGTCTTATGATATTCTTCTGCGTTCTGATCCTAACTCACCACATGTGCCGTTTGAACTGATGTGTTGTTTTTGCAGGCTTCGCTGGAAGAAGTGGACAGCGAGCTCTTCCTGGTGAGAGAGGAGTTACAGAAGGTGTGGGACATGCTGCATGTCCGGAACAGCGAGTTGGAGGAGCAGCACCAGGAGCTGGAGTCTGCCCGGGGCCAGGTCAGAATGTACACTTTACCAGAGGGTGGAGAATCCGGCTCCCTCCTAGCGCCAGAGGATAGTCAAACTGTCACAGGAACAGGAGGAGGCCACTCAACCCCTCGATGTTTTTCTTTAAACTAAAAATCCCTACTTGGGATGAAGGCATAGCTGGCAAAGCCAATCATCTGAATACCACGATAGACCATTTCAGAGCCAACATCTGGAATTTCATACTGGTCAGACCAGGTTAAGTTGGCAGATTTCCTTCCCTCAAGGATATTAGTGAACCATATGGGTTTTTCCAACAATTAGAATTTTAATTCAGATTTTTACTGAATTCACATTTCACCATCTGCCATAGTAGGATATGAACCAGATGGATTTTTAACAATAATAGTTTCATGGTCACCACTTGATTTGATTTATTATTGTCATATGTATTAACATAGTGAAAAGTATTGTTTCTTGCATGCTATACAGACAAAAAATACCGTTCATAGAGAAGGAAGGGAGAGAGTGTGGAATGTAGTGTTACAGTCATAGCTAAGGTGTAGAGAAAGATCAACTTAATGCAAGGTAGGACTGTTCAAAAGTCTGATGGCAGCAGAGAAGAAGCTATTCTTGAATTGGTTGGAATGTGACCTCGGACTTCTTTCATTTTCCCAACAGAAGAGAGAATATCCAGGCTGTGTGGGGTCCTTAATTGTGCTGGCTGCTTTTCTGAGGCAGTGGGGAGTGTAGACAAAGTCAATGAATGGGAGGCTGGTTTGTCCTCCCCTTTGTTGTATGTGAAGTTGCAGAAGTACCAGGTTGGCTTGCACAATCATTGGCACTGCCAATGGGTTGCACTCAATGAGGCACCAAAGTGCATGTTGTGGTATTTCCCCTGTATCTCAGGCAGCATGGTGTTAGCACTATGCCTCACCGTTAGGGACCTGGGTTTGATTCGCATCTTAGGTGACTGCCTTGTGGAGTCTGCACGTTCTTCCAGTGTCTGTATAGGTTTCCTCTCACAGCACAAAAATATGTGGGTTACGTGGATTGACCATGCTAAATTGCCCATTAGTGTCCTAAGATGTGCAGGTTGGGTGAATTGGGCATGCTAAAAAGCCCATTAGTTCAAGATAAAGTTTATTTACAAGTAAGGCTGACTTTAACACTGCAATGGAGTTACTGTGAAATTCCCCCAATCACCACACTCTGGTGCCTATTCAGGTCAAAGTACCTAACCAGCACGTCTTTCAGAATGTGGGAGGAGACCGGAACAGCTGGAAGAAACCCAGGCAGACACGGGGAGAACATGCAGATTCCACACATACAGTGACCCAAGTTGGGAATCGAACGCCGGATCCCTGGTGCTGTGAAGCCGCAATGCTAACCACTGTGGTTCCATGCTGCCCTAGTGTCCCAAGGTGTGCAGGTTAAGTGGACTGGCTATGCTAAATTGCCCCTTAGTGTCTCAAGATGTGCAGGTTAAGGGAATTAGCAGGGTAAATAAGACGTGTTACAAGGATAGGGCCTGGGTGTGATTATTGTTGGAGAAGCAGTGCAAAGTTGATGGGCTGAATGGCCTCATTCTGCACTGTAGGGATTCTATGAAAAGATTTGTCAATGAGGTAGGTTTTAAGGAATACCTGAAAGGAAAAGAGAGCAGTCGAGAGAATTCCAGAACATGGGGCACGGGAATGATAGCACTGGAGAGAGGAGAAGATCAAAGTGGGAGGAGATTATTGTTTAAAGGTTTGAGAGGCTGGAGGAATTTACAAGAAGAGGGAAGGGTGAGGCCACTTTCTTCAGTGTTGATGATGTTACCTGAGTTACCTGGACTTGCTGTGACACCTGCTGTGTTTCTGTGGTGGATGTGAGAATTTTGTGGGACGTGGGCGTTGTTGGCTGAGCCAGCATTTATTGCCCATCCCTAGTTTCCTGAGGGCAGTTGAGAGTCAACCACATTGACTCTGGAATCACACGTAGGCCAGACCAGCTAAAGACAGCAGATTTTCTTCCCGAAAGAACATTAATGAACCAGATGAGTTTTTCTGACAATAGCTTCATGGTCATTAGTAGATTCTTAATTCCATATCTTTTTCATTGAATTCAAATTTCACCATCTGCCTTAGAATGTAGTTGAGGCCAAAATGTTGTGTGATTTCCAGAAGAAATTAGATATAGTTCTGGGGGATGAAGGGATATGGGCAGCAAGGAGGGGTCGGGATATTAAATTTGATGATCAGCCATGATCAAAATGACTGGCAGTGCAGGTGTCAAGGGCTGAATGGCCTCTCCTACTTCTAGTTTTGGGATTGGACATGTCCCAGTCTACTCAGTCTCTCCTCATAAGCCAACCTTCTCCACCCCAGAATTAATCTAGTGAATCTCCTCTGCACCCTCTCCAGTGCCACTATATCCTTCCTCAAGGAGACAAACTGTACACAATACTCCAGATGTGGCATCACCAGCACCTTATACAGCTGCAACAAAACCTTGCTGTTTTTAAACTCCATCCCTCTAGCAATGAAGGACAAAATTCCCTTTGCCTTCTCAACTGCCTGCAGCACCAGCAAACCAACTTTTTAAAGTAAAAGGTAAAGTTTATTTATTAGTCACAAGTAAAGGCTTACATTAACACTGCGTTGAAGTTACTGTGAAATTCCCCTGGTTGCCATACTCAGGCACCTAGTCGGGTCAATGAACCCAACCAGGATGTCTTTCAGATTGCGGGAGGAAACCGGAGCACCCGGAGGAAACCCACGGGGGGAGAAAGTGCAAGCTCCACACAGATAGTGACCCCAAAGCCGGGAATCAAACCCGGGTCCTTGGAGCTGTGACGCAGCAGTGCTAACCACTGTGCCACCCACAATATTTTGAGATTCATACACAATATTGCCAGGCCAGTGGGCATTCCTTTAACGTGCAAACATTGGGTAGAGTGGTGCACGATTCACTCATTTCCAATCTGTAATGAGTAATTTTATGCTCGTGTTTACGGTGGCAGTGGGGGATTTAGTTTGTTTGGTCAAATGCCTTTCTGCAGACTGTGTCCCATTGTTCCGTGAGTCATTTCAGTGACTCCTAGAAGAATATAAAATTTCCCAGTAATGTCTGATTCATCAGTGTGGAAATGGGTCGTCTGTTCAAGTTGGACCACTGAAGGATTTGTGATTACTGGAATGGTAACATCTGCAGAAATCAGCCATGAAGTAATCTCCAAAAGTGATGCTAAAGCCATCACCACAAACAGTGACATCATCCCTTCCCTTAAAGACCCAATTGTTGTCCTTCAAGGTTTCTGACTCTGCTCCAAATTGACTCAAACTTGTCACTTGCATTGAGTTAATCTCTTCAAAAGCAATGAATATCGAAGAGTAATGCGTGATATCATTGATGTGTTTAGAATAATTAAAGGATTCAATACAAGTTTTTTTATTTATTCATTCGTGGGACATGGGCATTGCCCATCCCTTGTTGCCCAAGGGCAATGGGGAGTCAACCCCATTGCTGTGACTCTGGAGTCACGTATAGGCTGAATCCTAGGTAAGTATGGCAGATTGCCTCCCCTAAAGGACGTTAGTGAACTTCAATGATTTAGTTTTGGGGGAGGTAATGGCCTAGTGGTATTGTCGTAGGGCTATTAATCCAGAAACACAATTTATGTTCAGGAGACGCGGGTTCGAATCCCACCAGGGCAGATGATGGAATTTGAATTTGAATTCAATTTAAAAAAAAATCTGGAATGCGGAATCTACTGATGACCACAAAACCATTGTTGGAAAAACCCATCACGTTCACTAATGTTCCTTTAGGGAAGGAAATCTGCCCTCCTTACCTGTTCTGGCCTACGTATGATTCCAGAGCCACAGCAATGTGGTTGACTCCCAACTGCTCTCGAAGGGCAACTAGGGATGGTCAATAAATGCTGACCAGCCAGCGACACTGTCCCATGAATGAATAAGTAAAAATAAACCAGATAAGTTTTTCTGACAATTGACAATAGTTTTGCAGTCATCAGTAAGTTCTTAATCCCACATTGTTTTTATTGAATTCATATTTGACCAGTTGCTGTGTTGGGATTCAAACACGGATCCCCAGAACTTTTAGCTGAGTTTCTGGATTAACAGTCTAGCGATAATATCACTAGGCCATTTCCTCCCTGTAAAGATAAAGGGAAACTATTTCCTCTGACGGTGGGATGTCCAGAACAAAGAAGGAATAACGACATTAGGGTTAGGTCAGTAAGTAGTGATGTCGGGAAGGATGGCACATACAGGGTTGTGGAGATGTGGAATTCTGCTGAGGCTGGGTGGAGTGAGAGGCAATTGGGTGAGGAAGGTGGCACAGTGATTAGCACTGCTGCCTTGCAGCGCCAGGGACCCAAGTTCAATTCCAGCCTCGAGTCACCATCTGTGTGGCGTTTTGCACGTTCTTCCTGTGTCTGCGTGGGTTTCCTCCGGGTGCTCCGGTTTTCTCCCACTCTCCAAAGACGTGCGAGTTAGGTTGATTGAACAAAGAAAATTCCAGCACAGGAAGAGGCCCTTCGGCCCTCCAAGCCTGAACTGACCATACTGCCATACTGAACTAAAACCTCCCACCCTTCTGGGGACCATATCCCTCTATTCCCATCTTATTCATGTATTTGTCAAGATACCTCTTAAAAATCACTATCGTATCCACTTCCACTACGAGTGGAACGAGTTCCAGGCATCCACCATCCTCTGTGTAAAACAAAAAACTTGCCTCGTAGATTTCCTTAAAACCTTGCCCCTCACACCTTAAACCTATGGTCCCTAGTAATTGGCTGTGATAAATTGATTCTAGCATAAGGGGATTAGTGGGGTAATTATGTGGGCTTGCGGGAATAGGGCCTGGGGATGAGATTGTGGTCAGTCCAAACTCAATGGGCCGAATGGCTGCCTTCTGTTCTGTAGGGATCCTGATTGAAGATTTCAACACTGAAGTTGATAATGTTTTGTTGGGTCGGGGTGTTAAAGGCGAACGAGCCTCCGTTCTCAAGCCAGTGTACCGTATAGAGAGGGTGAGCCTTCAATCCTCTTCCGTGCTTGCTCCAATACCAATTCCAATTCAGATTGAACCCAATGCATTGTCTCCACAAGAGAAATGTATAAGATCTCTTGCCAGAAGAGGCATTACACCTGGTCCCGGGTTAAATCAGGAGGCGGAGAGTGATGGAACCAGGCTGGGTAGATGGAGGTAAGATCGAGATCAGCCCTGATCTCATTGGGTGGTCGAACAGGTTTGAGTAGCCACCATCGTCTTTTCCTCTCTTTGTCACACAGTTGGCACAATTTTTATGGAGTCAGGTGACATGAAAGCCCAGGCGAACGGGCAAGGATTTAAACAGGTATGATTGAAGAAATGTGGTTTACCATAGGTTTCACGCGGAGTTAGATGATGGTTGGGATTCTTGCGGCTCTGCTCACCCCCAAGACAAGATCCTAACCCTAACCTGAGATCAACGGACTTCTACACAGACTGCCCCCAACCCCCTGCCCGCTATGATTCCCGTGGTGAGCGGGATGGGAGAATCCCACCCAATAACTATCGGCCAAAGCTGGTCTCCTTCTCACCTGATATGGAGATGCCGGCGTTGGACTGGGGTAAAATAGAAAAAAATCCCACAAAACCAGCTTTAAAGTCCAACAAGTTTATTTGTAGCAAACACCCCAAACTTTCGGAACACATTGTCCCTTCGTCAGGTGGCTGGGAGTTCTCCGAAAGCGTTCCGAAAGCTTGGAGCGTTTGCTACAAGTAAACTTGTTGGACTTTAAGCTGGTGTTGTGGGATTCCTTTGTGTTTCTCCTTCACACCTGACAGATCAAACTTTCCAGTGAGATCACTGGGGATATTTCCAGGAAGCTGCATTAGTGTATTCTCCTGTTGCAGCCTCTCAGCAGTTGAGTAATGCTAACCGCATGCTGTATAGGTGAATGTGCATTAACCGGGTTAGGCTGCAGAAGATATTCGCAATTGCTTTATTGTGACCGGTGCGCACGTACTGGTTTCCCCTCTCCCAGTCCGGAAACCTCCCCTAAAGCCTGGGGATGAACCCACACTGCAATGACCATCTGCTGGTCTGAAGCAGGACCTGGTTTGCTCTTAAAAGATGTTTCTAACATTTTCGTCCAGCATAGGGGCTGTCACTGGGGTCTTCAACCACGCAGGTCGGTCAGTATTCACCCATCTAGGCCCTCAGGGAGAGCCAACCGGCCTTTATTTGGCCAACGTCACGCGGACGTTGTGAAGGGGAAATTTGATTGTGGGGCCTGCGTTGTTTCACGTCTGTTGCATTAACAGTGCACGTTTCTCCTTCTCCTTCCACAGTACACAGAGTGTAGCTCAGAGAATCAGAGGCTGGAACTCTTGGTCACTTCACTAAAGCAGCAGATCTCGGAAAAGTAAGTCGAGTGAATAATATGTCCAATTCTTCCCTCCACCCTCCCTGCCCCCCCATTGTGTAATTCCACTGTGTGTCATAACTTTCTAGAAAATGTTACAAGCCATGACCCCTCGCATGAGGGTCATGCCTACCCTCTCTGACTCACAGCATTGGATTCAAGCTGAGATGATTGCAGGTCAGGGATTTATAACGTTCTTTGCTGATGGCCTACGTGATGAGCGTGCTCACCCAATGTCACTGAGTGACTCACCAGCCTTCAGTCAAAGGAATCGATGCTACCCCGGGGGGTTAATATTAGCTGACTGACTCATCCCTTCAAAGCAAGGAGTTTCCCTCCAATTCTTTGACTGTGTTGAGTTGTCGCCGAAGTGTCCAAAGGTTCATAGGGTTAAGATGTGATGTTACATTGATGCTGTGTCAGAGAGTCAAAGCAGTCTCGATGGGCTGAGTGGCCTCTCTCTGCACTGTAGGGATTCTATAAAAACAGCAAATCATCCTTCATTGGAGGAAATTCCTCCATGTGTAAGCAGGAGAATAATATAAGGGAACCTGTGAGTGGAGGGTAGGGTCGAAGTAGCTGGTGGAACCTGTCTGATTGAGTAGCTGGGAGCAATGCACATACGCAGACGTGTACTGTGCGTGTGTGAAACTCAGATTCCTGAAATATACATCCCAGCAACATTCAATTCGGGACAATGATCTCAGTCACAGTACACGCTATTTGTGGCCCACACAAAGCATTACGGATTCCCCCAATTAACTTGGTTGTACAAAGAAGAAAACAGCACGGGAAACAGGCCTTTGGGCCCAACGAGCCCGCGCCGCTAGCCCGATGTTCCCACCTCTACCCGCGATCCCTGTCCATGTTTATAGATCTATGGAGTAAAAACCAAATTTGAGACAATTTAGGGAGAATTTGTTTTGCCAATTAGCCTCAGAGCACATCTTTGGGATGTGGGAGGAAACCGGAGCACCCGGAGAAAACCCACGCAAGCACGGGGAGAATGCGCAAACTCCCACAGACAGATGCCCAAATCCATGTATCCGCACAGCACAGCGATAGTCACTGAGCTGTCATGTTGCCCATCAAATGATCCAAGTCAAGCATACACTAACGACGTGAAGCAGTAGGATACTCTCAAAAAAAATTCTAAGAGCAGCCCTCTCACGACCCATCGCGTGTATGCCCCTCGTTAGACAACAAGGTGGACCAAAGCACCTGTAGGATAAAAACAAGTACATCAATATCATCATCTATTTACACACTTCCCAGGGACTCCCAAGGCTCATGATCCCTATTTTAAATCAGTTTTCTATACCCCTCCATTCCCATTCTGTTCATGTGCCCATCTAAGTATTTCTTAAATAACTCCAGAGTGCCTGCCTCCACCACTTTACTTGGCAGCGCATTCCATACCCGCAACACCCTCTGTGTGAAAAAACTCCCTCCCTTGTGTTAAATTGCCGCTTAGCGTCCAAAGATGCGTGGGTTAGTGGGGGTAAATATGCATACAGCCTGGAACGTACAACCCCATATCTGTGTGAGTTTCATCTGGGTGTTCCGGTTTCCTCCTCCTGTCCTTTCTCACTTTCCTTGACCATCTTTGTTGCAACGTAGCACAGTGGTTAGCACTGCTGCCTCAGCTCCAGGGATCCAGGTGATATTCCCAGCTTGGCGAGGGTGGGGTGGAGGTCACTGTCAGTGTGGAGTTCTCCCTCCGCGTCTGCGTGGCTTTCCTCCGGGTTCTCTGGTTTACTCTCTCAGTCCAAAGAAGTGCAGGTTAGGTGGATTGGCCGTGCTAAATCCTCCCTCAGTGTGTCAGAGATATGTGGGTTACACGCCATGCGAGATTACTGTTTAGTATCTCGGGATATACAGGTTAGAGGGATCAGGGAGGTAGATATGTGGGGTTACGAGGATAGGGCCTGGTTGGGCCTATCCCTGTAGGATAGGCTACGGGTTTCTATGATTCTAGAACTCCGTAGCCTAGAATCTACTAGGAACGCCTAGTTTTGTGAACCCCTAGCAGGGGTTCTATGATTCTGTTCTATGATTCTAACTTCCAGCAGCATCGTGGACACGGCTGATGTGAATCTATGTCTGTGTCAATGCTACACAAATACTATTGATGACCCAAGGTTATGGGTAAAGATCCAAAATCTCAGAGATTGAGAAGAGTAGGAGGGAAGGTAAAATGAGGCATGAGATAGTATTGAGTTTTTTAAAAATTTGTTTGTGGGATGTAAGCATCGCTGTTTGGGCCAGTATTTATCCTAATTATCCTTGAACTTGGCCATTTTGGAGAGCAGTTGAGAGTCAGCCATGTTGCTGTGGCGCTGGAGTCACATGTAGGCCAGACGTGGTATGGATGGCAGATTTCCTTCCCTAAAGGGACATTAGTGATCCCAGATGAGTTTTTGTGACAGCGGTTTAATGGTCACTACTTTTTAATTCTAGATTTTTATTAAGGTGTAATTGAACCATCTGCTGCATGGGTGCAGTGGGTGGCACTGCTGCCTCAGAGCACCTGAGACCCAGGTTCAATTCGCAGTTTGGGTCACTGTGTGGAGTCTGCATGTTCTTCCCGTGTCAGTGTGGGTTTCCTCTGGGTTCTCCAGTTTTCTCTCTAAGTTTAAAAGTGCTGGTTAGGTGCATTGACTGTGCTAAATTCTCCCTTTGTGTACCCAAACAGGCACCGGAATGTGGCGACTAGGGGATTTTCACAGCAACTTCATTGCAGTGTTAATGTACTTGTGATGAATAAATAAAAGCAAAACTGGGATTCGAACCCAGGCCACCAGAGTGTTACTAGTCCACGGACAATGCCACTACACCGCTGCCACTGAGGATTAAATATGTTGCTGAGTAGGATGGGAAAGTGGATGGTGTAAGAGATCTGGGAATGAAACGGGTTCAAATAGTGGGAATTTATTACCTGGGGCAAACAAGGGAGACAGTTGGTACCACTCAATTCCCTCGGGCTGTGCTTGAAGTGCAGAAGATTGGTTTAGCAAGATGCTACCCATGATTGGTCTTGCCCCCATTGTCCACTTTGGAGGGTAAATCAATATTGACTTCTTATCAGAGGTTGAAGAGAATTGGAGGGAGTTCTCCTGGCCACTTCTTAAAGCCCATTGTTGTTGGATCAGAGTCCTGCAACGCTCTACCTAACAGCACAGTGGGAATACCTTCAGCAATTTGTGATCTTTATGGAATGCAACCGTTCAGGAAGAAAAGCTTGAGGACCAGCAGGGTCCAGGGAAATAAATCCTGCAACATCTCCAAGGTGAATATTCAAAATGTTTTGGCAATGACTCCTTGGGTGGACAATGGTACCCAGAGACACGCACCTTAGTACTTAACACAGAATGTTTATAATATAGGGGGAGGCCATTCGGCCCATTGAGTCTGCACTGACTCTCCAACAGATCATCCCAACCAGGGCCTATCCCCATCACCCCACCTGTTTACCCCACTAATAAGTTTTAAGTTTTTTTTTGATTAGTGTCACAAGTAGCCTTATATTAACACTGCAATAATATTACTGTGAAAATCCTCCTAGTCGCCATACTGTTCAGGTATGCTGTTCAGGGAAAATTTAGCACAGCCAATGCACCTAACTAGCATGTCTTTCAATCTGTGGGAGGAAACCAGAGCATCCAGAGGAAAAACACGCAGACACGGGGAGAATATACAAACAGTGATCCAAGCCGGGAATTGAACCCAAGTCCCTGGTGCTGTGAGGCAGCAGTGCTAACCACTGTGCTGCATGTAATACTTCAGGATGTTTGACAAATTGTGTATGAATCTCTTTTCTGTGACTACAGAGAGCAAGCACTGAGGCAACTCGGAAGGCTCAGAGAGACTGAGAAGACTGAACTCGAAATTAAGATTTCATCGTTGGAGTTGAAGGTTTGTTACTTAAAATTTACTACAGTAAGAAATCTCTCAACATCAGATTAAAGAACAACAGATTTATTTGGAATCACAGGCTTTCGGAGCACTACTCCTCCATCAGATGAATGGAAGGGTAGGTTCACAAACACGGCATATATAGACAAAGACACAATTGCAAGATAATGATTGGAATGTAAGCTTATACAGGTACAAGAGAAGGGATAATCACAGGTTAAAAAGGTGTGAATTGTCTCAAGCTGGAACAGTTAGTAGGATGGTGGGGGTTACACGTAGCGTGACATGAACCCAATTGAGTCTTTGTCTATATATGCTGTGTTTGTGAGACAGGCCTCTTCATTCACCCGATGAAGGAGCAACGCTCTGAAAGCTCATGATACCAAATAAATCTGTTGGATTTTAACCCGTTGTTCTGAGACTGCTTATTGTGCCCACCCCAGTCCAACGCTGGCATCTCCACATTGTAAAATTTACTGCCCCTCCTTACATCTCTTTGTGCTCTGATTCTGTCTCTCAGTCTGTCTCTGACAATGTCGTACGCAGTAGGGTTGGATGGCATGGGTTTCTGCAGCTCGCTGGAGCCTCTATGCGCTGGCCAATTCCCATAACCGTGAGCTATCTGTCCATGGTGGAGTGGGGTGGATGGGTGTGTGTCATAGCCGAGATTGATTCCTGGCTTCTCCCCAGGTCCACGCATACTCATAACTGGGGATGGAATTGATTATTCCAGGTAAAAGTCAGGAGCTTTCTGAAGGTACAGTTAGAACCATAAAATCCCGACAGTGCACAAAGCGGCCATTGAGCCTGCACTGACTCTCTGAAAAAGTATTCCACTCGGGTCCTCTCTTCCACCCTATCCCAGTAACCCCATACATTCACCATGGCTAATTCCCTACACATCTTGGGACACGAAGCAGCAATTTAGCGTGGCTAATCCACCTAACCTGCATGTCTTTGAACGCTAAGGGGCAATTTAGCACAGGGAGAGAGTGCAGACTCCACCTAGACAATGACCTGAGGCCAGAATTGAACCCAGGCTCCTGGTGCTGAGAGGCAGCAATGCTAGGTGACCAAAGGACTCCAGCTTGGAGTGTCAGATGTCTGCTTACAAGCTCCATCGGTGGAAGGCTGTGAGTAATTGAAATTGGGTGGATTGAATCTCTGCACTCCTCCAATCCAGGCCTTGGTGCATCCCTGATTTAGAATGGCACCACCATTGGTGGCCTACCTTCATCTGCCTGAGCCCAATGCTCTGGAATTTGATCCCTTTTTCTCCATTCTCCTTGAAACCTCACTCTGTGGCGGAGCGTTTTGGTCACCCGGCCTGACGTTGCCTTACCTGACAGTGTCGAGTTCCGTTACTCTTGCTCCTGTGCGTTCCCTGGGCAGATTCCACTCGGCCGCGACTGGAATATCGATGTTGTAAAATTGCTGACGTGTGTTTCCTGAACAATCGTGTTGATCTTTTGCAGTTAGCAGAAGTGGAGGTTCTGGGAGAAATTCGTCAACAAAGGAGCCCTGGCGAAGAGTCGAGGAATCACCAGAGGTGGGGCTGTGAGTTTGAACGTTCTGATGTTTTAAGCGCTCATCGAAATATTTTTTTTAAAGGTTGTTAGGTTTTCAGCCTCCACTGCCTTCCCAGGCAGCGTATTCCAGATTCCCATCACCTTCTGAGTGAAATCTTTTGTCTCGATTTCACTCTGAATCTCTTCCTCATCCTAAAACTATACCCCCTTGTGATTGACCCCTCAACTAAGGGCTACAGCTCCTCCCTACTGACCCTCTCAATACCCCTCATAATCTTATCCACCTCAATCATGTTCCTCCCCACCTTCTCTGCACCAAAGAAAACAAACCAAACCTACCCAATCTCTCCTTATAGCTCAAATGCTCCGTCCAAGGCAACATCCTGGTGAACCTCCTCTGTATCCCCTCTAGCGCTATCACATCCTTCCTATTAGTGAGGTGACCAGAACTGTCACCTAACCAATGCTCTGTACAACCCCAACCTTGCTCTTACACTCTATACCACAACTAATAAAAGTAAGTGTCCCATGTGTCTTAACTACCCTATTCACATGCTCTGCTGACTTTGGGGCTCAATGAACACATTGCCTGAGATCCCTCTGTTACTCAGAACTACCCAGTGTCCGGCCACTCGTTAAATATTCCCTCGTTTCTTATTCCAAAGTGCATCAATGTCATCTGCCACTGCTTTGCCCATCTGACCAACCTGCTTGTTCCCTGTTAGCCACCCAGCTGATCTTGGTGTCATCTGCAAATATGTTCGGGGTAGGAATGCCACATTTATTGCGAACGGGGTGGGATTTTCCAGCCTCGCTCGGGCGAGTCTGGAAATTCCCACTGAGATCAATGGAAATTTTTGTTGTCGGATCCCTGCCCACTGTAATTGTAAATGTGTAACTGTAAATGTGGTAAAATTCGAATGATTACAGGCCTGAGAAAGTGCTGGTTTACTAGGCCACTTTAGAGGAGATTTGTAAATGGCTCAACCTTAAATAACAAGATGTCCATTCAATCCAGGCAGCAATATTGGAGTACCTTTTTCAAATGCAACACTGTGCCAAGACTTAATTCATTTACTTAGGCAAATACAAAAGATCTGATATTGGGCTATATTTCAAAGGTTATAAAAACAGGAAAGTCTCATTAAAACCATGTGAGACACTCATTAGACCACACCTGAAATACTGTGAACAGTTTTTGATTTGATTTATTATTGTCGCATGTATTAGCATACAGTGAAAAGCATTGTTTCTTGCGTGCTGTACAGACAAAGCATACCCTTCATAAAGAAGGAAATGAGTAGGTGCAGAATGTAGTGTTACAGTTACAGCTAGGATGTAGAGAAAGATCACCTTAATGCGTAGGTCCATTAAGTCTGACGGCAGCAGGGAAGAAGCTGTTCTTGAGTCAGTTGACCTCAGACTTCTGTATCTTTTTCACGACGGAAGGAGGTGGAAGAGAGAATGTCCAGGGTACGTGGAGTCCTTAATTATGCTGGCTGCTTTGCTGAAGAATGGATAGGAGGCTGGTTTGCATGATGGACTGGGCTACGTTCATGACCTTTTGTAGTTTCTTGTGGTCTTGGGCAGAGCAGGAGCCCGTACCAAGCTGTGATACCACCGGGAAGAATGCTTTCTATCGTGCATCTGTAAAAGTTGGTGAGAATTGTAGCTGACATACCAAATTTCCTTTGTCTTCTGAGAAAGTAGAGGGATTTAGTCCTCTTTTTATATAAAGAAAGATAGACGGGCATTGGAGGCAGTCCAGAGAAAGTTCGCTTGGTTGATTTTCTTATGAGGAGAGATTAAGTAGGATGGGCTGTAGTCATTGGAGCTTAGAAGAATGACAGATGGTCTTATCGAGATGATTTGGATTCTTGGGGGGGGGTGACGGGGTAAACGCTGAGAGTTGTTTCCCTTTGTGGGAGAGTCTAGAACCAGATGGCGTAATCTCAGTAAAGGAGTCGTCCATTTTATATTGATAATTTGGATGAGAATATAGGGGGCATAGTTAGTAAGTTTGCAGACAACACTAAGATTGGTGGCATAGTGGACAGTGAAGAAAGTTATCTCCAATTGCAACGGAGCCTTGATCAATTAGGCCAATAGGCTGAATAATGGCAGGTGAATTTAGGTAAATGCGAGGTGATGCATTTTGGTAGATTGAATCAGGGCGGGACTTACTCAGTTAATGGTAGGGCACTAGGGAGAGTTACAGAACAAAGAGATCTAGGGATACATGTTTATAGCTCCTTGAAAGTGGAGTCGCAGGAGGACAGAGTGGTGAAGAAGGCTTTCAGCACGCTTGGTTTCAACAGTCAGAACATTGAATATAAGAGTTAGGATGTTGGCATTGATGTGAGGATAAGATGTTTTGCTCCAGGCATGATTCTATGAACAAACCAGGGAGTTTTTATCAAAAAAAAACTTTTTTTTAAACAACACAATTTAACTATAACAAATGAATCAGCTTAACTTAACAATTGAACAAAACTTAAACAAGACAAGATATAATTCTTAACTGCTAACCTCTCTGAGTTCCAATTCAAGTAATAGTCCTCTTACAGACTTGATCGCCTCTTACTTATTTGCATTTAGGCTGCTAGCCCTGGAGCTCTTAGACATCATCTAGAGAGAGAGGCAGAGAGATACATTTTGCTTCTTTCAGAACCAGCCAGTAACTACTAATTTTAAAATGAAGGAGAACCTGTGTTTTTCCCTGCGAGCTTAGTTCTTCCCATTATGTACGTGACTTAGTCCCTGTCAATCAACCTATTCAAAACTCTACTCTGTAACCACAGGGGAAACCTAAGTAAACACAAATGTATTTGCTTAAAATAAATACCCCAAGTACTTAACCCCTTCATCCAGCTACCAAATTAGATGAATTTGGCAGCCTGCAAAACAAAGCTGAATTTTAAACATGCTCCTTACAAGAAACACAATATAAATACATTACTAAAAAGTATATTATTATCACAAAGTGCAAGTTTCTTCCTTGTGAAGTCGAATGGGTTGTATGAAAGAGTTACATGCAGACTGGATTAGTCAACAGTGTCCTATTTCCTGTCTTTTAGATGGATTTTTGGTGCAGTGAATCATGTTTTTTTTGCTTTGGTGAGATTTGAGCTCAAGATTGTTAACACAATATTCCCGTGCTCACATTACGATATTACAAATATGTGCGTGCTTTTGGGGTCCTATGGCACAGTGGGTAGCATCCCCAACTCTGAGCCAGGAACTCCTAGGTTTGAGTCCTATTCCAGGCCAGGGAAGATGGGTTTGTAACACAGCCAAACATGTTAATTATCTATTTATAAATACTTCCAACGCATGCCAGCGGTAGGAGTGTGAGAGAATCCTGGTCAGAGGTGTGATGCCTGGTTAGACATCCATGTGATGGAAAGAATATTTGCAGCTCTAGAATCATAGAATCCCCACAGTGCAGAAGGGGAGGCCATTGAGCCTGCACCAACAACAATCCCTCCCAGACCTTATCCCCATAACCCCTCATATTTACGCTGCTAATCCTCCTGACGACTAAATGCAATTCAGCATGACCAATCCACCTAACCTAGGGCTCTTTGGACCATGGGAGGCAACCAGAGCACCCAAAGAAAACCCATGCAGACACGGGGAGAACATGCAAACTCCATACAAGCAGTACCCCAAGCTGGAAATTGAACCCGGATCCCTGGCGCTGTGAGGGAGCAGTGCTAACCATGCCTGCCCCATTTGGACCATCACTATTTAAAGCTCCAGACTGCAACAAGCTCGTAAAGATGTGTGTTACGTGTCTTCCGACTAAGAGCGGACTCCAGCCCAGCCGGGGTGGTTATTCACACCCAGTCCCTTTGTTAAATAAACCAATTCAAGTATCAGTTGCAAATAATAGTAGGAGAAAGAAAGAGATGGGTGCAGGTTTGTCTGGTAACATTGCCGGCAGTAATTTCTATCTCATCAGAAACCGATAACTCCTAACTTCCTTCCATTGCAGTTACCCCCTTCAGAAATGCACTCGCTGTGACTCCTTCCTGGAGAAAATGAGCACCAAATTGCAAGGTATGGTTCATTTATTTTTATTGTGTAATTTACACCCCGGGGGATACTCTCTTAACTCCCGCCCCAGAGTTAACCCACAAGACTGCCTGACAGCGTGACGCCCAGCCTATGAGATGGTTTGAATGCTGCTTGAGTCTCTGCCTTTTTGCGCATCATTTGGTTTCTGAGGCTCATCCAATTTTGGGTGGCACAGTGGATAGCACTGCTGTCTCTCAGTGCCAGGGACTCGGGTTGGATTCCCAGCTTCGGGTCGCTGCCTGTGTGAAGTTTGCACATTCTCCCCATGTGTGCATGGGTTTCCTTCAGGTGCTCCAGTTTCCTGCCATAGTCCAAAGATGTGCGAGTTAGGTAGATTGGCCGTGCTAAATTGTTAGTGTCGTGGGCACTAGCCAGAGTAAATGCAAGGGGGGTATTGAGATACAGTCTCTGTGGGATACTAATCCATGCAGACTTGATGGGCTGAATTGTCTCTTTCTGCACTGTAGGGTCTCTCTGTTTCTATAAATTCTTCCTTCTAATTTGCTTTTATTCCCTCTGCCCAATCTGGTCTTACTTTCCTTCATTATCTTTGTTCTTCTGCTTTTCTTCAATTTTTCTTCATTCATGGGGCATGGGTGTCACTGCCTGGGCTAGCTTTTATTGCCCATCCCTAATTGCCCAAGGGCAGTTCAGAGTCAACCACATTACTGTAGCTCTGGAGTCACGTGTAGGCCAGACTAGGTAAGGACGGCAGATTTCCTTCCCTAAAGTACAATAGTGAACAAAAAGAACAAAGAACTCAGCACAGGAAACAGGCCCTTCGGCCCAACAAGCCTGCGCCGCCATTTTGACATTGTGAGTGCCTTTTCTACCTGTGACCTTTGTCTACGCCTACTAGACTCCACAATAAAGAAATTATAACCAGATTGAGGGACAACTAATTTAGGGACAATTTGCTAACACCAATCAGCCTAAGAGCACGTTTTTGGGGTGTGGGAGGAAACCAGAGAAAACCCACACAAGCACAGTGCAAACTCCCACAGACATCGGCCCAAATCCATCTTTCTGCACAGCAAACAGTGATAGTCACTGAGCTGTCTTGATGCCCGTCAGCTGAACCAGATGGGTTTTTCCGACAATGCTTTCATCAGTAGATTCTTAATTCCAGGTGTTTTTTTATTGAATTCAAATTCCACATCTGCTGTGGTGGGATTCGAACCGGGGTCTCCAGTACGTCAGCTGAGTTTCTGGATTAATATTCTAGCAACCATTAGGCCATCACTTCCCCAGAAAGTTCTGCGTGAAGCACACATTATCAACTCAACTTCTAACGACCACAGTGTCTGTTCTGAAAATATATTGTACAGTGTCACATCTAAGAAATTTCTCCTCACTTCAGTCTGGAAGGTTTACTCCTTATCCTCAAACAATGACCCCCTAGTTCTGGACTCCAACACCATCAGGAACATTCTTTTGGAATCTACCCTGTGTAACCCTGTTAGACTTTTATAAGTTGCTATGAGATCCCCTCTCACTCTTCTAAACTTCAATGAATATAAACCTAACCAACTCCTCATATGACAGACCTGCCATGCCAGGAATCAGCCTGGTAAACCTTTGCTGCACTCCCCTCTTCAGATGAAGACACCAAAACTGCACAGAATATTCCACTTGTGGCCTCATCAACACTCCATGCACTTGCAGTAAAACATCCCAATTCCTTGTAAGTTCATAAGATATAGATTTATTAGTGAGACAAGTATGTTTGCGTTAATACTATAATGAAGTTACTATGAAAACCCCCTAGTCGCCACACTCCAGCATCTGAGGTACACTGAGGGAGAATTTAGCATGGCCTAAGCACCCTAACCAGCACATCTTTCAGACTGTGGGAAGGAACCAGAGCACCTGGAGGAAACCCATGCAGACATGGAGAGAATGTGCAGACTCTGCACAGATAGTGACCCAAGCCAGGAATCGAACCCGGGTCCCTGGTGCTGTGAGGCAACAGCGCTAACCACTGTCCCACCCACAGACTCACATAATCAAACAGAAAGCTAAACTAAAGAAACCCCATGCCTCTCACAACTGGGCTTAACACTTTCTGTATAAACAGTCAATACTGATGGAGAGGCAGTGGCGAAGTGGTATTGTCACTACACTAGTAATCCAGAGAGTCAGAGTAATGTTCTGGGATCGAATCCCACCATTGCAGATAGTGGGATTGGAATTAAGAATCTACTGATGACCCTGAAACCATTGTCGATTGTCAGGAAAAACCCACCTGGTTCACTGATGTCCCTTTAGGGAAGGAAATCTGCCATCCTCGCCCAGTCTGGCCTACATGTGACTCCAGAGCCACAGCAATGTGGTTGACTCTCAACTGCCCTCAGCGATGGGCAACAAATGGTTGAATAACATTCTTAATGACATTTAAATTACTTTATTGTCCTGTCATTGTGAAAGCAAGCACTTTCTTCATTTTTTTGTTCCTTTGTTTCTCTCTCATTTTGAGATCATCTTAACACAAAAGGTTTGTTGGGTAATATGTAGGAGATGTAGTTCAAAGATATTTTTAAAAACAACAGGCCACAAAGGAGATAAGATAGCGAAGCAATCTCATCACTTCTGAGAATCTGCAATATTTAAATTGATTTATTATTGTCACATGTATTTACATACAGTGAAAAGTCTTGTTCCTTGCACGCTATACAAATAAAGCATAGCATTCTTGGAGTACGTTGGGGAGAAGGAGAGGGTGCAGATTATAGTGTTATAGTTACAGAAGAGAAAGATCAACTTAATATATGATAGGTCCATTCAAAAGTCTGATGACAGCAGGGAAGAAGCTGTTCTTGAGTCAGTTGGTATGTGGCTTCAGGTTTTGTATCTTTTTCCAGAATGATGATGATGGAGGAGGGAAAGTCCAGGGTGCGTGGAGTCCTTAATTATGCTGCTGTTTTTCCAAGGCAGTGGGAAGTGTAGACAGAGTCAATGGATGGGAGGCTGGTTTGCGTGATGGATTGGGCCACATTCATGACCTTTTGTAGTTTCTTGTGATCTTGGGCAGAGCAGGGGATGTACCAAGCTGTGTCACAACCAGAAAGAATGCTTTCTATGGTGCATCTGTTGAAGTTGGTGAGAATGGTAGTGAACATGCCAAATTTTCTTAGTCTCCTTTGACAATAGAGGTGTTGGTGGGGTTCATAACCATAGCATTAACTATAATCCATGCAAATCACTTGTTGCCTTGTAGTTGGTGCTCCTGGTTGTCTTCAAGTGACATCCTTTTCTCTATTGCCTCTGTTTAGATCTTAAAACCCTCACTGTTCCTTCTGTTTTTCAGATTACAGTTCCAAAAACAGCGAGCTCGAGGAAGAGAGGGACACGGCCCTGAAATCATTGAATGAGGCCCAAGACCTCGCACAGGTTGGTGGAGTTCTGATCTTGGGAAAGAACAGTCAAAAATCATTCTGCTACTAAACTCCAGGAATATAAACCTGACTTTATTCAGCCTCACATCATGGGATAAACCCCTTGTTTTAAAAACAAAATTACAGGATGTGGTCATTGCTGGCTTGGTCAGCAACCATAACTGTCCTGGAGAAGGTGGTGGTGAGCTGCCTTCTAGAACCATTGGTGTCCATGTGGGTGTAGGTACATCCACGGCGCTGTTAGGGAGGGAATTCCAGGTTTTTGACTCAGTGAAGGAATGGCCAATATATTTCCAAGTTAGGATGGTGAGCGGCTTGGAGGGGAATCCCCAGGTGTCTGCTGCCCTTATCTCTTACCACCATACTCTGTCTGTCCAAATCATCCTGAAGCATCTTTGTATTCTCCTCATAGCTCACCCTCCCAAACAGTTTTATATCATCTGCAAATTTGGACATAATACATTCTTCTGTTTAATATAATCAATTAAACAGGGGTGGGTGGGGGTGGGGTGGGTTGGGGGGACTGGGTGGGGTTGGGGTGGGGTGGGGGGATGGGTGGGGTGGTGGGTGGGGTTGGGGGGATGGGTGGGGTGGGGGTGGGGGGGGATGGGTGGGGTTGGGGTGGGGGGGATGGTTGGGGTTTGGGGGATGGGGGGAGGGGGGATGGGGTGGGGTGGGGGGGGTGGGGGGGGGGGGTGGGGGGGGGATGGGGTGGGGTGGGGGGGGATGGGGTGGGGTGGGGGGGATGGGGGATGGGGTGGGGTGGGGGGGTGGGGTGGGGGGGGGGGGGGGATGGGGTGGGGTGGGGGGGATGGGGTGGGGTGGGGGGGATGGGGGGATGGTGGGGGGTGGGGGGGATGGGGTGGGGTGGGGGGAGGGGGATGGTGGGGGTGGGGGGGATGGGGGGGTGGGGGGAGGGGTGGGGGTTGGGTGGGGTTGGGGAGGGGGGGTGGGTGGGGTTGGGGGGGATGGGTGGGGTTGGGGCGGGGTGGGTGGGGTTGGGGGGGAGGGGGGTGGGGGACGGGTGGGTGGGGGTGGGGGGGAGGGGGAGGGTGTGGGGTGGGGGGGGAGGTCTTCAGTTCCCCCCACAGTCTAAATGACGTGTTGGTTAGGTGCATTGTCCATGCTAAATAATATTGAATTCAGGAGGTGGGACGCCTTGTTGAAGTTGTACAAGACATTGGTAAGGCCGCACTTGGAATACCATATACAGTTCTGTTCACTATTATAGTGTTAAACTAGAAAGAATGCAGAAAAGATTTCCTAGGATGCTATCAGGACTTGATGGATTGAGTTATAAGGAGAGTCTGGATAGACTGAACTTTTTCTCTGGAGTGCAGGAGGCTTAGGAGTGATCATATAGAAGTCTATAAAATAATGAGAGGCATAGACCAAGTAGATATTAAATATCTTTTCCCAAAGGTAAGGGAATCTAAAACTAGAGGGTGCAGGTCTAAGGTGAGAAGGAAGATACAAAAGGGTCCAGAAGGGTAATTTTTTTCTCAGAGAATAATGAGTGTCTGGAACAAGTTGTCGGAGGTAGTAGTAGAGGCAGATACGATGTTGTCTTTTAAAAAAACATTTAGACAGTTACATGGGTAAGATGGGGATAGAGGGATATTGGCCAAGTGAGGACAATTGCTTAGGGGTTTAAAAAAAAGGGTGGTATGGACAAGTTGGGCCAAAAGGCCTGTTGCCATGCTATAAACCTCTTGGGGGGGGAAGGGGGGGGGATTCTCCCTAGGCATACCCGAACAGGTGGCGGAGTCTGGCAACTAGGAGGTTTTCATAGTAACTTCATTGCAGTGTTAATGTAAGCCTACCTGTGACTAATAAATAAGTAAACTGGTTCTGCCAACCCCCACCTGACATTAGGAACATTCTTTCTGAATCTTCCAGCTTGTTGCAACCTAAGTTTTCTTGAACAGGGTAAAAAAAAGTGGCTTTGAAGTGAACCTCCTTGTATCTCCACACGAGGGAGAGATCAAAGTGATTCACGATGGGTTTGATGTAGTCACCAAAGGCATCTCATTACCTTTGATCTGGTCCACAAGCCTGTCTTTTGTGCCGGTGATGACAATGAGTGAGAACGAGCAGCCTTTGGCTCAGCACCATCTCCTCTATATCCTGTCAATATGTCTTCAAATTAAGCGTGAATATCTGAGCCTGTACGCTGCAGTTTAAATCCCCAGGACGTGGAGATGCTGGCGTTAGACGGGGGTGGGTATCAAAAGGAGAAAATTCCCAGGTTTAAATTAATAAAACATTCAGCAGAATTCCTGACCCATCACTCCCAACATTTTGAATGACTTAACTTTTCTCCCCCCGTTCATTCTTTGTTAGAGAGTTCAGTATATTTATAGAGTTTACTGAACTCTGGAGGGGGTCCAGGCTGCCTGATGCTTTAAACCTGAATAATCGGATCAGATGTATGACCTTTTTCCATCACTCCCCCACTAATCTGGCTATCCCTGCGGCTCTTTGTTGCTTCAGAGGGTTATAGAATCCCTACGGTAGGCCGAAAGAGGCCATTTGGCCCATTGAGTCTGCATCAAGTCTCTGATGAAGCACTCTCCACTGTAACCCCACAATCCACAACCTGCACATCTTTAGACACTAAGGGACAATTTAACATGGCCAATCCACCTAACCTGCACATCTTTGGACAGCAAGGGGCAATTTAACATGGCCAATCCACCTAACCTGCACATCTTTGGACAGCAAGGGGCAATTTAACATGGCCAATCCACCTAACCTGCACATCTTTGGACAGCAAGGGACAATTTAGCCCCAGGGGGTGGCAGGCACATGGGGAGCACCACCACCTAGAAGATTCCACCCCCCCAGGTCATTCGCCACCCTGACTTGGAAATACATCGCCACTCCTTCACAATTGCTAGGTCAAAATCCAAGAACTCCCTCCCTAATAACAACGAGTGTGTCTACACCACATGGACTGCAGTGGTTCAAGAAGGTGACTCACATTCTCAAGGGAGATTAGGGACAGGTATGAAATGCTACTTTGCCCACAGCCCTAATCTCCCATGGAAGATTGGAAGTCCCATGTTATACTGTTGATTCTTAATGTCATTAGCTTTAAGCCATTGTCCACTATCCTCTGAGGATAGCGCTGAACTGGCAATAGATGTGACCTTGTTAGTGTTGACTATATCCTAAGAACATGGGGTGGCACAGTGGTTAGCACTGCTGCCTCACAGTGCCAGGGATCCGGGTTCAATTCCGGCCTTGGGTCACTGTCTGTACGGAGTCTCCCTGCATTTGCATGTTGTTCCTCCAGTTTCCTCCCGTAGTCCAATGATGTGCAATATTGGCTATGGTAAATTAACCCTAGTATCAGGGGGATTAGCAGGGTAAATATGAGGAGTACGGGAATAGGGCCTGGGTGGGAGTCAGTGCAGCCTCAATGGGCTCTTGTACTGTAGGGATCCTACAAAACTTTAAATGTTTTCTTTTTTTCTAAATCCTGGTGCAGTTTTGGTGTCCTTATCTGAGGAAGGATGTTCTTGCTATAAAGTGGGTAGGGTACAGCAAAGGTTTACCAGGCTGATTCTTAGGATGGCAGGTCTGTCGTACAAAGAGACACTAAGTCGGTTAGGACTGTATTTACTGGAGTTTAGAGGAATGAGAGGCAACCTGATAGAAACAAAAAAGTCTAACAGGATTAGACAAGATAGATTCAGAAAGAATGTTCCCAGTATTGGGGGAGTCCAGAACCAGGGGTCATAGTTTGAAGATAAGGAGTAAACCTTTTAGAACTGAGTTAAGGACAAATTTCTTAATCCAGAGGGTAATGAATATGTCGAGTTCACTCCCACAGAAAGTAATTGAGGCTAAAACGTTGTGTGCTTTCAAGAAGAAATTATGTATAGCTCTTAGGGCTGAAAGTTTAAAGTTTATTCATTAGTGTCACAAGTGAGCTTACATTAACACTACAATGAAGTTTACTCTGGAAATCCCCGAGTCGCCTCACTCTGGCACGCTGAGGGAGAATTTAGCACGGCAAATTCACTCTAACCAGCACGTCTTTCAGACTGTGGGAGGAAACGCACGCAGGCGAGGGGAGAATGAGTAGACTCTGCACGGATCCGAGTCGAAAATTGAATCCAGATCCCTGGCGCTGAGAGTCTGCAGTGCTAACAACTGTGCCAGCAGGGGCACTATCTTCTTGCCCTTGGGGTTGAAGAGGTCAGGTGATATGGAACCTGATGATCGAGCTGTGATCAAAATGAATGGTGGAGCAGGGCCGAATGGCCTCCTGCTTCTAGTATCTCTGCAAGAAATGCATGTATGCTGTAGAGATCTACATCAATAAAAGGGTTAATGGTGAATGGGAGTGTCAGATGTTGCCGTAAAATGCCTATCTGAGAAACTCCAGCATAATATTGGTAATTAGACAGTGGGCTGTTGTATCGATGCTAACGTCAGCCCATGAGTGGAGGTTGTTTCATACATTAACTCCTGGGCCCACGGGGTAGGTTTGATAATGGATTTGCTCTGACAGCTGAAACAACGTAGCCAAGTCTCGTTATCGTAAATGAGTACGTTGACATTTTGAGCCTCCTTTTACCTGAATGATTCACTAATCTAACTGGAAACTGGATGGCAATATTTCACTGGCAGCCAGTCACTTAGTTGCATTATTGTGTACGGTGGTTGGGAGGCAAAATCGCCTCCTGAGACGTGTTGTGTTGTTGTTAGGTGACCTGCAGAGTTACGTCAAGGTCTTTGATTTAGTGCCACCCACCGCAAACCCCTCCCCCACCCCCACCAATACACCCAGAGTGTGGTGTGTATAGAGGAGGAGTTGCCAGAGAGAGTGGTTGAGGCAGGATCAATAGCAACACTTAAGCATTTGGATAAGCACTTGGCTGGGCAAAGATTAGAGGGTTATGGCAATTGAAACTAGCTGGGAGGTTAGCATGAACCGGTTGGGCCGAAGGCCCTGTTTTCATGCTGTTTTTCTCTATCACTCTGAGCAGTTGAAAGCTTTTTTTTCCAGAGCAGAAATGACAATTTTAAGGGGGCACAATTCAAGATAAGTTGGGCGGGGTGTTTCAGTGGAGATGTGTGGGGGGAGTTTTTTTTTACACAGAAAACAGTGGGGGCCTGGGATGTATTGCCAGGTGAGGTGATTGAGACAGATATGTTCACTTAGGACTTATCTAGAAACACTTCCAAACGGGCAGGGAATAGAGGGACACAGGCGGTTAGTTGGTCTAGAAAGGATGATGTGATAGGTGCAGACTTGGTGGGCCGAAGGGCCTGTTCCTGTGCTGTTGGTGTGAAAGTTCTCCACAGGCATTGACAAACTTCCAGTACTTTCCCCAAATGAGTGTTGAGAGAGCACTGAAGTTTCCTGCAGGCTATTTGAAAACAGCATGCTAAAATTGAGCATGATTCCCACCATCCCATTCCATACCTTTAGCCGCTTGCACTGAATTCCTAACTCCCTCCCTCTAGCCACATCACCTCTCCATAATCACCTCCTCACGTTCAAGAGGAGACTCTAAGCCCACCTCTTCCACCTGGGTATCACAATAGTTCGCACTGCTGCTTCACAGATCCAGGGATCCGGCTTCAATTCCGGCCTTGGGTGACTGTGCAGAGTCTATATGTTTACCCCCTGTGTCTGCTTGGGTATCCTTCGGGAGCTCCAGTTTCCTCCCCCGCTCCAACGATGTGTGGGTTAGGGGGATTGGCCGTGCTAAATTACCTCTTAGTGTCAGGGGGATTAGCAGGGTAAATATGTGGCAATAGGATCTGGATGGCATTATGGTTGGTGCAGAGTTGATGAGCTGAATGCTCCCTTTCTGGATTCCAAGATTACATATTAAGAGACCGAGAAGTTGAACTTGCACGATTTTCCCCTCCAAGTTACTAAAATACAGAGCAAAATGTCCCTTAACAAAACCCCCTCCGCTATCTCCCACACCTGACTCTAGATAGGATTTCAGTTATAGTGTCCTTCACTATCTCAAGATGTCTCCAGCCATTGTTGACCTTCTGAAGTGTAGTCATGTAGGAAATAATTTTTTTATTCTTTGGGATGTTGACTGTCAAAGCCCATCACTAATTGCCCCTTGAACTGAGTGTCTTGCTGGGCCATTTCAGAGGTCAGTTGAGAGTCAACCACATCGCTGTGGGTCTGGAGTCACATTGTAGGCCAGGCCAGGTAAGGATGGCAGATTTCCTTCCCTAAAGGACATTAGTGAACTGGATGGGTTTTTTTGACAATGGGCAACAAATACTGGTCTAGGTCTCAACATCTGTGGGAAGGAATAATAGGAAAAATGTCAGTGTTTCCTCTAGGTTGTATGTATGGTAATGGCTGGAAGATTCTGCACAAGTTTAAGGTGAGAGGGTAGAGACCTTCAGAGGGTCAAATTTTTCACAGAGGATAGTGAATGTCTGGAATGAGCTGCCAGAGATGGTAATAGAGGTAGGTACAATGTTATCTTTTAAAAAGCATTTAGATGGTTACCTGGGTACAATGGGTATAGAGAGACATGGGCCAAACTAGGGCAATTGGGATTAGTTTAGGGGTTTTGATGATGAAGGGCAGCGTGGACAAGTTGGGCTGAAGGGCCTGTTTTCATGCTGTAAATCTCTCTGACTCTGTATTAAAAGGAAGATTTAAGGGTGGGAGGTTTTAGTTCAGTCGGGCAGCATGGTCAGTGCAGGCTTCAAGGGCCGAAGGACCTGTTCCTGTGCTGTAATTTTCTTTTATTCTTTGAAATCTGCCCTCCTTACCTGTCCAGCCTACAGAGCCACAGTGATGTGGTTGATTCCTTGATTTGATTATTGTTACATGTACTGGAATACAGTGAAAAGTATTGTTTTTTGCACACTATACAAAGTATACCATTCGTAGAGAAGGAAAGGGTGCAGATTGTAGTTTTGCAGTCATAGCTAGGGTGTAGTGAAAGATCAACTTAATGCCAAGCAGGGCTATTCAAAAGTCTGATGGCAGCAGGGAAGAAGGTTTTCTAAATGCCCCCAGGAAAGTTCAATAAATGCTGGCCCATCATCAATGCCACTGTATGTGGGCAGCGTGATGGTTAGCAGGGATCTGGGTTCAATTCTGGCCTTAGATCACCATCTGTGTGAAGTTTTCACATTCTCCCTGTGTCTGCGTGGGTTTCCTGAGGATGTTCTGGTTTCCTCCCACAGTCCAAAGATGTGTGGGTTAGGTTGACTGGCCATGCTAAATTGACCCTAGTGTCTGGGGGATTCGCAGGGTAAATGTGTGGGGTTATGGGAGTGTGGTGGGTGCAGACTCAATAGGCCAAATGGCCTCCTTCTGCACTGTAGGGATTCTGTGAATACAAAAAAAAAAGCAGTCCCCATAGATCTATGATCTTTAAGACACCACTCAAAGTAATTTAAAGCTCTCCCACACACTGAAATGGACAGAGTTGCACAGGAGGGAAGGAGTTTATCAAAAGGACCGTGTCGACAGTTCAGAGTTTGGATCTCCTTTTGGTGAGCTTACAGTGAGCAATTAATTGGTGCGAGATGAAAACAGTCAACTATATCCCTCTGTTTCAAAGGGGCTGGAGGACACGGCAAAGCTTGAAGAGCAATTCTCTCAAACTCTCCAGATGGAGAACGAGTGCTTCAGCAGACACAACCAGCTGATGACCCATCAGGTAAGTCCCTCTGGGAAATATTGCTGGATTGATTACTCCGATTGTCTCTTTGAGAGCTTCCATTAGGTGGGCCTCAGGCTCAGAAACTCCAATCAACCTTGGAGACATATTACAGTCTTCCAGTCTCAATATTGAACTCAGTAACTTCAGATGATTAGCTGTACCCCACTTTGACCCCCTTGCTTTCATTCTATATCATTTTTAACAGTTCTCTACCTTTTATTTCTTTGTTGTTTTTCTTAATTTTTCTTCCCTCCCCATTCTATCAAACCTTTTCTCCTCCTTTGTTCCTCCTTTTATCTCCATTTTACTTCTCACCCACCACCTCTCCCCTCTCCACCACTTCCCCCAACATACCACCTCCCACACCTTGATCTGTCAGTTTATCCTTCTATGCTGTTTGGCCATTCACACTTCCTATTTTCTCTATGGGCTGCCATTAGCAGCCTTTCCCTTTGTTTTTGTGGCTATGACTCATATTCCACTCTCTTACCCTGTAGTATCAATATCACCCACTTTCTATGCTTTTTACCTTTGACCAAGGGTTATCTGGACTTGAAACGTCAGCTCTTTCCTCTCCTTAGAGATGCTGCAAGACCTGCTGAGATTTTCCCAAGGTTTGTCTTTCGATCCACAGGTTTGCCAGGCTGGTGCCTACGATGGCAGATCTATCCTATGAGGAGAGACTAAGTCAGTTAGGACTTGGTCCCTCCCTGGACCTGTGAAGCAGCAGTGCTAACCACTGTACTACCACACCATGTACCGGCTAAATTGTGCCTTAGTGTCAGGGGTCAGCGGGGCAAATACATAGAGTTATGGGACTAGGGTCTAGGTGGGAACGTGGTCAGTGTAGACTTGATGGGCTGAATGGCCTCCTTCTGAACTGCGGGGGCCTTATAGATGCTATGATTGATGTAATCCCACCCCCAGAAGCCATGGCCTTCTGAGTCATGTAAAAGTCAGATGAATGCTTGCCTTTTCTGGTCTTCTGGACTGTGATTGTCCTGTTAATCTAAAGATGTGCTGGTTAGGTGGATTGGCCATAGTAAATTGCCCCTTAATGTCGGGGGATTATGTTACAAGGATAGGGCCAGGGTGGATCTTTTGTTGATGTGGGCTCAATGGGCCAAATGGCCTCCGCCTACATGGTAGGGATTCTGTGGGCGGGATTTTACAATCTCGCTTGGGCGAAACCGGAAATTTCATCCCAAAATCGAGATTTCCATTGTCAGACACTCCGATTCCATGGCGGCTGAGATAGTAGAGATCCAGCCTATGAATCTGTTACAAACTGGACGCAGTTGGACTGCGTATTCCAAGGCACACTGTTGTGTCATATTGAGTTTTTGAACATTCATTCTGCCTGGGAGGGTAAGGGGGAAGATTGCTTCCTTTCCGTCAGTGTTAAAGAGACATTATCTGGAGAAAACGGAGGTTTACAATAATATTCCTACCTTTCAACAGTTGGCCACTTTGGTGAAAGAGCAAGAGGATTTGACGAAAGCTTACACTAATCTGCCGGAGAACAGAAAAGGCAATTCCTCTCTGGAATACTGGGTTCCCAGATCACATCTCGTTCAGGTAACCAGCTTTCATAAAGTCTGCACTACTGTACAATTCTGTACTTCATCTTTAAGCAAACAAACAGGGTGGCACAGTGGTTAGCACTGCTGCCTCACTGCGCCATGGACCTGGCTTCAATTCCAGCCTTGGGTGACCTGTGTGGAGTTTACACATTCTCCCCGTGTCTGTGTGGGTTTCCTCCAGGTGCTCTGATTTCCTCCAAAGATATGTGGGGTTAGGTGGATTGACCATGGTAAATTGCCCCTTAGTGTCCAAAGATGTGCAGGTTAGGTGGATTGGCCATGCTAAATTGCCCCTTAGTGTCCAAAGATGTGTAGGTTAGATGGATTGACCATGGTAAATTGCCCCTTAGTGTCCAAAGATGTACAGGTTGGTGGATGGCCATGCTAAATTGCCCTTAGTGTCCAAAGATATGTGGGGTTAGGTGGATTGACCATGGTAAATTGCCCCTTAGTGTCCAAAGATGTGCAGGTTAGGTGGATTGGCCATGCTAAATTGCCCCTACTTTCAGGGGACTAGCTGGATAAATGTGTGGAGTTAAAGGAATAGGGTGGGAATGTGGTCAGTGCAGGCTCAATGGATCGAATGGTTTCCTTCTCTGCTGTCAGGACTCTACAGTCAAATGTCTTTTTTTTAAAATACTCACTCTCAAAGTGAGGAAGTTTCGGAGAGAATGAGGACTGTTTGATACCCCCCCCCCCGCACTAGCCCAGTTCCTCTAATAAAACTGACAGATGGTTTCGCTTTAACACATTGGCTGTGACCTCAGTGAACGGGCTCACTTTCTTCGTTACTAAAGTAGGGCACAAGGGCTAAGTTACATTCTGCTGACGGCTGCAAACAGTTGCTTATTGTCTCAGTAACTTCCCATTCCCTTTGTAATGGGTTTGCAACACTGTGTGAAGGGACTTGCTGCTCGAACACTGGTCTTCCAGAGTTGAAGCTGGATCCGATTCCTGTGCTAATCAATGTCACCGGCAAGTCAAAGAACAAAACAGCACGGGACACAGGCCCTTCGGCCCAACGAGCCTGTGCCGCCACCTCAACGTTCCCACTTTCACCCGTGATCCCTGCCCATGTTTATAGATCTATGGATTGGAACCAAATTAGCGAGACAATTTAGGGAGAATTTGTTTTGCCAATCAGCCCTAAAAGCACATCTTTGGGATGTGGGAGGAAACCGAAGCACCTGGAGAAAACCCACGCAAGCACAGGGAGAATGCGCAAACTCCCACAGACACAGGCCCAAATCCATGTATCTGCACAGCACAGCGATAGTCACTGAGCTGTCTTGTTGCCCATCAACTGGTCCAGGTCAAGTGTACACTAATGCTTGCTAGTCCTGCCAGCTCTCGCTGAGGTATGAGTCACATAATCGAGGGATACTTTGAAGATGAGGGGGCCCATTTGGCCCATCTTATACATCCACCCAGAGCAGCCCCAGTCTATCACCATATAATCTCCACAGTGCAGCAGGAGGTGTGAAACAATCCCAGTCATACGTGTGATTAGTAGAGTAAATATGTGGGGTTACAGGGATAGGGTTAGGGATTGAGGTCAGTGCAGACTCGATGGGTCGAATGCCCTCTTCCTACACTGTGGGATTTTATGATTCTAGAGACATGTGATGCCCTGTCAGACATCCATGTGATGAAAAGAACATTGGCATTTCTGGAATCATAGAATCACTCCAGTGCAGGAGGAGGCCATTCAGCCCATCGAATCTGCACCGACCACAATCCCACCCAGGCCCTGTACCCCTAACCCCATCTATTTACTTTGCTAATCCCTCTAACACTAAGGGGCAATTTATCAAGGCAAATGCACTGAAACCGCACATCTTTTGGAATGTGGAAGGAAACCCAAGCAGATAGGGGGAGAATGTGCAAACTCCACACAGGCGGTGAACCACGAGGCCCAGAATCGAACCTGGGTCCCTGTCACTGTGAAGCATCAGTGCTCACCACTGTGCCACCCCTTGGTACAGACTGGATGAGCCAAAAGGCCTCTTCTGTACTGTAGGGATTCTATGAGACAAAGAAGGCCAAGCTGTGATCTAATGGGATTCTTTAAAAATTAGGAACGTGGGTACAGAGAGACTGTTTTCTTTTGTAGGGATGAGCATAAGCTGAGGCCATCGATATGACATTGTTGCCAAAAGACCCAGTATGAAATTCAGGAGAAACGTCTTCCCCAAAGCCACGTGGAACTCACTGGAATGACTGAAGTGAATAGCAAGGGCCTGGCTGGGATGTTCTTTTGATTGTTATGGTTCAGGATAGAAGATCCAAAATGTTTTACGAAGCCTGCCTGAATCACAGGTTTTGCAACTTGAATTTGGCTAGGATAATATAAAAATAGGGAGGTCCTGTTGCAGCTGTATAGGGTACTGGTGAGGCTGCAGCTGGAGTACTGTGTGCAGTTTTGTTCGCCACATTCGAGGATGGATATATTGGCTTGGAGGGGGTGCAGAGAAGGTTCACTAGGCTGATACCGGAGATGAGGGCATTGGATTATGAGGAGAAGCTGAATAGGCTAGGTTTGCACACTTTGGAGTTTAGAAGGCTGAGAGAGGATCTTATAGAGACATATAAGATAATGAAGGGAATGGATAGGGTAGAGGTTGAGAGACTCTTCCTGCTTAGCAAAGATAGCAGAACTAGAGGGCACAGCCTCAAGATTAGGGATGGCGGTGGCGATGGGGGGGGGGGTGTGGTTCAGATCAGAGTTGTAGAGGAGTTTCTTCACGCAAAGGGTGGTGAATCTTTGGAATTCTCGGCCTGATGAGGTGGTGGAGGCTTCCTCGCTGAATATGTTCAAGTCGAGAGTGGATAGGTTTTTTTGATTGACAAGGGAATTAAGAGTTATGGGGAGAAAGCAGAAAAGTGGTACTGAACCACTACAGATTAGCCATGATCTTATTGAATGGCGGGGCAGGCTCGAGGGGCTGGATGGCCCATTCCTGCTCCTATTTCTTATGTTCTTATAAGCTTGACATGTTTAACTTTAGGTATGATACAAATGATCTACTATCAAACAAAGTTTGAGCTTTTATCAAACAAAGTTTAATTAAGAATGTAATTAATATTGCATGGTAAGAAAGTTAGCAAGAATTTTTATCAATTGCAAGGAAGAAACAAGCAATCATGAATATATATAAAGTGTCGCAATCGAAACCAAAATGTCCCATAGAGAAGATAGTTTAACAGAGCACAGACTACTGCTCACGTGATACTGAGAATGGGACCATTAGTTGAATTCTTCAGTCAAATGATCTTGAGGCTCAGAACAGTTTGAAGACAAGACACCTTCCCAAAACACCAGTGACACTCTGGAACAGCCCCCAACAGCAAAAGTTTTCATCCTCAGGGCAACAACAGTTTGTTTTCAGCTAAGCAAAAGAATTTTCAAAAGAACAGGAAGAGAGGGAAAACACTACTTTTTAGCTTGCTGAGCCTTCTAAAACTAAAAACTCAAACCTGCAGCTCCTCACAGAAACTGAAAATGAAATCACTGTTGCCCACAGCTTTTTCCCTTGCTAACAATGACATCAGCTAAGACTGTGAACATAGTCTACAAGGGTGCCCTTATAGAGCTCTATAAAATAATGAGGGGCTTAAACAAGGTAGATTGGCAAAAGATATTGACTAAGAAAGCGGATCTAAAACTAGGGAGCATGGGTTTAAGGTGAGGGGGAAGAGATACAAAAGTATCCAGAGCGGCAACATTTTCACACAGAGGGTGGTGAGTGTCTGGAACAAGCTGCCAGAGTTGGTGGTAGAATTGAGTGCAACTTTATCTATTTAAAAGCATTTAGACAGTTACATGGGTACAGTGGAAATAGAGGGATAAGGCCAAATGTGGGCAATTGGGATTAGCTTAGGGGTTTAAAAAAAAATAAGGCAGCGTGGACAAATTAGGCTGAAGGGCCTGTTTCCATGCTGTAAACCTCTATGACTATGAATTAAAAAAAAACTCTTAAAAGTACACAACCATCACACGATACAGACTTGATGGGCCAAATGGCGCCTCTCTTCACTGTAGTGATTCTATAATGGTAACCAATGCCACCCAGGCTTGGCCATTTCAGCATCCCCACCCATTCTGTTTTTAATCCTTCCCTGGGCTTTGAGGATCTTTGTCACTCCTCAAACGCACTCCTGCCCCGCTGTTGAGCGAACGTAGCATCTGGGCCCAGGGGTCGGAATTAGCACGTGCCTACTCCGGATTCTGTGTACCCTGGCATTAACTTGCTTCTCTCTCTCTCTCTCCGCGTGACAGAACGTGGTGGAAATGGTAAAATCCCAGGAAGGACAGAAGCTGCGCTCGGAGGGAGAGAATCGGAGGCTGAAAGAAGGGGCGAGTTTTCCAAATTTTCAGAAACTGGAGGAGGAAATTCAGAGCCTGCAACAGCACCTGGATTCCAAAACGGAAAAGGTAAAGGTGACATTTTCTTAAAACGTGGTCAGCAATCGGCAAAGTGTCTGCGTTGGGGTTTCATTGTCACGGTGCTTTGGGAATATATCCTTGTTGGGGACTTCATTGTTACAGTCCTGTTGGGAATATATCCTTGTTGGGGACTTCATTGTTACAGTCCTGTTGGGAATATATCCTTGCCAGGCACTGGTACTCTGAGCTTTTCTAACAGAGCCTCCTTTAAGGAATTCAAGTGTGACTATTGGGAAGCTCTAACCGAGGGCAGCCTTCCGAGGTGTTATCATCCAGAAAGCCAGTGGCACAGTGGTTAGTTCTGGATTGGGTTCAATTCCCAGCTTGAGTCACTTTGTGTGGAGTGTGTATGTTTTCCCTGTGGGTTTTCTCCCACAATCCAAAAGACGTGTTGGTTAGGTGCATTGGCCGTGCTAAATTCTCCCTTAGTGTACCCAAACAGGTGCCGGAGTGTGGTGACTAGAGGACTTTCATGGTAACTTCATTGCAGTGTTAATGTAAGCAGACTGTGACTCTAATAAATAAAACAAAGGATGTAACTCCAGCCAATTTTCACTCCGTATTGCATTTTTGTTTAGTTTAGTCTACTCAACTCCTCAGGATTGCTCTGCCACTGAATAAGATCCTAGCTGATCAGAACTGTGGCCTCTATGGCACTCATCCTGTTTACCATCCCCATACGCTGAGGGAATCAGTCAGTCTGTTACCTTATTAACTATGACTGGCTCTGCCTCGCCGCTCATTGGGGAAAAGTTCCACAGGCTCACGACTGTCTGGACAGAAAGAAATCTCTACCATAACACGACAGCTCAGTGACTATCGCTGTACTGTGCAGATACATGGATTTGGGCCTGTGTCTGTGGGAGTTTGCGCATTCTCCCCATGCTTGCGTGGGTTTTCTCTGGGTACTCCGGTTTCCTCCCACATCCCAAAGATGTGCTCTTAGGCTAATTGGCAAAACAAATTCTCCCTAAATTGTCTCAAATTTGGTTTTTAGTCCATAGATCTATAAACGTGGACAGGGATTGCGGGTAGAGGTGGGAGCATTGGGGTGGCGGCACGGGCTCGTTGGGCCGAAGGGCCTGTTTCCTGTGCTGTTTTGTTGTTCTTTGTATAAACGGGACACCATTTATTAGATGGTGTTCCCAAGTTCTGGGTCTATATCTAAGTGTGTGTGTGTGTGTGTGTGTACGCACACGTGTGCTCCCCAGCCCCTGTCTGCATGCATCCACCAAGCCCCCTTGCCTCTGCGCAGCCCACCCCCCTCCCCCTATCCCTGCACGCTGAAGCTGGAATTGAACCCGGGTCTCTGGCGCTGTGAAGCAGCAGTGCTAAGCCACTGTACCACCCCGTTGTCTTTGATTTCGAAACCCCAAAGGTACTCGAGTTTTGATTGCCCTGCACGTTCTGTTAAATTAGTGAACATGAAGCTTAACAAGCTGCTGAATTTATTCCAGATGTCCGCCATGGCTTGTGAGATGGAGGCGTTGAGGCACAAGAATGAGTGTCTGATGAAAGGTAAAGTCTCCTCCTTCCTCTGTTTGAGAGCTTGTTGCAGTTTCCTTTTGGTCTGGCGCTGATCTTTAACGCTGTCGTCCTCACTCCCCTCAAACAGCGAACGTAAAGGATTGGCAGCAGATTCAGAGCCTCCGAGAACAGAGCAAAGACTCGTTCGTTGCCACATCGGGGTCAGCGGCTGGGTCGAGGCTCTCCGACGGGCAGTCCTGCAGTCCGTGGGCGTTGTCGCACTTGCTACAGGGCGATCAAAGTGAGGGAGACCCCACCCCAAGCTCAAGGGGGGACCCGACCTCGCCGGCCAACGCTCCCGGCGCGAGGGACGGAGGCTACGTGGATTACAACCGAGGCGCCCCCAGCTCGGTGGGCCCTCCCTGCCCTGAGAACTGGTTCAGCAGCATGACAAGCCAGTCAAAGCGCTCGCCAGACCCGTCTTCCGTCGGCCTGACCCAAAGCAGGACTCCGTCTCCGCCCAGGCCCTCCTGTCCGGAACCTCCGCTCAACGCGAGCCGGTCTTCGCTCGACTTCTCCTCGGCCTCGGAAGCCCAGAGCGAGGACGAGAAGACGCAGGGGGGACGGACAATGCCCTCCGCGATGAAGTGTTCGCTTCTGCTGTCCCCCCGACCTTTCAGACTGCACAGGGCGAACAGGAATAAAAAATGATGCAAGAAGGAAACTTACTTTTTAAAAGCAGCTGGAGTAATTATTGTATTTCTAAAGATGCAGAAATGCGTGGAACTCGTTAACAGGTACTATCTTCGTGTAAACATGTATGAAGTCAATGGAAGAGAATGCAGATAGGGCCTGGGGTGGGATTGTTGTCAGTGCAGGGCCGAATGGCCTCCTTCTGCACTGCAGGGATTCTATGTGATAAATTTTCCCTTAGTGTCGGGATACTAGTAAGATAAATATCTGACGTTAAGGGGACGGGACCAGGATGGGATTGTGGTCAGTGCAGATTCAATGGGCCAAATGGCCTCTTCTGTGCTGTAGGCATTCTATGTTTTCAATAGAAAATGCTGGACAATCACAATAAGTCCGACAGCACAGTGGTTAGCACTGCTGCCTCCCAGTGCCAGGAACCCGTGTTCGATTCCTGGCTTTGGCCACTGTCTGTGTGGAGTCTGCACGTTCTCACCTGTGTCTACATGGGTTTCCTCTGGGTGCTCCGGTTTCCTCGCACAGTCCAAAAGACTTTGATTTGATTTATTATTGTTACGTGTATTGGTATACTGTAAAAAGTATTGTTTCTTTTGCGCTATACAAACAAAGCATAACATTCATAGAGAAGAAAAGGAGAGAGTGCAGAATGTGGTGTTACAGTCATAGTTAAGGTGTAGAGAAAGATCAGTTTAATGTAAGGTAGGTTCATTCAAAAGTTTCTCAGCAGCAGAGAAGAAGCTGTTCTTAAGTCGCTTGGTACGTGATCTCATTCCCTTTTCCCAGTGGAAGAGAAAATGTCCAGGGCCTTTAATTATGCCTGGCCACTTTTCCGAGGGAGCAGGAGGTTGGTTTTCATAATGGACTGGGCTACAGTTACAATGTGTTGGTTAGGTGGATTGGCCATGCTAAATTCTCCCCCGAACAAGCACCAGACTTGGCAGCTAGGAAACCTTCACAGTAACTTCATTGCAGTGTTAATGTAAGCCTACTTTTGACAATAACAAAGTAAATAAACTTCTGAGTTTAGATGACCTTGCGTCAGAGCTGGGAGAAGGGAAGAGTCATCCAGATGCAAAATATTGGCTCCATTCTCTCTCCTCAGATGCCTTTCTTAAAAAGTTTATTCATTCTATTGGTGTTACAAGTAGGCTTATATTAACCTTGCAATGAAGTTACTGTGAAAAATTCCCTAGTTGCCACATTCCGGCGCCTGTTTGGGTATGCTGAGGGAGAACTTAGCGCCCTAACCAGCATATCTTTCGGACCGTGGGCGGAAACCGGAGCATTTGGAGGAAACCCATGCAGATACAGGGAGAATGTGCAGAGTTTGCAGAGACATTGACTCAACCGGGAGTCAAACCCGGGTCCCTGGCACTGTGAGGCTGCAATACTAACCACTGTGCCACCGTGCCCAGATGCCGGCAGACCTGTTGAGATTTTCCAGCATCCGCAGCAATTTGTGTTTAACGTCAGGGAATATTTTGTTCTTCTTCAGCCATGTTTCATGGCTGTTTATACCAGAGCACTTTGAGGTTGTCTTGTAAAGCAGATAGATTTGGCAAATGTTTTTCCATTGTGCAATGTCATTACAAATTTTGTAAGTGTGTGAGCCTGCATCTTATCTAAAAACGTTGGAAAACGTGACGTGTGCCAGCAAGGTACAAGCTACAAAATTACAGAAAAGCTTTGGAAAGTTGGATGAAAGTTTTCTGTAAATCAGTGCAGTTCACGTGCCAATCATCCACCTTTCGCCTCACTGAATTCTCACGACCTTACCATAGATTTCTCTCTTGTTGTCCTTGAACTCCGTAATCTCTGTCAGTCAGTGGGGCAGAAGGTTTGGGCCACATTCTTTTTATTAATTTGTGGGCCATGGGCATCGCTGGCTCTGCCAGGATTTATTGCCCATCCCTAATTGCCTGAGGATAGTTGAGAGTCAACCATATTGCTGTGGATCTGGAGTCACATGTAGGCCAGACTGGGTAAGGATGGCAGATTTCTTTCCCTAAAGGGCATTAGTGAACCTGAAGAATTTTTCCAACAATGGTTTCATGGTCGTCAGTAGAGTCTTAATTCCAGAGTTTTTTAAAACTGAATTCAGATTCCACCATCTGCCATGGCAGGATTTGACCCACATTAACTGTCCATGGGATGGCATGGTGGTACACTGTTGTCCTTACAGTGCCAGGGACCTGGGTTCGATTTCCAGCATGGGTCCCTGTCTATGTGGAGTCTACTTGGGTTTCTCTGGATGCTGCATTTTCCTCCCACAGTCCAAATGATAGGCTGGTTAGGTGCATTGGCCGTGCTAAATTTTCCCTCGGTGTACCCGAACAGGGGCCGGAGTGTGGTGACTAGGAGATTTTCACAGTAACTTCACTGCAGTGTGAATGTAAGCCTACTTGTGACACTAATAAATAAACTTTAAACTTTCACAAACTAGATGGGTTTTTCCGACAACGGTTATCATCGGTAGATTCTTAATTTCAGATTTTTTTTCACTGAATTCAAATTCCACCTTCTGCTGTGGTGGGATTCGAACCCAGGTTCCCACACCAGCTGAGTTTCTGGGTTAATAATCTAGTGATAATGACACTGGGCCACGGTCTCCTCATGTTCTTGCTGTGTAATTATGTATTTATTCGATAGGAAGTTTATGCTTCTGTAAATTAACCTGACCTGGATATATTTGGATCTTGATGGGCTGAATGGTCTTCTAAGCTGCAGCGATCCTGTCTCTAAATCCTAATGTTGTTGAACAAAACCAATTGGCCAGATGAAGTTGAATCTCCTTTAATTTTAATATTGCTGGTACATAACTTTAAAGTTGCCCTTCTATTATCTTATCTTTGCTTACTTGCAGGGCAATGATAAACATGCATTTAAGAAGCGCCTTGCAACCCAACGGTGCACTCTGCAACTTTTCAGAAAGTATAATCTGATACATATTCAGAGAATCCCGACAGTGCAGGAGGAGGCCATTCAGCCCATCAAGCCTGCACCGACCACAATCCCATCCAGACCCTATTCCCGTAACACCACCTAATTACCCTGCTAATCCCCTGATACTAAGGATCAAATTCAGCACATTGACATGGTATCAGTGGAATTACTGGGTGGGATTTTCCAGCCTCACTCGCCCTGAAACTGGAAAATCCTGCACTTGCACATATGTCAAAATCGGGCAGAAAGAAACCATTTGGCCTCTTGAGTTTGCTCTGTCAGCAACTGAGATTGTGACTTGTGACAATCATGATGATGATGGAATATGTGTTTGAATGCTTTCATTTTGTAACGGTACATGTTTGGCATGAGATTTCCTTCTTGGAATTGTGACATATTGTAATGTCCAGAGCTGTATCTATATTGATGTATCATACTGTGTTTTGCTGAAATATTGATTGCATTAAGATAAAATTCTAAATAATATTCATGCAATTAATTTCAGTTCTTGTTTCTCCTCCCCTAGAGTTAATACCATGTATGTGGGAAACAAAATGTGAGTTTTTTGTACCCTGCGTGTTCTTCATGTAGGATTTTACTGTATTTAACACCACAATGAAGTTAAAATCTCTTAGTTGCCACACTCCAGTGACTGTTCAGATACACTGAGGGAAAATTTAGCACAGCTCAATCCACCTAGTAAGAGGTCTGACAACACCAATTTTAAATCCAACCAATTTAAACTTGCAAGCTTTCGGCCTTTGTAGCCTTCGTCAGGCAAATGAGTGTCCAATCCAGCACACCATTTGGACTGTGGGAGGAAACTGGAGCACCTGGAGGAAACCCACACTGACTTGGGGAGAATGTGCAGCTTCTATACAGACAGTGACCCAGGTAGTGAATTAAACCCAGATCCCTGGTGCTGTGAGACAGCAGCGCTAACCACCATGTCACCACATGGGCATCACTGACTGGGCCTGCATTTGTTGTTCATCCCTGACTTTAAAAAAAAAATTACCTACTCCCTTTTTAAAGTTAGACAGTCAATGTGCAGAGATAATGGGGCGAGGCCTTGATCCATCTCTTTGCTTTCTCCGAAAAACAGTTCCAATTGAGTCCAATTCAAGCTCCCCACAAGAGGGACAAATACGATCCAAGCTGACAGAATAAGGCATTGTACCTTATCTTGGGCCTGATCTGACACTTGAACAGGGTGAACGTGCAAACTCCACATAGAGTGAGCTGAGCTGGGAATCGAACCCTGGTACGAGGCAGCAATGCTAACCACTGTACCCCTCTGTTATGCTTCATTTAAAAAATATATATACTTTTTGGGATGTAGGCATCTCTGGTAAGATCAACTTTTTACCCACCCTGAATTGCTCTGGAACTGAGTGGCTAATGAGCTGGGAGTCCAATGTAGGCCAGACCAAGTAAGGATGGCAGATTTCCTTCTCTAAAAGCAGAGAGCATTACTAATATCCTTTAGGGAAGGAAATCAGCCGTCCTTATCCGATCTGGCCTACATTGGAATGAATAGAAAATAAATTCCCAAATGATGGTTGTATAAGGCTCTGGTTAGACTCTGTTTGGAGTATTGTGAGCATTTTTGGGCCCCATATCTAAGGAAGGATGTGCTGGCTGTGGAATGGGTCCAGAGGAGGTTCACAAAAATGATCCCTAGAATGAAGAGTTTATTGGATGAGAAAAAGTTGAGAACGCTGTGTTTGTACTCAATGGAGTTTGGAAGGATGAGTGGGGGGGGGGGAATTTTATTGAAATTTACAGGACACTGCAAGGCCTGGTTCGAGTGGGTGTGGAGAGGATGTTTCTACTCGTAGGAAAAAATCTAGAACCAGCAGGCACAACCTCAGGCTCAAGGTATGATCCTTTAAAACAAAGATAAGGATGAATTTCTTCAGCCAAAGAGTGGAACTCTTTGTCACAGAAAGCTGTGGAAGGCAGGTTCATTGAGTGTCATTAAGACAGACAGATTGTTGATCAATAAATGATCAGGGGTTAGAGGGAAAAGGTAGGAGAATGGGGATGAGAAACATATCAGCCATAATTCAATGGCAGAGCAGTGAAGTGTAATTCTGCTCCTATGTCTTAAGATGACTATTTGCAAAATAGCAGAGGGTCAAACTACTCTGGACCATGGACTCAGGAGATGAGGGAACCAAAGCTCAGGGGGGGAAAAAAATAAACATAAATTGAGTTGTATCCCACAGGAACTCCTACAGACAAGGAAAAAGAACGCCTGAAGAAACCTGGAAGACAAAGTTTGAACTTTTTAAGCTTTAATTGCGAGACAACATTTACATAAAATATTTGTGAAGCAAGCACTGTATAAGCAAGGGTCCAAGACTATATTTACATACTGACCACAACCATTCACATTTAGTTGAGATCAGGCTCACAGAGGATAATTAGACCATCGAGGTTTACAACATAGAAACAGGCCCTTCGGCCCAACTTGTCCCCATGCTGATTTTTGCAACCCAGACCAATCCAAAGACAAGTTGCTAATTCTATTAGCAAGCTGGTTAAGCTTTCATATTTACATTCTGCAAATGAGCATAATGCGGAATAAATAATTGCTGTTATGCGTCACTGGTCCCTGATTGAACACTGTAACTGTTAAGAACAGACGGTAAGTGGGAGAAGGCTGCGCTCACAAGGAAGTCTTTGTTATCCAGCCAAGTCAATCTTGCTCAAAAATCATTCTATTTATCAAAAATCAGACAGTGCAGAAGGAGGCCATTCGGCCCATCGAGCCTGCGCCAACCACAATCCCATCCCAAGCCCCATCCCCTAACCCCATATATTTACCCTGACATTAAGGGGCAGTTTAGCATGGCCAGGCCTCCTAAAAGTAAATAAAGTTTATTTATTAGTCACAAGTAAGGCTTATGTTAACACTGCAATGAAGTTACTGTGAAAATGCCCTAGTCGCCACAATCCAGTGCCTGTTCGGATCAGCACACCCTAACCAGACACAGGGTAAATGTGCAAACTCCACATAGAGTGAGCTGAGCTGGGAATCGAACCCTGGTGTTCTTTCAGAATGTGGGAGGAACCTGGAGGAAACTTGCGCAGACGCGGGGCGAATGTGCAAACTTCATGCAGACAGTGACCCGAGCCAGGAATTGAACCCAGGTCCCTGGCAATGTGAAGCAGCAGTTTTAACCACCGTGCTGCCTCGTTCTCCACTATTGACTAAGACCGTAGTTTATGGGATTGTGGTCTCAATTCCAGCCTGTCTCTCATGACCCTCAACTCCTTCGTCAACCAAAATCTATCCAGCTCAGCCTTCACTAAATGGGGAAAAGAATTCCATAAGCAAATGATGATCCAAGGCAAAAAGAAAATCTCCTCACGTGCATCTTAAAAGGGAGGTCTCCCTTTTATTTTAACAATGGGTTCCCATTTCTAGAAAAAAAAACACAATATCCAATCTACCAAGCCCCCATATATTTCAATAAGATCACTTCCCTTTGTTCTAAACTGCGACAGTTAGTCGGACACCAGTCTCCTGAAGGAATGGTTCCATTCTGAACTCAGTGATGTCAGGAGACTCGCAGGATGATCGTAGAAACTCTTTAGGGGGTGTCCTCAAAGCATCCTCTCCACCCCCGACTCAAAGAGGTCAAACATGCCCTCAAACTCATGGGAGTTCTTGGCTTGTGACCAACTAAAATGGAGACAGTGAGTTCGAGAAGACAGTGAACATCCTTCATTGGGAAGCAAAGTTGAGATGTTGGCGGGAATCGAAAAAAAAAACCCACCACATAAACCGGCAAAACAATCCGACCCTGCCCCACGCACCGGAATTATCAGCCATCTTTGAACCCATCTAACCAAACTGGAAGCAAATCCAGTCCAGTGCAGGTTAAGTGGCTTGGAAAAGCTAAATTGCCCCTTAGTGTCAGGGGGATTAGCAGGGTCAATGCATGGAGTTATGGGACTAGGGTCTGGATGGGATTGTGGTCAGTGCAGACATGATGGGCTGAATGGCCTCCTTGTAGGCTTCTATGAAATAATCCTTGATTCTAACAGACTGCCTAAGTCAAAGGAGAACTTGCTGACACGCCGATGAAATACCTTGGCATGCTTTACCAGTGTCCCTATTCTGCTTATCTAAATGTCTGTTCATTGCTGACCTAGTTAAGAACACACTTTACTTCACACATTCTTGGTGCCTCAAACATTGACCCCCCAAGACCTCACTAGAAATGGTACTGAAGTCAAAATCGTGGGCACCACTATACCATTGGAAAATGCTGCCTCACTGTGCCAGGGACCTGGGTTCGATTCCCAGCTTGGGTCACTGTGTGCAGAGTCTGCATGTTCTCCCCGTGTCTGTGTGGGTTTCCTCCAAGTGCTCTGGTTTCCTCCCAGAGTCCACAGACTTGCTGCTTTAGCACTAAGCATGCTAAATTCTCCCGCAGTGTTACCTGAACAGGTGCCGGAGTGCGGCGACTAGGGGATTTTCACCGTAACTTCATTGCAGTGTTAACGTAAGCGCACTTCTGACACTAATAAATAAACTTTACATCCTTAAATGTTAAAAAAGCTGTCTTTTTATTGTCAAAGAATCTTAGAATTCCTGCAGTGCAGAAGGAAGCCATTCGGGCCATCAAGCCTGCACTGACAACAATCCCAGCTGGGTTGTGTCCCCATAAACCTATATATTTATCTTTGTAATCTCCCTGAAACTGGGGTCAATTTACCATGGCTAATCAACCTAACACCTGCACACGTTTGGACTGTGGGAGGAAACCCATGCAGACATGGGCAGAATGTGCAAACTCCACACAAAATGTGACCCAAGCCAGGAATCGAACCCAAGTTCCTGGTGCCATGAGGTAGCAGTGCCACTGGATGACTGGGTATTTATTTGAAGTCAGTTGGACCTGGATTTTAGTTGATAAAATGTGTTCCGGTGCCTCGGGATGTTACTCTATCTGAATCATTAATCTAGGTTTTTTTTCAGCCAGTACGATATTGTGGCAGGTTGTGTTTTCCCTGCCAAGTTTCCCGACTTCCACCCTATAGAAATTGGGACTTATCCAGAATTCCACTGCTTAAACGCAGTGGGCCTCCATTATCCTTTAGCCTGCTGAGCAATCTTGGCTCTTGCAATGCCTCAAACTTTAAAATTTCCATCCTGGTTTTCAGGCCCCATGACTCCCTCGCTCTCCAATCTCTTCCTGCAGCCCAACAAACACAATAGCCCTCCTCCAATTCACTTACATCCTGATTTTTGATTGCCTCCTCTCCCCCGCCCTCACAGATGATACCATCATCCAAAATTCCTAGGCCCAAAATTCTGGAATTCTCTCTCTGAAACATTCTGCCTCGCTTCCCCTGTTTTCAGATGCTCCTAACATAACCTAACTTCTGGACTCAGGTTCCCTGATATCTCCCTAAGTGTCAAGTTTTGGTTGAAGCGCTCTTGTGAAGCAAGTTTCATGATGTTAAAGGGGCTATATCAATGCAAGTTGCTGTTGGGACAATAGCTCCCCCACCTGCGCTTCTATTTATTTCACTCTGTAAACAATATCTTTTTAAGTACTTCTCAAGTGCTTTCAATCTCCCAGTGTAAGATACGTAGCAGGACAGCGACTCCCGGCATCAAAAATCAACTGATCACGTATCCCTTAGCAACCAGTCCTCAGTGACAAAATGGCTGCCAATTGTTACCAGGCCTCAAAGCCTAGGCCAGGGAGGCAGGAGAGTCAGGAACTCTTTACCTTGCTTCTGCGACACCAAACTCCAAAAGGACGTAGGGTTTTTAGCACATTTTTTTTTTCACGTTTCACTGAACAGATTTAAGAGCGGTTGCATAAAACGTATGTGGACGGGGGGGGCGTGGGAGGAGGGTGGGGGGGTACCTAGAAAGTGTCTGGCTGGATGGTGTGCCACCTGGCCGATTCCACGTGCCCCCGGCTTGACATCTCCTTCCAGTGTGTCCGTCCCGTCTCTGAAGCATTTTCGCCGATCAGCACACGGCCTAGTATACAACTGCGGGTGTAAATGCGACCCTAGAAGAGAGGAACAATAAAAGAAAGATGTGCTTTGCCAAAGGTAGGGGAGTCTGAAACTAGAGGGCGTAGATCAAAGGGGAGAGGGGCTCTCCCTACAAGAGGCTCCAGAAGGACAGTTTAATGACACAGAGAACAAGAACAAAGAACAAAACAGCACGGAAAACAGGCCCTTCGGCCCAATGAGCCCGCGCCGCCACCCCGATGTTCCCACCTCTGCCCGCAATCCCCGTCCATGTTTATAGATCTATGGATTAAAAACCAAATTTGAGACAATTTAGGGAGAATTTGTTTTGCCAATTAGCCTAAGAGCACATCTTTGGGATGTGGGAGGAAACCGGAGCTCCCGGAGAAAACCCACGCAAGCACGAGGAGAATGCACAAACTCCCACAGACACAGGCCCAAATCCATGTATCTGCACAGCACAGCGATAGTCACTGAGCTGTCATGTTGCTCATCAGATGGTCCAGGTCAAGCGTACACTAACGGCGTGAAGCACTAGGATACTCTCGAAAAAGATCCAAGAGCAGTCACAACCCATCACGTGTATGCCCCTCGTTAGACAACAAGGTGGACCAAAGTACCTGTAGGATAAAAACAAGTACATCAATATCAACATCTATTTACACACTTCCCAGGGACTCCCAAGGCTCATGATTCCTATTTTAAATCAGAGGGTGGTGAGTGTCCGGAATGAGCTGCTAGTCGTAGAGACGGGTACAATTTTGTCTTTTAAAAAGCATTTGGACACTTACATGAGTAAGATGGTATAGAGGGATATGGGCAATTGGGACTTTTCTTAGTGGTTAAAAAAAGGCGGCATGCTCAAGTTGGGCCGAAGGGCCTGTTTCCATGCTGTAAACCTCTACGTTGGGTAAATGTGCGTTAGAACCAACTTTCTTCCCCTTTCAAAACCAAGTGCTTGTCACAGTCAGTAAGGATCACCCCAAACACCTTCCAACTGGGAAGAGACTTCCAAGGCTGTGCCCCATCCGCAACTTTCCCTGGAGAACAAGCCTCCAAAGCGTCCCCAGGCGAGGCTCCAGGTCTTCTGCCAACCCTGGGCACCTCAGGAATCGGAATGTGCAGTCGACAAGGAAGGGAAAATTTCCGTTTAAAACGTTCACTCAGAATCTGAGTGATAATATTAATATTGCTGAAACAAAAAAAAACTTGTGGAAAAGATGGTGGAGGGGGAGGGAGCAGGGAAGGTCATTCCTTTGTCTGCACGGACACACATAACAACTTTGCCTTAAATAAAAGAAAAATGTGCTGAGTCCTGGGATTGAACAAACACCACCACCTCCCCCACCCCCTGCACCCCACCCTGCCAGCCCAAGAACGGTGTGGCCTAGGATCTGAACACCAAAACACTGCTCAAAATGAGAATTCCTTGTCTGGAAGACTTTCAAGCTTTCAAATTTCTGATAGGCATTCCGCGGCGCGGGGGTGGGGTGGGTGGGGGTGGCTCGGTAACACAGTGGTTAGTACCCCTGCCTCTCAGTGCCAGGGACCTGGGTTCGATCTCCAGCTTCAGTCATCATCCATGCAGAACCTGCATGTTCTCCTGTGTCTGCGTAGGTTTCCTCCGGGTACTACTGGCCATGCTAAAATTGCCCTTTAGTGTCCTGAGATGCATAGGTTAGAGGGATTAGTGGGGATATGGGGGGTAGGGCCTGGGTGGGATTGTGATCAATGCTGACTTGATGGGCTGAATGGCCTCTTTCTGCACTGTAGCGTTTCTGCAATTCCTAATTGAAAGTTTTTTTTCCTTAATTCAACAAGTATGGTCTGGTTTTATTGTACGATGATCCTGCCATCTTTTGGGAGATCATAGAATCTCTCCGATGCAGGGGAAGGCCATTTGGCCCATCGAGCCTGCACCAAAGACAATCCCACCCAGGCCCTATCCCTGCTAGACCCCCTGACAATTTAGCATGGCCAATACACCCAACCCACACATCTTTAGAGCGTGGGAAGGAACCCAGAGGAAACCCACACAGGCACGGGGAAAACGTGTGAACACAGACACTCGTCCGAGGCCAGAATTGAACTCTGGAGCTGTGAGGCAACAGTACTCATCACCATGTCACCCTAAAGTTGATGTTATTCTACCATCTGAATATCGCAAGAAAGAGAGACAATTTGCCAAAGAATTTTATCTCGCACTCAACTGGACCCATACAAGAATGCCAAATAAAATGTCTGCTGTTAGATGTAGTTTTCCCAAGTGGCCAGCACTTACTGAAGAATCCTGAGTTTGCCAATAGCTACACGAACAACACATTAAAGATAAGCAGTTGAGCTTGTAGCTTATCTAACATTTCCATTCGTACACAATGACCCATTCTTGGGAAACAAGAGGATATGTTCAAGAACTTCAACTTCAGTGAATTACCCCGAGCAAAACATCAGCCAATTAGAATCAAGTTGCCCATTCTCGCTCTCTTTTCTCCTGTAGCATAAACTCTTTGAAATTTGGCATTCTTGTGTTTGTCCTGACAGAATGCCTGAGCATCATGTTTTTTTCATCAATTTTCCTTTTCTGTGCTGCCAAGTCTCTGAATTTTGTTCCTGGCCCTCATCCTAATAACCCTTCATAATATTGTGATGATTATAGGACCTTACAGTGCAGAAGGAGGCCATTCAGCCCATAGAGTCTGTACCAACCACATTCGCACCCAGGCCCTATCCCCGTAACCCCAAGTACTCCTGACACTAAGGACATTATAGCATGGCCAACTACCCTAAAAGGTAGTGTTTTTATTAGTCACAAGTAAGGCTGATATTAACACTGCAATGAAGTTATTGTGAAAATCCCCTAGTTACTACACTCTGACACCTGTTCAGGTACATTGAGGGAGAATTTAGCACGGCCAATGCATCTAACCAGCACATCTTTCAGACTGTGGAAGGAAATCAGAGCATCTAGAGGAAACTCACATAGATACGGGGAAAATGTGCAAACTCTGCACAGATAGTGACCCAGAATTGAACCCAGATTCCTGGCACTGTGAAGCAGCAGTGCTAACCACTGTGCCACCCCATACATCTTGAAGTGGGTAGGGAAAGAGTGAGAGGTAATTGTATTGGTTCCCTAATTGGGCTTTGTGCACAGGATTGGTTGATTTGGCTGTTTGGTTTCACAACAGTTTTTAGTCGTTCCTCGGCAAGTCGAGTGTCCCAGCCTCATTGGCCATCTCAGCTTTGCTACTGTTCAACCGCGAGTTGGATAAGGCCCATTATTGGGCAAACTGAATGAATTAGACAAACTTAGCTTGCCACTGCTCTTACCTGCATGACTATGAACTCCAAAGAGAGATGCAGAGTCTCAATGTCACCCAGTGGGACGTCGAACAGAAATGGTGCATTCCACACTGGGTTGTAGCCGCTTGATGTTTTGGTCTCCTTGGTTGAGAGTAGCTTACCGTCTTGGTAGAAATTTATGATGACGTAATGATCTACCAAGAAAGATAGAGGAGATGACCAATGGGGAATGCCTTAACAATCAGTGGGTTTCATCATCCCTCCCCACCAGGGTCCTGGCACTGTGAGGCAGAGGTACTAACCGGTGTGCTGCATGTGCAGGGAGAGGTGGTGGCCTCGTGGTAATATCATGAGACTATTAATCCAGAAACTCAGTTAATGTTCTAGGGACCCGGGTTCAAATCCTGCCACAGCAGATGGAGGAATTTGAACAAAGGACAAAGAAAATTATAGAACAGGAACAGGCCCTTTGGCCCTCTGCACCGACCATGCTGCCTGACTTAATTAAAATCCCCTACCCTTCTGGGGACTATATCCCTCTACTCCCATCCTATTCATGTACTTGTCAAGACCTTAAAAGTCACTATTGTATCTGCTTCCATTACCTCCCCTGGCAATGAGTTCCAGGCACCCCTACTCTCTGTGTAAAAAATCTTCCCAGTACATCTCCTTTAAACCTTGCCCCTCGCACCTTAAACCTGTGCTCCCTAATAATTGACTCTTCCACCCTGGGAAAAAGCTTCTGACTTCTAATATTCTGAATTCAATAAAAAACTTCTGAGCTTTGACAAAGGGTCATCTGGACTCGAAATGATAGCTCTTCTTTCCCCTTACAGAGGCTGCCAGACCTGCTGAGATTTTCCAGCATTTTCTCTTTTGGTTTCAGAATCCAGCATCTGTAGTAATTTGCTTTTATTTCTGGTATTAAGAATCCACCGATGACCACGAAACTATTGTCGGAAAAACCCATCTGGTTCACTAGTGTTCCTTTAGGGAAGGAAATCTGCTGTCCTCACCGGGTCTGGCCTACTTGCGACTCCAGACCCACAGCAATGTGATTGACTCTCAAATATCCTCCAAGGGTGACGAGAATCTATCTCCAGGGCAGCTCTTGGTTAACCATTAGCTTGTTGGCAAAGTGGAGACGGTGTAGAAATGGACAAAGGTGTCCTTAAGTGTCCAGATCACCAACAACCTGTCCTGGTCTCCCCTCCCCAACACTGACACTACAGTTAAGAAAGACCATCAACTTTCTCAGAAGACTGCGGAAGTTTGGCATGTCAGTTGCGAGTCTCACCAACTTTTACAGATCTTTTACCACTTACAGTGCGAGATTATTTGGTCACGCCCATCCCAGGTTTGGAAATTTCCCACCTGAGATCAACAGATGATCTACCAAAGTTTCCGTCCTATCCTCGATAATTCCGGCAGCAGGCAGAAGTGGGACACTTACCCTATAGTGACTATTAACTTTGCGTTTCTGAGCCCAAACTTTGCATTCGGTTCACCTCAAAAGATTGGGGCTCGCCCTACGCGCATGTGCTGTATCCCACGGATCATACCCCCGGCAACCTCTCACCTGGTGAGCCTGGCATGCGGGTCAGCTTGCCCAGGGTCTCGGCCTTTCGAACCATAACCTTGATCCGGTTAGCCAGAGTCTGATACTGGAGCAGGATGAAGAGTTGTCCCAATAACTTGGGCTGCGCTGAGCTGCTGATCCCACCTACCATGTCCTGCGAGCTGAGACACTGAAAATAAAACAAGGTCATTCGGTTATCATCGACGGAAGCGTTAGAGCAAAGTGGGAGGCCATTCGGCCCAATGTGCCTCTGCTTGCCCCTTGAACGATCCATTGTGCTCAGTCCCTGTTTTTCATCCTGTAGCTTCCTCAACCTCAATCTCCCTCATAAAATCATTTGTGGTATAAATGTCCATCTCTTTTTGGGTAAAAGGTTCCAAACCTGAACAAAAATAGTTTGCCTCATTTTCGCCAAAGCGAGGCAAGTCCTTGCGAGCTGTCCTCAGCACCCCCTCTAATTTAATCTCTTATTTCCATTCTGCACTTCTAAATCTGAAATCTAATTATTCGAAGCTTTCTAATAATACTCCTTTGAAATCACCCTTTCCTTTTCCTTCTCCCCTGCATACTCTATGAACGGTATGCTTTGTCTGGAGAGCGTGCAAGAAACAATACTTTTCTCCGTATCCCAATAAATGTAACAATAATAAATCAAGTCGTTTTCCCTCCTTGATCTTTTGGCAATGATTTCAAATATTGATTTGTGTGGAGTCTGCACATTCTCCCCGTGTCTGCATGGGTTTCGTCCAGGTGCTCCGGTTTCCTCCCAAAAGATGGTGCATTGGCCGTACTAATTTGTCCCTTAGAGTGCTAAGATTTGTGTGTTGGGGGATTAGTGGTGTAAATGTATGGGGTTACAGGGATGGGTTAAGGGGGTTGATCTGGGTAAGGTACTCTGTCAGAGAGCTGGTGCAGACTCAATGGGCCGAATGGCCTCTTCTGCGCTGCACGGATGATATAATTCTAAGAATTATGGCTCCAGTGTGTACTATTTACAAGTTACACTATTCATCAAACCTTCTCTCACTGCACCTCACAAAACCGCAACCTCCACCAGCTTGTAAGACGGAGGCAGCAGGCAAAATGGGAACATGTTGTGGTTCAGATAATAAACACCAATCCTATCAGGTTGGTTCAGTCCAAGTCCAACACTTGGAAGGGGGCAGTGGCGGGTGGGGTGGTCTGAATACAAAGCTTAAATAAAACTCCCACTAAAGGGGGAGCAGATTTAGGACTGAGTTAAGGAGGGACTTCTCCACTCAGAGGGTTGTGAATCTGTGAAATTCCCTGCCCAGTGAAGCAACTGGGGCTACCTCACTGAATATTTCTAAGGCAAAGGTAGATAGATTTTTGAACAGTCAAGGAATTAAGGGTTATGATGAGCGGGTGGCTAAGTGGAGCTGAGTCCATGAAAAGATCAGCCATGATGTTATTGAATAGCAAAGCAGGCTCGAGGGGCTGGGGGGCGGGGGGGGGCTACTCCTGCTCCAAGTTCTTATAATACTTTGTCTGATTTAGTAAGAAAGTTTAATCTGAGGGCGAATGGTGTGGGAAATAAAACAGCTTTTTGGTGATGCAGCACCTATTGTGACAGCTTATTTAAAGTTTGTTTTATTAGTGTCATAAGTAAGGTTTACATTAACAATGCAGTGAAGTTACTGTAAAAATCCCCTACTCGCCACACTCCAGCGTCTGTTCAGGTACACTGTGGGAGAATTTAGCACAGCCAATGCACCCATGGTAGCATGGTGCCACAGCTGTCTCTTAGCTTAGGGACCTGGGTTCAATTCCTAGCTTGGGTCACAGTCTGTGTGGTGTCTGCACATTCTCCCCATGTCTGCGGGGGTTTCTTCCGGTTCCCTCACTCCAAAAATGTGCGGGGTAGGTGAATGGGACATGCTAAATTCTCCCTCAGTGTCAAAGGGACTCGCTAGGGTAAATGCATAAGCTTATAGGGGATGGGACATTGGTGGGATTGTGCAGATTCAATGCCGCTTAGCTTCCTTTAGCTACTGTAGGTTTCTATGATTCTAACCAGCACGTCTTTCAGACTGTGGGAAGAAAGCAGAGGACCCAAAGGAAACCTACATGGACACGGGGAGAATGTACAAACTCCCCACAGGCAGTGACCCAAGCTGGGAATTCGAACCTGGATCCCTGGCGCTGTGAGGCAGCAGTGCTAACCACTGTGCTACAGTGCCGTGCATAAACTTTTCCCTCCTGATACCGGAAATTTGACTCTCTTTTGAACCACACTGTAAGCAGCGCTGGGAGTATTAGAGATTCACACTGAGTGCTGGAAAACAAGTGTTATGCTGTCCCTCCCTTTGATAAGTCCAACATTAACCTAGATAAATGACCATTCAGATGCAATGAGGCAGAATTGGAACACAACCAGAATTCAAGCCAATTGCGTCACAGATGAGAATTATATTCCTTGTTATCAACTTACCGCTGTCTGGCATGACTCAAGCTGATTGATAAAAGGTAGTGTGCGCACTTTCAAAATTAAACAGACACTGGCTAATAATCCGCATTGTATTCGCAATTATGCAATATTTACACAATTTGATGCGCACATGGGCAAGTTACCAATCCGGCGTCCCGTGGTGGAGTTAGACAGAGGAAGGAAAAACAGTGGGCTGAGATTATCATTTAAATTCAGCCACCTGAGCCGGACCAGCAGAGGCAAACACATGGAGGAAACAACATCTTGTGGCTAAAACAAATCTGTGCCCGAACTCCGCTTTGAATCATAAAAATCGCTACAGGAGGCCATTCGGTCCATCGAGTCTGGTTCGACCACAATCCCACCCAGGCCCTTAACCCCCTCATATTTTTCCTGCTAATCCCTACCCCGGACACTAAGGGGCAATACAGCATGGTCAATCAACAAACCCGTACAGCTCTGGGAGGAAACTGGAAGAAACCCACGCAGACATGGGGAGAATGTACAAACTCCACTCAGACAGCGACCCAAGCTGGGAATTGAACCCGAGTCCCTGGCGCTGTGAGGCAGCAGTGCTAACCACTGTGCCACCCTCCTTCCCTTTGGTTCAATTTGTATTCGGATCTCTGCTTGGTCTGTCTGCATCATTATCTCTGTAATCCCCTCCAGTCCTATAATTGCCTGAGATCTCTGCACCTCTGAGGGGTCTGAATACTCTTGCTGATAATTAGGGAAGAGAATAGTCCCATATTAATAAAAGTTTATTGTTTTGGAAAGCTTTTATTTACATTTTAAAGTTTCAAGTTTATTTATTAGTAGTCTTGCATTAACACTGCAATGAAGTTACTGTGAAAATCCTCAAGTGGCCACACTCTGGCACCTGTTCGGGTACACTGAGAGAGAATTTAACACCTAACTAGCACATCTTTTGGACTGTGGGAGGAAACCAGAGCACTCAGATGTAACCCATGCAGACATGGTGAGAACATACAGAGTCATATAGACAGTGACCCAAGCTGGGAATTGAACCTAGTCCCTGGCACTGTGAGGCAACAGTGCTAACCACTGTGCTGAAAGTGTCACAAGTGGGCTTACATTAACACTACAATGAAGTTCCTGTAAAAATCCCTTATTTGCAACACTGAGGGGGAATTTAGCACAGCCGATATACATAACCAACACCAACTAACATTCTCTCTAAATTCGCAGCTTTCCAAAAGCCTCCTGAAATGACACAGAATCCCTACAGTGCAGAAGGAGGCTGTTCGACCCATCGAGTCTGCACCAACCATAATCCCACCCAGGTCCTATTCCCCTAACCCCACACCTTTATCCTGCTAACCCCACCTGACACTAAGGGGCAATTCAGCATGGCCAATCAGTCTAAACTACATATCTTTGGAGTGTGGGAGGAAACTGGAGCACCCAGAGGAAACCCATGCAGACATGGGGAGAATGTGCAAACTCCACACAGGCCCTACTCCCGTAACCCCACATATTTACCCTGCTAATCCCCTGACACCAGGGTCGATTTAGCATGGCTAATGCACTTAACCAGCACATCTTTGGACTGTGGGAGGAAACTGGAGCACCCGGAGGAAACCCACATAGTCACAGGGAGAACGTGCAAACTGTACACAGTCAGTGATCCCTGGGCGGAATCGAACCTGGGTCTCTGGTGTATGAGGCAGCAGTGCTAACCACTGTGCCACCATGCTGCCTCTTGAAGTATTTGATTGACGTGGATTACGCTGGTGCCAACAGCACAGGGTTCGATTCCTGTTCTTGCTGGGCTTAGATTTGGGACTTGTCTCTTTTCTCTGTCCATGGTGAAAGTCACAGCACTCTGGGTCAGACCTGCCTTCAGGCACACAGCCATAGAAAAACATTCTAGAACATTCTAAGGCAGGAGCATGAATGTGCAGTATAGGAAGATAGGGTTTTGGTTAATCAAGTATGTTTTATGTTGTGTAAATGCTTCTGTGGCCAATCTAGTTTGACCTCAATCTAGTTTGAAAACAACAGTGGAAATGAGATTCATTCTGGTGGCACAGCGGTTAGCATTGCTGTCTCACAGCGCCAGGGAGCCGGGTTCGATTCTGGCCTTGGGTGACTCTGTGGAGTTCGCATGTTCTCCCCATGTCTGCATGGGTTTCCTCCAGGTGCTCTGGTTTCCTTTCACAGTCCAACAACGTGTGGGTTAGGTTGATGGCCGTGCCAACTTGCCCTTTAGTATCAAAACACGTGTTGGGGCAATTAGCCACGCTAAATTGACCCTCAATGTCCAAAGGTGTGCAGGTTAAGGTGGACTGGCCATGTTAAATTGCCCCTTTGTGTCACAAAATGTGCAGGTTAGGTTGGATTGACCATGCTAAATTGGCCTTCAACGTCCAAACATATGTTGGGGGATTAGTGGGGGTAAATGCGTGGGGTTACGGGGATAGGGCCAGGGGCGTGATTGGGTAAGATGCACTGTTGGAGAAATCGGTGCAAACTTGATGGGCTGAATGGACTCCTTCTGCACTGCAGGGATTCTATGATTTATTATTGTGGTTGGCGGTGTGTAAACGGAGTTGTTATTCAGACTATCGGACCTAGAGCAGTGTGAGAAATTAAGGGTTAAATGGGTGAGTATAATTAGTATCATTGCTGGCTTGTCGTGAATGTAGCTTTAACTGTGAGCTTTCCTGACTGGTGTATGACTGTGCTAACTGGGGCGGTTCATCGATTCCAGCAGGGAAATCAATCCTCCAGCAATGAAAAGTCAGTTCCACTCTCGGCTGCCTCAAAGCCAGTCAGTGCCCTTACTCAAAGGGACTGGCCCAGCAAACATGAAAAACAGAGTAAAGAATTTGTCTTCTTAACTCCTTCCTGGCGCTTCCAAGCTTCACCACAGTCCTACTCACCTCCCAGACCATCCACTTTCTCCCTCCTTCAGCCCCTAGGTTAGACCCTGGCCTTCCAAGAGGCTTACCCTTCCTGCAATCTTGCAGATCCTGTCTATTTCTGAAGTTAGAGATTGCACAACCTTTCTAGTTTCCTTTTGTCTATGTTTTGTTTGCAGTTCAGTCCCATACTCCTGTGAGAGACGTAATAAAAACAGGGCGACACGTGGCACAGTGGGTTAGCACTACTGCCTCACTGCGCCGGGGACCTGGGTTCAATTCCCCGGCTCGGGTCACTGTCTGTGTGGAGTTTGCACATTCTCCCCGTGTCTGCATGGGTTTCCTCCAGGTGCTCTGGTATCCTCCCGCAGTCCAAAGTCGATGGGGGACGCGGAGGGCCTATTCGTGAACTTGCTCACGGGCCAGGTATAATTTGTCACAAACAGGGGCAGTGGGCAACTGAAAGAGTTGTCCGACCTGACTATCTGCCACTCTACTGGGCTATAGTCACAGCCGGATGTCCCTGGAGAGGGAACATGTGGTGCCCAAGGTCACTGTTAATGCCCTCCATGCTCGCTGGCCGTGGCAGGGGCTGGAATGTATTATCAAACCTTTTAATCACACTTTAATTTGATGTTTTAAGTTTCCTTTCTCCTTCATCCTTTGCTTCGGGCAGTTACCCTCCTCCCGAGAAGCTGCCCCTTTTAATTTCATAGAATCCCTAGAGTGTAGAAGGAGGCCATTCGGCCCATCGAATCTGCATCAATCACAATCCCACCTAGGTCCTATCTCCATAACCCTACTAACTCTCGACACTAAAGGCTAATTAAACACGGCCAATCAACCTAACCCGCACATCTTTGGACTGTAGGAGGAAACTGGAGCACCCGGAGGAAACCCACGCAGACATGGGGAGAACGTGAAAACTCCACACAGACAGTCATCCAAGCCGGGAATTAAACCAGGTCCCTGACACTATGGGGCAGCAGTGCTAACCAGTGTGCTACCGTGTCACCATAATTTTATTCTGTCTCTCAGCTCTGACCTTCCACTAAACCCACTACCTGTTAAACATCCCCGCAACAGAATACCAGTGCATTTAAAACAGATTTCCAAAACTGCACTTATTTACAAAGTGATTTGATTTTACAGGGAGCTGATGATCTGATGGTATTATCGCTAGACAATTAATCCAGAAACTCAGTTAATGTATTGGGGACCTGGCGTGGCACAGTGGTTAGCACTGCTGCCTCACAGAATCTAATGAGAAAAGTTACCGATTGTTGGAATTCCTGTACTCAATGCTCTGAAGGCAACTGGGCAAAATGCCTTCTTCATTCATTACCCTGCCTACATGTGATGCCACTTTCAAGAGACTACGTACCTGCACCGCTAGGTCTCTCTGTTCAATCACACTCCCCTGGGTCCTATCAGAAGTGCTGTCATGAACTTTTGAATAGACCTACCTCACATCAAGTTAGTCTTTCTCTACATCCTAGCTATAGAAACCCTACAGTGCAGAAGGAGGCCATTTGGCCCATCGAGTCTGATAACAATCCCACCCAGGCCCAATCCCCTCGAACCTACGCATCCCGGGACACTATGGGGCAATTGACCATGGCCAATCCACCTAACACACACATGTCTTTGGACTGTGAGAGGACCCAAAGGAAGCCCACGCAGACATGGAAAGAATGTGCAAACTCCACATAGACAGCGACTCAAGCCAGGAATTGAACCTAGGTCCCTGGAGCTGAGAGGCAGCAGTGCTGACCACTGTGTCGCTGTGCCACCCACGTTTAACATTACGTTCTGCACACTCTCCGTTCCTTCTCTGTGTACCTGATGAAGGAATCAATGTGAAATCCAAATAAACCTGTTGGACTTTAACCTGGCGTGAAATTTCTCATCAAGCCCACCGCAGTCTAACACCGGCATCTCCAAAGCATTCTCTACGTACAATATTCTTTGTGTCTATAGCACACAAAAAACAATATATCCCAATATATGTGACAAAAATAAATCAAATCAAATCAAAATGAACTGTGTAAGTCATGCTCTGGGGAGAATGGAAACCTGAAATCTAGTTCTACAATAAAACGTCTCTGAACCATCAGAATGTATTCTGCAGCCCAATCCTGGAATCGGAGATTCACCCAATGTCCTTCAAACACACAGCAAGAGATTCCACTAATTATTCCGTCCCCCGTCCTGATGTGGTCAAACTCAGGGCTGTATTTAGGGGCACTGATCATGAACTAAGGTCTTCACCTGCAGGTTCAGGGTCCCTGGGGAAAAGCTGCACCAATAAAGCAGAGTAAGGCGACCGCTCATCGCATGGGATTAAGAACAAAGAACAGTACAGCTTAGGAGCAGGCCCTTTGGCCGTCCAAGCCTGCACCAATCGTGATGTCTGTCTAAACTAAAACCAAATGCAGTTAGAGTCCGTATCCTTCCATTTCCATTCTATTCGTGCGTTCCTCTAATTGCCCCTTAAATGCCGCTATCAAACCTCCTCTCACCACTTCCCCCGGCAGCCCGTTCCAGACATGCATTGCGACAGGCATTAACAAGATCCTCCAAAGTTTGAAGGCAGGGTGAATGCCTTGAAAATGTGCTCAAACATCACGGGCTGTTTTCTGAATGGGCTGTTACAGTGAGCAAACATCACAACAAAGTGGCCTGACCCCCAGTAAATATTAAACTGGCAGAACATCGCAGCCTTGACATTGCTATGGTGGGTGGGGCAAGCGTGAGTGGCTTAAAGATTCCCAATTTGGACAAAGAAAAGCCTCCCACCCACAAGCCCTTCCATCTTTCCAGATATTGATGTGGGATCGGTGTGGATTTGCTGGTTTTGTGGCCGACACCATTGCAAGTCTAACAATAGCACAGCTAATGATCAATCTCACTCACGCAGTGTTTGACCTGCATTGGACCTGACTGCCAAGTACTAACATTGGGCGCCTGAGATGTGTTCCAGCATTAATACCCCACTGGCATTTATCTTTCATCAATCTAATCCCAATCAGTTAAGCTCGATTCAGGCTCCAGCACGTACTGCTACTTGTCACAATGCTCCCACAGAGCAAGAACAAAGCCAAAGTGATTTGTTAGCCCTTGTTGGTTTTGAATAGAAATGTTATCTCAGTAAAGGGATAAATATCGAATCTTGATTTAATGGGCGGCACTGCCGCCTCACAGCACCAGGGACATAGGTTCGATTCCCGGCCTTGGGTCCCTGTCTGTGTGGAGTTTGCACATTCTCCCCGTGTCTGCGTGGGTTTCCACCGGGTGCTCTGGTTTCCTCCCACAGTCCAAAAGATGTGCTGGTTAGGATGCATTGGCCATGCTAAATGCTCTCTGAGTGTACCCGCACAGGCATCAGAGTGTGGTGACTAGGGGATTTTCACAGCAACTTCATTGCGGTATTAATGTCAGCTTGCTCACAGAATTATAGAATTATCGCAATGAGGCCATTCAGCCCATCAATCTTGCACTCATAACAATCCCACCCAGGTCCTATCCCTGTAAACCAACACATTTACCTCACTAAACCCCCTGACTCTAAAGGACAATTTAGCGTGGCCAATCCATCTAATCCACACAATCTTGGAGTGTGGGACGAAGTTGGAGGAAACTTGTGCAGACACGAGAGAATGTGCAAACTCCACACAGACAATCACCTGAAGCTGGAATCGAATCCGGATCCCTGGCGCTGTGAGGCAGCAGTGCTAACCATGAGCCACTGTCATAGACTCACACAGTCATAGAGATTTACAACATCTCACCTCATGCAACAACCCTTCCATCCTCTGTCTGAATGGAGTTTCATCTTCCCCGTGCCTGTGTGGGTTTCCACTGGGTGCTCTGGTTTCCCCCCACAGTCCGAAAGATGTGCTGGTTAGGTACATTGGCCGTGCTAAATTCTCCCTCAGTGTAACCGAACAGGCGTCAGAGTGTGGCAACAAGGGGATTTTCACAATAACTTCATTGCAGTGTTAATGTAAGTTGACTTGTGACACTAATAAATAAACTTTAAATCTTAAATTCTCCCTCCATGTATCCAAACAGGTGCTGGAGTGTGGCGACTAGGGGATTTTCACAGTAACTTCATTGCAATGTTAATGTAAACCAACTTGTGACATTAATAAATAAATTTTAGACTTTAAATTCTCCCTCCATGTATCCAAACAGATGCTGGAGTGTGGTGACGAGGGGATTTTCACAATAACTTCATTACGGTGTTAACGTAAGTTGACTTGTGACATAAATAAATAAACTTTAAATTCTCCCTCCATGGATCCAAACAGGCACCGGACTGTGGCAACGAGGGGATTTTCACAATAACTTCATTGCAGTGTTAATGTAAACCAACTTGTGACATAAATAAATAAACTTTAAACTCTGTTTAGCCCAGTCAGCCTTTGGAAGGTCTTACCTTTTTGAGTTTGGTCTTTGTAGTGGTGAGTTCTCTGGTGTAGGTGGAGGGCACATCTGGTTTCCAGTCCCCCTGCTCACACGCAAAGAGCACCTCGCCCACAAAGGTCTCTTTAAAATTGTGGAACTCCTTGATGTAGGTGGCAAAGCGAAGCGTGAAGCACTTGATCTCCTCCAGGGTGTATCCCGAGAACTGAAAGGTCTCCCGGAACTCCGGGTTGAGGCTCCTCTTGCGCACAGTTGTCAGCTGTGGCTCCGTGAATTTCGGGAGGAGGTAAACCCTCACGTACGAGTCGCAGCTGGCACCAAACTTCTTGGGCAGGTTGGAGATGCCCACCACGGCCACCGTCAGGGTGAACTCATAGGCCGAGTAGAAGAGGGTGAAGTGCAGCAGCGGCCTCTGCTTTGGTCTGACCCCCGTTAGATCTTCCGGCATGGTCTGCGAATGGCCCAAGGTCTTGGCTGCCAGGCTGGGGAAGGTGCCATGCTGGGTGTAGACTGAGCAGTCACCCGAGACGGTGCAGCGACGCTCCAAGATCCTCCTGGTTTTGCTGGCCAGCCCGGCTTTCTGGACGGGCGGGATGAAGGGCAGAGACGCCCGGCCGCGGGGGCCGAGCTTGTAGTGGGACTCAGCCTCAGAGCAGGGCAGGGGGCTTGCGTCACGCGGCGGGTAGTCCGGGATGAAGCCGTGGACCTCCTCGTACTGCTGCTTGATCGGCGTGCTGGTGTCCCCTGGCAAGGCCGAGCCGGCGTCCATCACGATGCGCTCCGTCGCCGGGTCCTTGCTCTTGGCGAAGCCCCGCTGCTTCCCCTTCCGCCAGCAGATAGCGCAGCCCACCATCAGGCAGAAGCAAAGAAGGGCAAGGCCGGCCCCGAGGAGGACCTGCAGATGCACTGGACCAAAAACACAGGCGTTAGTGCAGCAGCGTGACATTCCACTCGCTCCGCCACCTTCACAGTAACCACTCACCACCTTAAACATTCACTCCCTCCACCACAGGCACACAGCACATGCCTCGTACAATGTGCACCGCTGCAACTCCCCAATTCTCCTTCGACAGGCCTTCCAAAGCCATAAGACATTAGGGATAGGAGCACAATTAAGCCATTCAGCCCATTGAGTCAGCTCCACTATGGCTGATAACTATCTCAGCACCATTCTCCTGCTTTATCCCCATAACCTTAGATCCCCTTACCCCTTATTGGTAAGGGGGAACCTAATTAGTTAGATAGAACCTATCTACCTCTATCTTAAATACACTCAATGACCCGGCCTCCTTGGTGGTAATGAATTCCAGATTCACCGCCCCCTGGCTGATGAAATTCCCCCTCATCTCTGTTCCAAAGGGTCCCCTCTTTCCCCTGAGACTGTGCCCTTGGGTCCCCTAACGGATACACCTTGCCCCCCACCGTCACTATCACTTCGAAGGACAAGGATAACAGACACACAGGAACGCCACCACCTCCTAGTTCCCTCCGAGTCACTCACCAGTCCGACTCGGAAATATATCGGCCGTTCCTTCACTGGGTCAAAATCCCTGAACCCACCCCCCCCGCCCCTCCTCCCTAACAGCACGGTGGGTGTACCTACACTATAGGGACTGCAGCAGTTCAAGAAAGCAGCTCGCCACCGCCTGCTCAAGGGGCAATTAGAAAGGGGCAATAAATGCTGGTCTAGCCAGTGATGCCCATGTCCCATAAGACCAGAAGGAACAGAATTAGGCCACTCGTCCCATCGATCTGCTTTATCCAATCTGTAAGCTCCATCCGTCTGAAATGGGTGAGAACAATGACAACGACGGCCACAATTCAGACCAATCGTAGAGTGATGTGCTCAGCGCAACGCCCGCCCACAATGTGATTGGCATCTGCTGCAGCCGATTGCCATATGATGCTGTAACAGTCACCAATCTCAATGAACTTAAAATGATTTGGTATGCGTCACGGCGCCTTTTTTTATGGGCTCGATCCCCTTAATTTTAGAACCTGGTTACGCCCCTGGACAGCACCTTCCAAACCCACCAACACTTCTATCTAGAAGGACAAGGTTAGGAGATACATGGGGAACACCACCACCTGCAAGCTCCCCTCCAACCTACTCACCATCCTGATTTGGAAATATATCGGCCTTTCCTTTGCAGTCACTGGGTCAAAATCCCGGAATTCCTTCCCTAATGGCATCAACCCACAGCACGTAAGCTGAGCTATTCAAAAAGGCAGCTCACCACCACCTTCTCAAGGGGCAACTAGTGATGGGCAATAAACACTGGCCCAGCCAGCGACACCCATGTCCCACGAATGAGTAAGGAAAAAAGATCTCTCGGTATATCAACGCTCCTAAGGGTTCTGCAATTTCATTTCTAACTATAAAATATGCTTTATTTTGCTTTGCATTCAAATTTTAGAATCAATAGACTGTAGAATTGTATAGCTCGAGGAGGCCATTCAGCCTTCGATAAAAGCAAATTGTTGCGGATGCTGGAATCTGAAACAAAAAAAGTGCGAAGTGTAGATCTGCATTGCATCATCCTCACACATCCACAGCATCTCATCTGCAATGCGGCATCCATCATTCAATTACACATAGGTTGACCTATATGTCCGCTAACCCCTCCTGAGAAGAGATCTCTGCACCTTTTCCATTCCAATCAAACAGCTAAAATACTTTTACGGTCGTTGCTTTTTCTCCCTCCCAATATTTGATGCACAGCGCCAGGGGCTGGATATGATTCCCAGTGTTGGGTGTCTGTCTGTGTGGAATTTGCACATTCTCCTCATGTCTGTGCAGATTTCCTCCGGGTGCTCCTGTTTCCCCCACAGTCCAAATGTTGTGCAGGTTAGGTTGATTGATCATGTTAAACTGCCCCATAGTGTCGAAGGAAGTGTAGGTAAGGTGGATTGGCCATGCTAAATTGCCCCTTAGTATCCAAAGATGTGCAGGTTGGGTGGATTGGCCAAGCTAAGTTACCCCTTAATGTCCAAAGATGTGCAGGTTAGATGAATTAGCCATGCTAAATTGCCTTTTTGTGTCCAAAGATGTGTAGGTTAGGTGGATTGGCCATGCTAAATTGCTCCTTAGTATCCAAAGATGTGTAGGGTTAGATGAATTAGCCATGCTAAATTGCCCTTTATTGTCAGGGAGACTATCGGGGTAAATATATGGAGTTACAGGGATAAAGCCATGCTGGGATTATGCTCCATGCAGGTTTGATGGGCTGAATGGCCTCCTTCTGCACTGTAGGGATTCTATAATTCTTCCGTGATGGGGGTTCCCGAGGAGTGAGATAGGCTGGTTATGCACAGTGCCGTAGACATAGGTGGGATCACCAGATCCCACCACTAGCCAACGGCAAGCTACTCCCACTGCTGGAAGAGGCCAACTAGAGGATGGAAATCTCCAGCCTCACCCCCGCTGTGATTCTCCAGTCCTGCTGCTGTGAATGAGTTTCGGCTGAGCGCCAAGTTCTCCCTTCTCGCAGTAGCTGGGTGTGCACGAAAGGAGAACTCCGCCCTCAGTGTACCGTTGGAATAAATAGGTTGATTGTCTGAAACTAGACATCTGAAATATTGTAATTACACGACCCAATTTCTGTCTCCAACTAAATGGGGACGGTTTCAAATATATTTTCCCTTACTGTTCACAGTTTCTCAAATTTTCTAGACAATTCTCAATGACGTCAATGAAAATAATATAAGTTTGAGTTTTAAAGGCAATACAGATGCACGAAAGATCAAACTTCACTCCTTAAAGTAACATCCGTTTTATGCTGGCATTTCCAGTTCACTTATTAAATTTCAAGTATATGACTGTGGTTTCATTTTCACATCTAGATCCATCGTAACACAAGAAACTACAAATGCAGCCCAGTCCTTCACACAAACCAGCCTCCCATCCACTGACTCTGTCTACACTTCCCGCTGCCTCATGAAAAGCAGCCAACATATTCAAGGCTCCCACACACACCCCAGGCATTTGGCATGTCAGGTACAACTCTTACCAACAGGTTAATTAACCTGATCCAGGGAATTTAAAATGACCCCAGCAATCTTGAAAGGAAAAAAACATAGGCACCTACGATTTTTATTCATCTATGAATTATTCATAATTGCATGAGAGATGCAATCTGCTAATAAATGATCACATTTGAAAGTGTTTTTTTCTTAGCATAAAGGGTCATCACTTTGGACAGTCAATTTGCCACAAATCGAGTCATTTTAAGCATCTATACACCATTGACTGCTCCCCATGAAAAAAAAAGCTATAGATTCACTATTTAAAGTTTTGATCAGTTGGTTTCGTTAAAGGCCATTCTCCAGGCGCATTACTGCATTAGATTACGGTTTTTGAAACTTTCACAAGTAGTGTGGCCGAGGTTGGGAGTTAGAAATAGTTGAGGTAAACAGAATTCTGGATATTTTATGTTGATTCAGTTTTATCATGCACACATCATTGAACATCTTCACAGTCGGACTGTTCTCCTTGGCGAGGCTAAGAGGAGATCGAATAGTTATGTCCAAAACCATGAAGGGGCCGGATAGATTAGGTAAGAAACTGTTTCTGTTCATCAAGGGATCAAGAACTTTTACAGATGCACCATTGAAAGCATTCTTTCCGGTTGCATCATAGCTTGGTATGGCTTCTGCTCTGCCCAAGACCGCAAGGGGCAACTTAGCATGGCCAATCCACCCTAACCCACGCACCTTTGCTTTCAGATTGGACTGGAACTCAGCGCCTTTTGACTAACTTGGGGCGGCGCGGTAGCACAGTGGTTAGCACCGCTGGCTCACTGCGCTAGGGACGCAGGTTCGATTCCCGGCTTGGGTCACCGTCCGTGCGGAGTTGCGCGTTCTCCCCACGTCTGCATAAATTTCCTCCGGGTGCTCCGCTTTCCCCCCACAGTCCGAAAGATGAACTGATTGGATGCATCGGCCACGCTAAATTCTCTCTCAGTGTACTCACGCCGGAGCGTGAGTGACTAGGGGATTTTCACAATAACTTCATTTCAGTGTGAATGTAAGTCAACTTGTGAAATTAATAAATAAACTGTAACATAGAAAACAAAGTCAGATCTTTGACTAAACCATTGATAGCACAACCTTCAAAGGGTCTCAGCATCCCAGAGACCAGTCTCCTACCTCTGATATCTAAGTGTAGCATGGTTGCCATCCAGTTCAGGTTAATGTAGCGCCGATGAGCAGGAACATGTTACTGGCGTCAGGGCTGGCGAGATGGAAGAAAACTTAGCCAAGGGCACTCGAAGCATTCTCAAAGCTCAAACACTGGTATCTGGCTATCATTACGTCAACGATCCCTGGGAAATCCCTCAGCTGTTGCTCCACATATGGTCATATCAACTCAACTAATGGAAGCATGTTTCACTGACTTTTAAAAAGAATCCAAGAGAAACTATGTTCAAAACCAACTCCAGTCGGAATGAACTTGTGTCGCTATCCAAAATGAGAAATTCTTCTTGTTTCTTCGAAAGAGAAAGGGAAGGTGGTTCTAAAAAGGCTTTGACCTTCTGGCGACATCTGCGTGATAAATATGGCTATCGTTTTAATACATAATCTCATCCATAAAAAAAACGCATGTTAATATTGACAGATCAAATCTTGGGCAAACTCATTTCCAATGCTTCAACTTATTAGTTGCGCTGATGGTTCAGTGTGCAAGAATTCCAGTCTGGTATAGTCTCCATTTTAAAATTCTCTCCCTTCTTTTCAAAGTCCTCTGTGACCTCTTTGCCTCCCCCATTCTCTACAATTCTACTACAACTTACTGCCCTTTGGGAAGTCTATGTTCCTTCAAACTTAGACTCTCCTGCAGTTTTTGACTGTTCCACTGTTGGTCATCAGAGCCTCTGCGGATGAGGCTCCAAGGTTCAGAATTCTCTTACTGTTCTTTTCAGCCAGCAACCCAGAATTGGCACCTGCTGTGCAGGTAGATTGGCCATGCTAAATTGTCCCTTAATTTCCAAAGATGTGTAGATTAAGTGGATTGGCCTTGCTAAATTGCCTGGAGCATCCAAAGGTGTGCAGGTTAGGTAGATTGCCCATGCTAAATTGCCCTTTAGTGTCTAAAGATGTGCAGGTTAGGTAGATTGGCCGTGCTAAATTATCCCTTAGTGTCCAAAGATGTGTAGATTAGGTGGATTGACCATGCTAAATTGCCCCTTAGTGTCCAAAGATGTGTAGGTTAGGTCGATTGGCCATGCTAAATTGCCCCTTAGTGTCCAAAGATGTGCAGGTTAGGTAGGTTGGCCATGCTAAATTACCCCTTAGTGTCCAAAGGTGTGCAGGTTAGGTAGGTTGGCCATGCTAAATTACCCCTTAGTGTCCAAAGATATGTATGTTAGGTGGATTAACCATGCTAAATTGCCCCTTAGTGTCCAAAGATGTGCAGGTTAGATGGAATGGCCATGCTAAATTGCCCCTTAGTCTCCAAAGATGTGCAGGTTAGGTAAATTAGCCATGCTAAATTACCCCCTAGTGCCCAAAGATGTGCAGGTTAGGTAGATTGGCCATGCTAAATTGCCCCTTACTGTCTCAAGATGTGTAGGTTAGGTGGATTAGCCATGGTAAATGTATGGGGTCACAGAGATAGGGCTGGGGAGAGGGCCTGGGTGACATTGTTGGTCAGAGAATTGATGCAGATTCAAAGGGTCGAGTGGTCTCTTCTGCACCATAGGAATACCATGATTGGCCCAGATTTTCCCATCAGGATCAGAAAGCCCTAATTCCCATCTGAATCAGATAATGAGTGGGACTTCCCATCCTCTAACTCGCCCTCCCCACCATCCCACTGTGATTTGCATTGGCCACAAAGTGGCCACAATTGTCCAGCGGCGGGAGCTTGGGGGATGTGTGATATAATGGGTTAATTCTAACTGTATGATATACTAACGAGGCACATTATACATCGTCACAGGAAATGGTGCAATGCTTCATAATCTCCTTCTGTCTTGTGGAACCGCGTGACAAACTGGAAATCAGCAAAATATTTCTTCATGAATGTAGTGCTTTCCTTATCTTAGCGGATTGTGTAAATATTCTGCATTACCGCACCTAGACAAAGAATATTATAAAAGCCTCACCAATTCTAGGTCAGCTGTAGATTGTGCTACAATAGGTCCTACTATCTCGGTCATCACCTCACGAGCCTGCAACTTCCGTGCCAGGAAGGAGAAGGGCATCAAGTGGGTGAAAAAATCCAGATTCTCATTGAATCCCTACAGTGCAGAAAGAGGCCACTGAGTCTGCACCTAATCCCCGATTGAGCATTCCACCTTGGACCTCCCCTTGCCTCATACCTCTAACCCCCTGCATTTACTATGGTTAATCCATCCGACCTACACATCTTTGGACATTAAGAGGCAATTTAGCATGGCCAATTCACTTAACCTACAGTACTTTGGACACTAAAGGGCAACTTAGCATGGTCAGTCCACCCAACCTAGATATCTTGGGACACTAAGGGCCAATTTAGCATGACTAATCCACCTAACCTGCACATCTTTGGACAGTAAGAGGCATTTTGGCATGACCAATCCACCTGACCTACGGACATGGATAGGATGATTCACTTGTAAGAGAGACTAGAACCCAAGGGCACAACTTCAGAGTGAAGGAGTGCTCCTTTGAAACTGAGAAGAGGAAAAATTTCTTCAGCCAGTGTTTAAAAGTTTATTAGTTTATTTACTTATTAGCCATAAGTAAGGCTTACATTAACGCTGCAATGAAGTTACTGTAAAATTCTCCGACTCGCCACACTCTGGCATGTGTTCGGGTCAATCCACCTAACCAGCGTGTCTTTCAGACTGTGGGAGGAAACTGGAGCTCCCAAAGGAAACCCACAGAGAGTGTTGAATCAGTGGCAATCATTGCTACAGAGGGCTGTGGAGGCCAGGTCATTGAATGTCTTTAAGATAGATAGGTTCTGGAGCAATAAGGGCACCAAGGTTTATGGGCAGAAGGCAGGAGGATGGGGAAGAGAATCATACTAGCCATGATTGAATGGCGGAGCAGACTCAATGGGCCGAATGACCTAATTCAAATCCTATACCTTATAGTTCTTTTGGCTTTCTGGATGGGCCAGCCAGCCCGTGAGTTTTTAAAAATCCATTCAGATTTTTCTCAAAAGTTGAGAATGTCTTCTCCTTTGCGTTGGGTTTTTAGTGCGGGTCAGATTCAAGCAGCGGTGATTTGTATCAGTAAATCATCAAGGCATGTTCCAATTCTATCCATGTTTGATTCACTTGTCAATCCTTGCTTTTTTTGCAAAGCTTAATGTTTCCGACAGTCTTTGAGGAGACCTTTGCTAAAACTGTGACGGGGAACCGTCACCTTACATCGACTAGAAAGAAAGACTTGAAATGACATAAGATCTCTCACAAGATCTCAAAGGCATTTCCAAGCATATTACAATCAAAGAAATACTTCTGAAGTGGAATGAAATTAGTACACGTGGCCAGGTCCCTCAAGGAGAAATGCGATAGTGATCAGATTATCTCTCTGGTGATCACTGCAGCATAAATATTGCACCTGCTTAACTCCCCTAATCTTAAAAATACTGCAACTTGACTCAGAACAAGAGGCAGGGTGCACAGTCCCATCTAAAAGACAGCACCTCTGACACTGGAAGACTCTCTCAATGTTACACCCGAGTGTCAGCCTACGGTTTACAATTATAGAACATAGAACATAGAACATTACAGCACAGAACAGGCCCTTCGGCCTTCGATGTTGCGCCGACCAATATAAAAAGCAATGCCCCTCCAAACTAAACCATTCCCTTCTCTTCCATATACTTATCAACTAACCTCTTAAACGCCACCAAACTTGGCGCATCTACAACTGCTGCAGGCAGGGCATTCCACTCCCGAACCACCCTTTGGGTAAAGAACCTACCTCTGATATCCGTCCTATAACTATCACCCCTTAATTTAAAGCTGTGTCCCCTCGTGCTAGCTTTTTCCATCCTAGGAAAAAGGCTATCACTGTCCACCCTATCTAAACCTCTAATCATCTTATATGTTTCGATCAGGTCCCCTCTTAGCCGCCTCCTTTCTAACGAAAACAACCTCAAATCCCTCAGCCTCTCCTCATAAGACATGCCCTCCATACCAGGCAACATCCTGGTAAACCTCCTCTGTACCCTCTCCAATGCCTCCACATCTTTCTTATAATGTGGGGACCAGAACTGCACACAATACTCCAAGTGCGGCCGCACTAGAGTTTTGTACAGTTGCAACATGACGTTGCGGCTCCGAAATTCAATCCCCCTACCAATAAAAGCCAAGACTCCATATGCCTTCTTAACAACCTTCTCTACTTGACTGCCTACAGTGTCTGCACTGTAGGGATTATAGAATCCCTACAGTGCAGAAGGAGGCCATTCGACTCACCGAGCTTGCAGCGATGACAGAGGAGCACAGTGGGACGGACCATAAGATATAGGAGCAAAGTTAGGCCACTCGACCCATTGAGTCTGTCCCGACATTCAATTATGTTTCTAATCATGGTTAGCACTGCTGCCTCACAGGGCCAGGCACCCAGCTTCGATTCCTGGTTTGGATCACTGTCTGTGTGGAGTTTGCACATTCTCCCTGTGTCTGCGTGGGTTTCCTCTGGGTGCTCCGGTTTCCTCCCATAGTCCCAAAGTTGTGCTGGTTAGGGTGCATTGGCTGTGCTAAATTCTCCCTCAGTGTACCCCGAACAGTGTGGCGACTAGGGGATTTTCACAGTAACTTCATTGCAGTGTTAATGTCAGCCTACTAATAAATAAACTTTAAACTTAACAATCCCGCCCAGGACCTCTCCCTGTAATCCCACGTATTTACACTGTTTAGCCTCCCAACACTAAGGGGCAATTTAGCATGGCCATTCCCCCTAACCTACACACCTTGGGACACTAAGGGGCAATTCGCCATGTCCAATCCACCTAACCCACACGTCTCTGATCTGTGGGAGGAAATCGAAGCACCCGGAGGAAACCCACACAGACACAGGGAGGACATGCAAACTCTAGGCAGTAGCCCCAAGGCTGGAATTGAACCTGGGTCCCTGCTGCCATGAGGCAGCAGTGCTAACCAAAGTGCAGGGAAATAGGGGATGAATACTCATTGTCCTAACTCAGAAGCAAAGATGCTACCCACCGAGGCACAGATGACACCTTGCGAGAGACGTTAACTTAAGGGAAATGCTCGATAACTTGACATTAGCATCTGACCAGGATCCTTCCTGGACTCAGCCTGTAGATATGACATTGTGTCTGGATGTGAATGCATTACGCACGCTCAGCTATCTCTCTTCTCTGCACTTTATAGACATCATAGAATTCAATTGGACACATATGCATTTGACACAGTTTTAAAATAAACTCATAAACAGATGGGCAACGAGAAATTCATCTATTTCATCCGAATCTGCCACATGATAATAGATATATCAGTTGTTTGACAGTTGTTTGTTTATGAAAGCAGATAATTAAATACACCTTCAGCTCGCGATTGGCGGAAACACCGAAAATAGTTTAATCTTTACAGATACTATGGTCATTCCAAGATAAGATACGCATTGCAACAAGGCCAGCAGACTTCCCAATGCAGGTCAGCTGTTCACTGAGCAGAGCTGAAGGTTTAGGCTATGGAATTTTGCCACTGCTCGTACAAACAGTCCCGCCAATGCCTTTATTTCCTCAGGAGGCTAAAGAAATTCGACCTGTCCGCCACCAACGTTTACAGATGCACCATAGGAAAAACATCCTTCCCGGATTTATACCACAGCTTGGTTTGGCTCCTGCTCTGTCCAAGACCGCAAGGAACTGCAAACGGCTGTGAACGTAGCCCAGTCCATTATACAAACCAACCTCCCATCCATTGGCTCCGTCTATACTTCCTGCTGCCTCAGAAAAGCAGCCAGCGTAATTAAGGACCCTGGGCATTCTCTCTTCCACCTTCTTCCATTGGGGAAAAGGTACAAAAGTCTGAGGTCACGTATCAACTGACTCAAGAACAGCTTCTTCCCTGCTGCTGGCAGACTTTTGTATGAACCTACCTTGCATTAAGTTGATCTTTCTCTACATCCTAGCTATGACTGTAACACTACGTTCTGCACCTTTCCCTTTCCTTCTCTATGAATGGTATGTTTTGCCTGTACAGCACACCAAAAAAAACAATACTTTTCACTGTATCCCAATATGACAATGACACATCAAATTAAATCAATATTTGTTAGGTTCTTCCATTTATCTTGGAGCATAAGGTTACATGAGTACAGTGACTCATAACACAGCAATGTTGACTTTTGAAGCAGGCTAGAGTTCCAACAATGTTTGGAAAGTATGCCTGAACCATCCTTGAATTCATAATATCAAAGAAAACAATAACTTCTATTTATAATACACCTTTACAATGGGATGTTCTGGTCATTCCTGACCTTGGGATCTTCCAGTCCCCTGACAGTAATCACCCCACACCCATGGGTTCTCTGGTGCAGACAATGAGAAACCACATTGACGGCATGGGACTGGAAGATCCCACCGACAACTAATGGTGGCAAAACACGTCGTGGGGGTGGGGTGAGATGGAAAGTCCGGCCCGTAATGTAATGAAAGTTCTTGAAGAGTATAAGCATGGCCAATCCACCTAACCTACACATCTTTGGACACTAAGGGGCAATTTAGCATGGCCAATCCACCTAACCTACACATCTTTGGACACTAAGGGGCAATTTAGCATGGCCATCCACCTAACCGCACATCTTTGGACACTAGGGCAATTTAGCATGGGCAATCCACCAACCTACATCTTTGGACACTAAGGGCAATTTAGCATGGCCATCCACCTAACCTACACATCTTTGGACACTAAGGGGCAATTTAGCATGGTCAATACACCCAACCTGCACGTCTTTGGACAATAAGAGGCAATGTAGCATGGCCAATCCACCCAACCTGCACATCTTTGGACAAATAAGAGGCAATTTAGCATGGCCAATCCACCCAACCTGCACATCTTTGGACACTGAGGGGCAATTTAGCATGGCCAATCCACCCAACTTGCACAACTTTGGACACTAAGGGGCAATTTAGCATGGCCAATTCATTTAATCTGCACATCTTTGGACACTAAGGGGCAATTTAGCATGGCCAATCCACCCAACCTGCACGTCTTTGGACACTAAGCAGCAATTTAGCATGGCCAATCCATCTAACCTACATATCTTTGGACACTAAGGGGCAATTTAACATGGCCAATCCATCTAATCTGCACATCTTTGGACATTAAGCGGCAATTTAGCATGGCCAATCCATCTAACCTACACATCTTTGGATACTAAGGTGCAATTTAACATGGCCAATCCATCTAATCTGCACATTTTTGGACACTAAGGGGCAATTTAGCATGGCCAATCCACCCAACCTGCACGTCTTTGGACACTAAGGGGCAATTTAGCATGGCCAATCCACCCAACCTGCACATCTTTGGACACTAAGGGGCAATTTAGCATGGCCAATCCACCTAACCTGCACGCTTTGGACACTAAGGGGCAATTTAGCATGGCCAATCCACCCAACCTGCGCATCTTTGGACACTAAGGGACAATTTAGCATGGCCAATCCACCCTAACCTACACATCTTTGGACACTAAGGACAATTTAGCATGGCCAATCCACCCTAACCTGCACATCTTTGGACACTAAGGGGCAATTTAGCATGGCCAATCCACCCAACCTGCACATCTTTGGACACTAAGGGACAATTTAGCATGGTCAATCCACCTAACCTACACGTCTTCTGACTGTGGGGTGAAACCGCAGCAGCCAGGGGAAACCCACGCAGACATGGAAGAATGTGCAAACTCCACGCAGACAGTGATCCAAGCCGGGAATCGAACCCGGGTCTTTGGCAGTGCTAACTACTGTGCCACTATGGTGCCCCCACTTAGGGACTAGGAGCTGCAGCATACGTGGGAGAGAATATGACTGAAAGTGATGGTGAAAGTAGTCAACAGTTTTCTCTTGTTTTCCATAGTTAATTGAGAAACAAGAGATGTGAGAATCTTTTTTAAAAAACCAAACTCGCTTCAAATACTAAAGAAAATTGATTGTTCCTCGAGTTAGTAATGTCCTGTGGTGCTGGACTGTTGGCGTTATGTCTTAGTAACGGTGATGGCTTTTGCTATAGTTCCCACACCGCTTGGCGGGTTGTCAGAGAGTGACACCTATCACCAGCCATCAACCCAAACCTCTGCCTTCTCCCCCCCCACCCCACCTCCATCTCCTTCTTCCTCCCCCCCCACCCCGCCCTCCAGGACTCCCACCCACACCTGTGACCTGGGCGACCCTCTTACAGCACGGGTGCCAAATATCTTTCTATAAAAAGGTAAACAGCAACGGAGAGAAGGGGTCAAAAAGGAATAGGAAAAGTCCAAACTTACTGCTGGCGGGCTGCACGTTTTGTCCCTGGATCAGAAGGCCATGTCCAACTCCAAGGAAGTACGCACGGGGAGAGGTTAATCCAGCTGGCTCCAGTCCGCCCGCTCGGGGTTGGATGTCAAAGGAGTATTGACCATTATTTGCCCCTCAACTCGCGCTGCAGGACAGATTCTCTGTTGCCGATCTGCGGCCACAGTGACCGGATTTGAAAAATACTTCGCTGGATTCTAGGGTCCATGAAGGCGCTATGTAAAGGCAGGCTTTGTTCCGCCGATCGCCTCACGTTTTCTATTTTGTGAAGAGGACGGTCCCAGACCTTAAAGGGTTAAGCGCAGGGCTGTGCACTCACCTGAACGCGAGGCAGAATGTTCAAACGATTCTGATGCGCAGCGATACAATGGGCAAATGTTACGCCCGCACGTCATGTGACTGGCCACGTAATCAGCTGCCTCCACTGTCTTTCATGTTCCAACTCTGATTCATCTCTGAAGTGCCTTTATCTCCTCATTTCGAAATCAAAAAAAGCTTTGCTCGTACTTTCTGTGAACGCTTCGCAGGCTGGGTTAGCTGTTCCAAAACGATTAGCAATTCTGACCAGCAATTGAGAGAGAAATGTCATCGCAGGGTTATTAATGAATGCATAAGATGTCGAGTCAACACTTGCAGTCTCGCTGCCAAAAGCAAGGATTTTACGTGCCTGGGTATGGTGGGGTACCCTGCTCCCCTCTCTCAAACTGGCCCTTTGCAGACTCCGAAAGGGCTCTTTCATTTACACGGGAACCAGGAGCAGAAGTTGGCAAATTCAACCCTTCGAGCCCCGTTCAATCAGATCAGGGCTGATCTTTTTAAAAATAAAGTTTATTTATTATCACAAAGTAGGCTGACGTTCACACTGCAGCGAAGTTACTGTGAAAATCCCCACACTCCGGTGCCTGTTCGGGTACGCTGAGGGAGAATTTAACATGGCCAATTGGCCTAAACTACGTATCTTTGGAGTGCGGGAGAAATCCGGAGCACCCAGAGGAAACCCACGCAGACACGGGGAGAACGTGCAAACTCCACACATGCAGGCCAAGAATCGAACCCATGACACTGGCACTGTGAGGCAGCAGTGCTAACCACGGTGCCACCCTGGTCTCTCCCCAATCTCTAACCCACCTCCCCAACTGTTCCCCATATCGCAGAATCACACAATATTACGGTCCAGAAGAGACCCTTTGGCCCATCAAGCCTGCACCGCCATGTGAAATACCTTGACCTGAACAGAATGGATAAGGAGCAGCTGTTTCCCCTTAGCTGAAGGATCAGTTACGAGGGGACACAAGTTAAAAGTGAGGGGTGGGAGGTTTAGGGGGGAGATTTGAGGAAAACCTTTTTCACCCAAAGGTTGGTGAGGGTCTGGAATACGCTGAGGAAGGTGGAGGCAGGATCCTTTAAAAAGTACCTGGATGAGCACTTGGCACATCATAACATTCAGATCCATGAGTCAAGTGCTGGCAAGTAGGACAGGTCAGGGTATTTCACATGGCGGTGCAGGCTTGATGGGCCAAAGGGTCTCTTCTGGACTGTAATGTTGTGTGATTCTGCGATATGGGGAACAGTTGGGGAGGTGGGTTAGAGATCGGGGAGAGACCAGGGTGGCACCGTGGTTAGCACTGCTGCCTCACAGTGCCAGCGTCATGGGTTCGATTCTTGGCCTGCATGTGTGGAGTTTGCACGTTCTCCCCGTGTCTGCGTGGGTTTCCTCCGGGTGCTCCAGATTTCTCCCGCACTCCAAAGATACGTAGTTTAGGCCAATTGGCCATGTTAAATTCTCCCTCAGCGTACCCGAACAGGCACCGGAGTGTGGGGATTTTCACAGTAACTTCGCTGCAGTGTGAACGTCAGCCTACTTTGTGATAATAAATAAACTTTATTTTTAAAAAGATCAGCCCTGACCTGATTGAACGGGGCTCGAAGGGTTGAATTTGCCAACTTCTGCTCCTGATTCCCGTGTAAATGAAAGAGCCCTTTCGGAGTCTGCAAAGGGCCATTTTGCGAGAGGGGAGCAGGGTACCCCACCATACCCAGGCACGTAAAATCCTTGCTTTTGGCAGCGAGACTGCAAGCATTGACTCGACATCTTATGCATTCATTAATAACCCTGCGATGACATTTCTCTCTCAATTGCTGGTCAGAATTGCTAATCGTTTTGGAACAGCTAACCCAGCCTGCGAAGCGTTCACAGAAAGTACGAGCAAAGCTTTTTTTGATTTCGAAATGAGGAGATAAAGGCACTTCAGAGATGAATCAGAGTTGGAACATGAAAGACAGTGGAGGCAGCTGATTACGTGGCCAGTCACGTGCCCCTCATAAATCTTGTACACCTCGATCAGGACGCCCCTCAATCTTCTCTGCTCCAGAGAAAACAACCCAAGCCTATCCAACCTCTCTTCGTAACTTAAACATTCCATCCCAGGCACATCTTGGTGAATCTCCTCTGCACCCCCTCCAGTGTGATTACGCCCTTATCAATTATCCTCTTTAAATTAGAAATCTATCTATCTCCCTCTTCAATCCATTCAATAATTCAGACTCCACCGCGCTATGGGGCAGTGAGTTCCACAAATTTACCCCCCTCTGAGAAAAGTAGCTTCTCCTCACTTCAGTTTTAAATCCTCTGCCTCTCAACGTTCTCACAATCCCATCCAGTAACCCCACACATGGTAACCTGCTAATTCCCCCGACACTAAGGGGCAATTCGGCAGGACCAATCAGCCCAACCAGCATATCTTTGGAGGAGACAGGATGGAGCATGCAGAGGAAACCCACGCAGACACGGGGAGAATGTACAATCTCCGTGCATGCGCACACAGACCCAAGCTGGGAATCAAATCTGGGTCCCTGGCGCTGTGAGGCAGCAGTGCTAACCACTGTGCCACCATGTTATGCCTAGGGAAGTATACATAAGAATTTCTTGCCGTTTATTGTTAGCTGTAAGTAAAGACTGTATTTTGGAAATATTGGGGGCGATTCTCCCATTTCTGATCCGGGATTCACTCCCAAATTGCACTCATCTCCCGGCTTTGGGAATCTGACGCGGCCGGGGCAGGAAACGCCAGGTGAGTGATTTTAATCTTATTTTAAATGCAATTATCAGGCCCAGAACCGAATTCCCCCGACCCGAGAGCATCTTCCACCAGGAATATTGCACGCTGGCAGGGTTTAGAGTAACTCTCACTTTCAGGGGAAGTAGCGGGAGACACTGCTGGAGTGTGGGGGGGGGAGCAATTTAGGTCCCATGGGGTGGAGGAGTGGTACCCACTGGATATGGGCACCTTGGCAGTGCCAGCCAGTGCCCCTGGCGCTGCCCAAGGGACAAAGTGACCAGGCCCAGGGGGCGCTTTGGCACTGCCCACCAGGCATGAGGCAGTGCCAAGGGGGTGGGGCCAAGGGGGTGAGACCTGGGGTGGGGGCGATCGGGATTAGGAGGGGACTGCTGACACTCTGCAGGCAGCATTGGTCTGGGCTGGAGGAAGGCCAGTGATTGGGGGGGGGGGTGGGCTTTGAGGGGAGGCAGGGTATTGGGTGAGGTTCTGCCTCCTGTTGGTGGGAGGAGGGGAGGGTGGGTGTGGCCTGCTGGAAGGGGGAGGTCTTCTTCATTGGGGGGGTGGGAAGGGATGAGGGTTCTGCCAGAGTTGGGGAAGGGATCGTCACTGCTGGGGAGGGATGGTGGCCCGGAGATCGGGAGGGAGTGGCGGGGATGGGGTCTCCAGGACAGGAAGGGGATCAGGGCTGGTGCGGGAATTGTTGTGGTGGTCGCAATCAGGCCATGGTGAGGGGGTTAACATAGAACATAGAACAATACAGCACAAACAGGCCCTTCGGCCCACAAGTTGCGCCGATCACATCTACCAATGCACAGACCTATCTATAACCCCCTATCCTATTCTTTTCCATATACTCATCCAGAAGTCTCTTAAAAGACCCCAGTGAGTTTGCCTCAACAACCTCCGACGGCAGTCGGTTCCATTCACTCACCACCCTCAGTGAAAAACCTACCTCTGACATCTCCTTTGTATTTGCTTTCCTGCACCTTAAATCTGTGTCCTCTCGTAGTGGCCATTTCAGCTTGGGGAAATAGTCTCTGAGAGTCCACCCTATCTATTCCTCTCAACATTTTATAAACCTCTATCAGGTCGCCTCTCAACCTACGTCTCTCCAGTGAGAAGAGTCCCAGCTCCCTCAACCTATCTTCATAAGGCCTGCCTCCCAATCCAGGCAGCATCCTTGTAAATCTCCTCTGAACTCTCTCAATAGCCTCTACATCCTTCCTATAATGAGGCGACCAGAACTGCGCACAATACTCCAACTGGGGTCTGACAAGAGTCTTATAGAGCTGCATCATTACCTCCTGACTCCGAAACTCTATTCCTCGATTAATGAAGGCCAGTACACCGTACGCCTTCTTGACCACTTCCTCCACCTGCGAGGCCGTTTTAAGAGTCCTATGGACTCGGACCCTGAGATCCTTTTGCTCTACAACACAGCTAAGACTCCTACCCCTTATATTGTACTCCTTCATCCCATTATTCCTGCCAAAATGGACCACTACACATTTATCTATGTTGAAGTCCATCTGCCACTTCTCCGCCCAGTCTTGCATCCTGTCTATGTCCCGCTGCAACTTTTGGCATCCCTCCAGACCATCCACAACACCACCGAGCTTTGTATCATCGGCGAACTTGCTAACCCATCCCTCCACTTCCTCATCCAGGTCATTTATGAAAATGACAAACAGCAGGGGTCCCAGAACAGATCCCTGGGGCACTCCACTGGTTACCGACATCCATGCAGAACAAGACCCATCCACAACCACTCTCTGCCTTCTGCCAGCAAGCCAGTTCTGGATCCACGAGGCCAAAGCCCCTTGTATCCCATGCCCTCTCACCTTCTCCAGAAGCCTTGCATGGAGGAACGGCTGGAGGAAGGGCATCGCGAGGGTCCTGGGCTGGCCAGTGATTGAGCAAGCCCACAAAGAGAAAGCTGACAGATCGGGGCCACAGTTCCAGAAAGTCAAACTCTGGTGTGAATAGACCCCATCCTTCCCTCCCCCAAGCTTTTACTGATATTCACGACTGTGACCTTTGCATAGTACACAGTGTGGGAGATTCAGGCTGAAAAAAAGCCAACATGATTTACACCATTTTTTTTGACACTTAGAACTTTTTTGGGAGAATCGTTGCCATTATAACTTAGGGAAACGTTACTGCTAACTCAGCCAACCAAACATCTTTGGAGTGTGGGAGGAAAGGTATTTTTTTAAAACTTATTTGTTAGTGTCACAAGTCGGCTTAATTAACACTGCAATGAAGTTACTGTGAAAATCCCTTAGATTCTGGTGCCTGTTTAGGTACACTGAGGGAGAATTTAGCACAGCCAATGTATCTTTCAGACTGTGGGAAGAAACGGGAGCATCTGGAGGAAACCCACACGTATATGGGGAGAACATGCAAACTCCACACAAACTTGAGGCTGGAATTGAACCCGAGTCCCTGGCGCTGTGAGGCACCAATTCCCTACTATCCCAATGCGGATAGGACCTGGGTGGGATTGTGGTTGGTGTAGACTTGATGGGTCGAATGGTCTCCTTCTGCACTGTGTAGGGATTCTATGATTTAATACTAATAAATAAACTTTCACTTCTTAACAATTAGGGATTGGCAACAAACACTGGCGTGATTTTATGAATTAAAAAAACATCTAGATGATAATGCTGTGCTAACACTGCCACTGGCAATATATCCTTTATTACATCAGGAGTCTATGCCATTGCTAAGTCAAACTTTAATTCTTTTCATCGTGGTTCGGTGATGAGATCTGAACGTTAAAGAGGCCTTTCTTTAAGATGACTGGGACACAGAGCTAACACCTTGAAGTGGATGTTGGGTGGTTGGTTAGATGATGGCGTCAGGACTGTTGGCATGGATTATTTTTCCCTGCTCTTTGTGGTTAAAGCTGTGGGATTGTCTATTTTGGAATTCTTGAGTTAGAGCAGAAAATGATACAAGGAGTGTCGATTTCAATATATGAATGGATGGTGGGGGGGAGGAGATATTTTGCTGTAACTTTTATAAAGGTCTAATTGTTTTTTATATGGGTGGTTTATCTTTGAGCACATTGAGCTTTTCAATGACCCTTTTATGTCTGCGCAACATAATGGACAAAGCTAAAATTATTTTCTTACTTATAATAATATTCTGAGACATCAAGAAGGTGATGGCCTGTGATATTATGGCTAGACTATGAATCCAGAAACTTAGCTAATATTCTGGAGTCCTGGGTTCGAATCCCGCCACGGCAGATGATGGAATTTGAATTCAATGAGAGAAAATCTGGAATTAAGGATCTACTGTGAAACCATTGTTGATTGTTGGAAAAACTCCCTCAGGTTCACTAATGTCCTTTAAGGAAGGAAATCTGCTGTCTTTACCTGATCTGGCCGAACAGTGACTCCAGAGTCACAGCAATATGGTTGACTCTCAACTGCCCTCGGGCATTTAGGGGGTGGGCAATAAATGTCAGCCCAGCCAGCACTGCTCATACTTCAAAAAAGTAACACGTTTTATTGGATTTGATTAGGGGGATATAACCGGTTGGTTTAGGTAGGTAAATGTGATCAGCACAGGCTTGGAGGGCCAAAGGGCCTGCCCCTGTGCTGTACCGTTCTTTGTTCTTTCGTTTGAGATGTTGATTGAGGGATGAATGTTGGCCAGGATAATTTCTCGTCTTCAGAATAGTGCCACGGGGTCTTTTCCACCCTCCTGCAAGGGTTGGCAGGCCTTGTGTGGATAATGTTTCACCCAAAAGATAGCATTCCCTCATTCAAATGTCAACTGACATTTTGTGCTCAAGTTCCTGGCCTGGGACTTGAACCCAAACCTTCTAACTCTGAGGTGAGACTGCAACCAACTGATACTCTGGTAACCAACTGCTAGTTTAAAGTCCAACAGGTTTGTTTGGTAGAAAAATTCACTAGCTTTCAGAATGCTGCTCCTTCATCAGGTAAGTGGGAATTCTGTTCATTTGTGAACAGAACTCCTATTACCTGATGAAGGAGCAGCACTCTGAAAGCTAGTGGATTTTGCTATCAAATAAACCTGTTGGACTTTAACCTGGTGTGGTGAGACTTCTTACTGTGTTCACCCCAGTCCAACGCCGGCATCTCCACATTATAACCAACTACTAGGACAGTGGAGGCAAAGAAAAAGCGGGAGCATTCAAGAGTTTGAAGACACAATTCCATGTGTCTTCCATGGATCCCTTTGTAAACATGAAGTAGATGGATCACATGGACTCATAGAACATTGAACATAGAACATTACAGCACAGAACAGGCCCTTCAGCCTTCGATGTTGTGCCGACCAAAATAAAAAGCAATGCCCCTCCAAACTAAACCATTCCCTTCTCTTCCATATACTTATCAATTAACCTCTTAAACGCCACCAAACTTGGCGCATCTACAACAGCTGCAGGCAGGGCATTCCACTCCCTAATCACTCTTTGAGTAAAGAACCTACCTCTGATATCCGTCCTATAACTCATACCCCTTAATTTAAAGCTGTGTCCCCTCGTGCTAGCTTTCTCCATCCTAGGAAAAAGGCTATCACTGTCCACCCTATCTAAACCTCTAATCATCTTATATGCAGACTCCTGCAGTACTTTGTAAACCTTTTCGTTTCTCCTAAAGCGGATTCTGTATCAATAACGTGCATAAGAAGCAGCAATAGGCCATTTGGCCCATTGAGCCTGTTCTACTATTTAGTGATATCATAGAATCCTTACAGTGCAGAAGGAAGCCATTCAGTCCATCAAGTCTGCACTGACTCTTTTTTAACAGAATGCCTTACTCTCACTTTATCCCCATACGCCCACACATTTACCATGGCTAATCCATCTAACTAACACATCTAGGGACACTAAAATGCAATTTTAGCATGGCCAATTCACCTAACCTGCATATTTTTGGACACTAAGGGGCAATTGAGCATGGCCAATCCATCTAACCTGCACCTCTTTGGACACTAAGGGGCAGTTTAGCATGGTCAATCCACATAACCTGCACATCTTTGGGCAGTGGGGGGAAACTGGAGCACCCAGAGAAAGCCCACATAGACATGGAGAGAACATACAGACTCCACACAGATAGTGCCCCAAGTCAGGATTTGAACCTGGGTTCCTCACGCTGAGGCAACAGTGCTAACCACTGTGCCACCATGTGATCTGAGAGGCTCTGTGATTGAAATGTAACCTTCTCATGAATTCCTTGCAATATTAAATATGCTGCAAAAAGATTACTGGTCTGTGATTCCTGCACTGCCTTCAAGGCAATTCTTCATAATGCGCTGTGATATTCAGGTCAGCATTGTGGGTTGAGAGGCATAGTGCACTGAAACATTGAGTTCTTTGAAAGAATTAAGCCATGCTCTGCTTATTATCTGCACTGTTCTCAAAGTCTCCGATAATCCACCAGCTACCAGGTATTTATAACGTGATCACATTTGTAAGGTGTGTAATTGTAACGGCTCCATACTTCATCAATATTACACACACACACTGAAGGCTGTGCTGAGAGAGTGGGTTACTCCATACATTCGAGGGATACTCTTTTCACTTGGAGGATGGCAGGGGGATGGGAGAAGGAGAGACTGGAACTCACTACCTGTAAGGATAGTAGAGACCCTCACCACATCTAAGAAGGACTTGGAAATGCACAACTTGGGTCAAAAATGGTGGGCCAGAAGTTGCAAAGTGGGATTAGGCTGGAAGTGCTATTTGTGGGCTGGTTCAGAGATAAAGGGCTGAATGGCCTCCTTTCCCCTCATCACTGCACCCCATGCTGTAAACTTCTCTCATGCTTGGAAGGGGGGAAGGCGATGGATGAGTGGTACTATTGCTAGAATATAAATCCAGGTGGCATTGTAGTTAACATTGCTGTCTTACGGCATCAGAGACCCGGGTTCGATTCCCGGCTTGGGTCACTGTCTGTACGGAGTCTGCACATTCTCCCTGTGTCTGCATGGGTTTCCTCCAGGTGCTCTGGTTTCCTCTCTCAGTCCGAAAGACGTGCTGGTTAGGGTGCATTGGCCTTGCTAAATTCTCTCTCAGTGTACTCAAACAGGAGTGTGGCAACTTGGGGAATTTCACACTAATTTCACTGCAGTGTTAATGTAAGTCTACTTATAACACTAATAAGTAAATTTTAAAAGTGGCCAGAAAGTGGGATTAGGCTAGATGGGCTGGTACAGGGATAATGGGCTGAATGGCTGCTTGAGCATTCTCCCCACCCTGCTCTCATGCTGTAAGTTTCTCCAATGTTGCGAAAAGGGAGAGGCGATGGCCTAGTGGTATTATTGCTGGATTTTTTAAAATCCAGAAACTCAGTTCTGTATATCCAGGTTCGAATCCCACCATGGCAGATGGTGGAATTTGATTTCAATAAAAAATATCTAGAATTAAGAATCTACTGATGATCATGAAACCATCGTTGGAAAAACCCAACTGGTTCATTAATGTCCTTTAGAGAAGGAAATCTGCCATTCTTACTTGGTCTGGACTACATGTGATTCCAGACCACAGCAGTGTGGTTGACTCTCAACTGCCCTCGGGCAACTAGGGATGGGCAATAAATGCTGGCAAGCCAGTGACACCCATGTCACATGAATGAATAATAACAGAATACAAGCCTGTCACAAAAATAACGCCAAGTATTGGCCTGGAGTAGGAAATTTGGCATGTCAGATACAACTCTCACTAAGTTTTATAGATGCACCATAGAAAGCTTCTTTCTGGTTGTATCACAGCTTGGTATGGGCTCCTGCTCTGCCCAAGACTGCAAGGAACTATGAAAGGTTGTGAATGTAGTCCAATCCATCACACAAACCAGCCTCCTGTTCATTGACTCCATCTACACTTCAATGCTGTCTTGGAAAAGCAGCCAACATAATTAAGGACCCCACGCTCCCCGGACATTCTCCCTTCCACCTTTTTCCATTGGGAAAAATATACAAAAATCTGAGGACATGTTCCAAACTGACTCAAGAACAGCTTCTTCCCTGCTGCTGACAGACTTTTAAATGGGCCTACCTCACAATAAGTTGATGTACACCCTAGCTACGACTACCTTCTCCTTTTCTTCTCTATGAATGGTATACTTTGTATGGTGCGCAACAGACAATATTTTTCACTGTATATTAATACACGTGACAGTAATAAAGCAAATCAAATCAAAAAGGAAAAGTACGAGGTTAAAAATGAAAGAGAGACTTACTGCCGCATACATAAGGTAATGATTCTACATCTGGAAGCAGCCGTAGACATGGGGAGAGCTGATTGAACACGGGCAGGATGCACGAAGGTGCAGAAATATTACACCAGGGGAAGTATGTACCAAACTACCCCAGATTTGCATTAGAACAAGCAGGCCTCTGTATGACGTATTTACAGAAACTTGATAGATCAAACTTTAGCAATGATTGTTGCTGCACTGGCAGGTAATTTAATAACTTGTTGAAGAGAGTGTTCAGCTCAGCCCTGCTGGATGTCTTGATTAATGAAAGACATCATCTCGGTTTCTCTCTCAGGGACAGGCAATGACAAAGCAACTTCTTTCGAGGCAAGGACGAACAAACATTTGATCTCTTAAGGGGTGGCATGGCGGCACAGTGGTTAGCACTGCTGCCTCACAGCATCAGGGACCCGGGTTCAATTCCAGCCTCGGGTCACTGTCTGTGTGGAGCCTGCACGTTCTGCCTGTGTCTGCATGGGTTTCCTCTGGGTGCTCCGGTTTCCTCCCACAGTCCAAAGATATGAAGATTAGATTGATTGGGCATACTAAATCGCACCTTAGTGTTAGAAAGATGTCAAAGTGTAAAGTGAGGTTTGTTCATTAATCACAAGTAGACTTACATTAACACTACAATGAAGTTACAGTGAAAATCCCCCAGTGTGGCAATCTGTGCCACATGCCGGCAACTGTTTGAGTACACTGAGGGAGAATTTAGCACGGCCAATGCATCCTAACCAGCATCAGTCTTTCGGACTGTGGGAAGAAACTGGAGCATGCAGAGGGAACCCATGCAGACATGGGGAGAATGTACAAACTCCGCACAGACAGTGACCCAAACTAGGAATCAAACCTGGGTCCCTGGCGCTGTAAGGCAACAGTACTAACCATTGTTTTACTGTGCAGAATTAGCAATGTAAAAACTGGCTGGCATATGGTCAGTGCAGACTCGCTGAGCCAAATGCCTTCTTCTGCACTTTAGGGATTCGATGATTCTTCCCCGGTGACTGAGCCTGGGTAAGGCTGATATTAAGATTGGAGAAGGATTCAAAGTCCTGATCACTGAATCATTGCATTTGTATTATAAAACTTTGGTTAGGCCGCACTTAGACAATTCTGGTCGCCATATTACAGGAAGGATGTGGAGGCTTTCGGAAGGATGCAGAAGTGGGGGTTTACCAGGATGCTGCCTGGATTAGAGCTACAAGGAGAGGCTGAAAAAACTAGGGTTGTTTTCTCTGGAGGCTGAGGGGAGACCTGATAGAAGTCTATAAAATTATGAGAGACATGGATAGGATCGACAGAATCTTTCTCCCAGAGATGAATAATACTAAGGGGCACGCACTTGAGGTGAGAGGGAAGACGTTCAAAGGAAATGTGTGGGGTAAGTTTTTTTTACACAGAGAGTTCCGTGTGTCTGGAACACACTGCAAAGGTGGAAACAAATACAATAGGGGTGACTAAGGAGCCTTTAGATAAGCACATGAATATACAAGGAATAGGGGGATAGGGACCAAGGACAGGCAGAAGGGATTAGTTTAATTTGGCATTGTGTTTGGCACAACATTGTAGGCTTAATGGCCTGTTCCTGTGCTGTACTGTTCTATGTTCTACATATATCACTTTAACACTGCTCAGACAGAGGAAGAAAGCTGGAGATACATAAATAAGCAGGGATGGAGAGATACAGACTGCGCAGAGGCAGAAGTGCTTTTAGTTTAGAAAGGCATCATGTGTTGGTGGTGGTCAGAAGGGCCCGTCCCTGTACTGTATTGCTCTCGGTACAGAGAAGTACATCTCTTTTTGGTTACATAGAAATCAGTGAGTTTGAGTCTCGATCTTCAGTGTGACAACTAATGATGATCTCCTGTGAAGCTATGTAAAACACCGACCACAGGGTGGCACAGTGGTTAGCACTGCTGCCTCACAGCGCCAGGGACCTGGGTACAATCCCAACCTTGAGTCACTGTCTGCGTGGAGTCTGCACATTCTCCCATATGGTTTCCTCCGGGTGCTCGGGTTTCCTCCCACAGTCCGAGTATGTGCATGTTCGGTGGATTGGCTAAATTGCTTCTTAATGTCCGATGATATCTCGGTTAGGTGGATTAGCTATAACAAATGTGTGGGGTTACAGGGATAGGGCAGGGAGGGACCAACTGAGTGATATACTGGGTCAGGAAGTCAGTGTGAACTTGGAGGGAATGGCCTTTTTCTGCACTGTAGGGATTCTATGATATCCCGGTGTAAAAGTCAATCCCGCGTCTAGCTTGATTCAAGGGTTTGTAGATTTCCATACACTTCATCAAAGAGTTGACCTTGGGGACAAGAACCCTCAAAACATTTCAGAACTATGTTTCTCCCTGTGGGTTTCCTTTGGGCACTCCAGTTTCCTCCCATAGTCTGAAAAAAGGGTGCATTGGCCATGCTACATTGACCCTCAGTATACCTGAACAGGCATCAGAGTATGGCGACGAGGGGATTTTCACAGTACCTTCATTGCAGTGTTAATGTCAGCCTATTTGTGACACTAATAAACTTAAATTGTACTAAAAGCCAAAGGCAACTTGATGTGACTTCAACAATGAACGGACTATTAACTAATGTAATATATATATGAAAGATCTGACAGAACTAGTTCCCAAGTTCTCCTCCCTGAATCCACCCGAGGTTCCTCCCTGTGCCAGACCACATATCCTTGCATCTGATTACCTCTGTTTCCTGCGCAGTCTCTCCATAGGGTCTGGCACAATCACATGACCCTCAAATGACCATGCCCACAGCGGTAGCCTCGTGGTATTATTGCTGGACAGTTAATCCAGAAACTCAGCTAATATTCTGGGGACCTAAGTTCGAATCCCGCCAGGGCAGATGGTGAAATTTGAACTCCATAAAAAATATCAGGAATTAAATTATTGTTGATTATCAGAGAAACCCATCTCCTTCATTTATTAGTTACAAGTAGCCTTACATTAACACTGCAATGAAGTTACTGTGAATTGGTTTTCAATGGGAGGCCTGTGACCAGCGGTGTGCCTCAGGGATCAGTGATGGGTCCACTGTTATTTGTCATTTATATTAATGATTTGGATGAGAATTTAGGAGGCATGCTTAGTAAGTTTCCACCAAGATTGGTGGCATAGTGGACAGTGAAGAAAATTATCTCCGATTGCAACAGGATCTTGATCAATTGGGCCAATGGGCTGACGAATGGCAAGTGAAGTTTAATTTGGACGAATACCTCACCCTGGATCCCGTGAGATTTAACCTTATGCAACAACCTACTATGCGATACCTTGTCAAAGGCTTTGCTAATGCCCATGTAGACAATATCAACTGCACTTCCCTCATCTATTTTCTTGGTTACCCTTCAAAAAAGATGGATTTAGCTTGCTTTAAGTTGATCTTTTTCTACATCCTAGCTGTGACTGTAACACTACATTGTCCACCCTCTTCTTTCCTTCTCTATGAATGGTATGCTTTGTATAGCGTGCAAGAAACAATACTTTTCACTGTATCCAAGTGCATATGACAATAATATATCAAATCAAATGGTCCAGCAAGTTCATGGGCAACTCAGGATGGGCAATGAATGCTGGCTCGCCAGCGATGCCCATGTCCCACAACAAATTAGCGAAGCCTTGCACCGTTCTGAATTACTCAGGAGCTTGCTCAGTCTATTGCTCCCCATTTCTTTCTCCATACACCCGGAGCAATTCACTGATCCCTGAGACACACCACTGCTCACAGGCCTCCAGTTGAAAATCAATTCACAGTAACTTCATTGCAGTGTTAATGCAAGTAAGAGGGGTATGCTTTAAGAGAGGCGATGACCTAATAATATTATCGCTAGATTATTAATCCAGGAACTCAAATCATGCTCTAGGGCACCGGGTTCGAATCCCGCTGGGAGGATTTGAATTCAATAAAAAAAAACTGGAATTAAGGATCTACTGATGACCATGAAACCATTGTCAGAAAAACCCAAGGATATTAGGAGGTTAAATACGCAGGATTATGGGGCTAGGGCTTGGGTGGGATTGTGGTCAGTGTAGACTCGAGGGGCCGAATGGCCTCCTTCTGCAGTGTAGGGATTCTACGTTCAATGAACATCTTGTTTCATTGCTCAGCATGATATTTTGTTCGATAACTCTCATGTCAAGCGCGGGTCATTTTTATTATAATACATTAATGGTGCTATATAAATATAAGCTGTTGTTGTAAGTGATAACGTATCAGTCACGGAAACTCACACCTCCCTTGAGAATCAGAACAAAAAAAACTGGAGAAACTCAGCAGGACGGGTAGCATCTCTAACGTGCAGAATTTCCTGCTTCGCCTGCAACAGGCTTCCCTGTGGCAAATGCAGCGAGCTGTTGGAATCTCTGTTGACTTTGGTGGGACTGGAAGATCCCACTTGGGAGTTCCCTAACAGGCAGGGAAGTGTCCACATTGCAAAGGAGGTGACATACTTCTGATAGGGCCAGAGTAGTCTTTCCGACAAATCAGCACTCTTTTCTCCAATGCTATAAGTTGTTGTGACTTTGAAATTTTACACTCTTGCATTTGTCCTGATGAGTGCAAGATGAAAAACTTTAGCAGCACATCTCGCTTTTGAGAAATATTCAAAACGTTACTTGCCAAAGAATGCCCAACTTCTGACTTGCTCTTGTAGCTAAAGTACTTATGAGGCTGGTCTGGTTCAGTTTCTGTTCAATGAAAACAGGATATTGATGGTGGGCAACTTTTTTTAATTCATTCATGGGACGTGGGCATTGCTAGCTGGCCAGCGTTCATTGCCTGTTTGCCCGAGTTGAGAGTCAAGCACATTGGGTCTGGAATCACAAGTAGGCCGGACCGGATAAGGACGGCAGATTTCCTTCCCTAAAGGATATTAGCGAACCAAATGGGTTTTTTTCGGACAATGGTTTCACAGTCATCAGTAAATTCTTAATTCCAGCTTTTTTTTTATTGAATTCAAATTCCACCATCTGCTGTGGCGGGATTCGAACCTGGGATTCAACAATGGTCGTGCCATTGCACATCAAGGATGTCAATGATGTTGAAGGTGGTCATTGCCTGGCACTTGTGTGTGGCGAGAACATTACTTGCCACTTGCAAGCTCAAACTTAATGGCCAGAATTTTACTGCCCTGTCCGTCGCGGGAATCGGAGCGGGCGAGGGGTGCAACACAGAAAGATCTGGTGATCTCAGGAGGAATTTTACAGGACGAGTGAGACCATAAATTCCTGCCCAAATTCTCTAGATCTCACTACCTATGGACATGTACTGATTCAACATTTGAGAAGTCATGAATGGTGCTGAACTTTGTATAGTCATCAGCGAACTTATGATTTCAAAAGAGATTAAAGCATAACAGGGTGATGCAGATTGCAATAAAGGGGAAGAAGTGTACTCGTCAGCATGCTGTGCGACATGTTAAGACAGCAATCGATTCGCAGACTTAGGAAAAGGCAGAGTGAGCCAAGAAGGCATTTGCGAGCATTGATTGAGCAAAAGCATTACTCTTAATGAGGATGTTCTAATGCTTCACGGTTGTGTACAGAGCTTCTGGGCACAGTTTTGAAAAAATAAAAATCACAGGCCATAAATATTGGGCAGCAAATTGCCACATTGAATCACAAACACAAAAAAAAAGTGGGGGCAGGTCAGGCAGCACTGTGGAATTCTGCAGCAGGGGTAAGAAATAATCACATTTAGAAAGATCAAGGACAATTACAGACTGCTGGAGTCAGAAATGAATTAGCTTTGATGTGCGTTCTGCTTTAATGGGTTCGAATGGTGTCACTGAAATCACTGTGAGTCTTAGTGCTGATGTATCTGCAGAAGTAATGCTATTATTTTGTACTAGTTTCAGGGGCTTTTGTAACTGGGGATTAAACATTGACGAAATGATGACTTCACTGAGATTTAAATTAAGTACAGGCTGGATAGACTGGGATTTTTTTTGCTGGCGCGTAAGAGGTTTAGGTGTGATTTTATAGAGATCGATAAAATAATGAGGGGCACAGATCAGCTAGATAGTCAACATCTTTTCCCAAAGATCGGGGAGTCTAAAGCTAGAGGGCATAGGTTTAAGGGGAGAGATACAAAAGAGTCCAGAGTGGCAAATTTTCTTCACAGATGGTAAGTGGGGTGGCACAGTGGTTAGCACTCAGCTTCACAGTGCCAGGGACCCGGGTTCGATTCTGAACTTGAGTGACTGTGCTGATTTTGCATGTTCTCCTGGTATCTGCGTGAGTTTGCTCCAGTTTCCTCCCACAGGCTGAAAGGTGTGTAGGTTAAGTGGATTGGCCATGCTAAATTGCCCCTTTGTGACCCAAGATGTGTAGGTTAGGTGGATTGGCCATGTTAAATTGTCCCTTAGTATTCAAAGATGTACAGGTTACATGGATTGGCCATGCTAAATTGCCCTTTAGTGTCCAAAGATGTGCAGGTTAGGTGGATTGGCCATGCTAAATGGCCCTTTAGTGTCCAAAGATGTGCAGGTTAGATGGATTGGCCATGCTAAATTGCCCTTTAGCGTCCAAAGATGTGCAGGTTAGGTGGATTGGCCAAGTTAAATTGCCAGGGTTACGAGGATAGAGTGGAGGAGAAGTATGATGGTACAGGATCTGTCTTCCTGAGAGCTAGCAGATTCGATGGGCCGGATGGCCTCTTTCTGCACTGTAGGGATTCTCTGGAATGTTTCCAAATGGCACCATCAAGGGGTGATTCCGAGGTGTGAACATGCAGATCCCCAGTAGTTCACCAGACACAAGCCCCGACCATTAGCTCTATTCACTGCTTCCCTCAACCAGATCTGACAGCTATGGCTGAACTTACTGTTATTTTACCGACAGCAATGCTCTTGTGGATGTAAAACATTCTGCGTCACCATTAGAACGAGCATTGCAAACGTGCTGAATGAAGTTTGCACTCATTTACTTGCCTTCCCAGCAGGCCAGGAGCAGGAACCAATTTTCTGTGCCTTAATCTGAGTCTAACATCCCTATTCCTAACCTCTGGAAAATTGTTAACCTTTCTTTATGGGGGAGGTATTAGCGCAGTGGCATTGTCACTGGTTCAGAAGTAGTTCACAAAATGATCTCTGGAATGAAGAGCTTGTCGTATGAGGAACAGTTGAGGACTCTGGGTCTGTACTTGGAGTTTAAAAGGATGACGGGGCAATCTTATTGAAACTTACAGGATATTGTGAGGCTTGGATAGGGTGAGATGGAGAGGATGTTTCCACTAGTAGGAAAAACGAGAACCAGAGGGCACAACCTCAGGCTAAAGGGGCAATCCTTTAAAATAGAGATGAGGAGGAATTTCTTCAGCCAGAGTGGTGAATCTGTGGAACTTTTTGCCGCAAAAGGCTGTAGAGGCCACATCATTGAGTGTCTTTAAGACAGAGATAGAAAGGTTCTTGATTAATAAGGGATCAGAGGTAATGGGGAAAAGGCAGAAGAATAGGGATGAGAAAAATATCAGCCATGATTGAATGGTGGAACAGACTTGATGGGCCAAATGGCCTAATTCTGCTCCTACGTCTTATGATCTTGTGATCTTATGGACTAGGAATCCAGAGCCCAAAGGTAATGCTATGGGGACTTGGGTTCGATTCCAACCACAGCAGATGGTGAAATTTGAATTAAATAAAAATCCAGAATTAAATATCTATTGATGACGAGGAAACCATTGTCAATTATTGTAAAAACTCATCACTAATGTCTTTTAAGGAAGGAAACCTGCTGTCCTTACCCAGTTTGGCCTATGTGTGATTCCAGAGCCACAACAATGTGGTTGACTCTGAAATATCAGGGAGTCACTCAGGTCAAGGGCAATGAGGAATGGGTAATAAATGCTGGCCCAGCCAGTGACATCCACATCCCATATAAAAAATTTAAAAATTTTCTCCGACTATCACACATTGAAAAATGGCATAGAATCGTACAGCATAAAGTAGGCCATTTGGCCCATTGTGCCTGTACCTGTTCTATGAAAAGGCTATCCAATTCATCCCACTCCCTTTGCCCACTTTTCACAACCCCACTGATTCATCCAATTACTCTGCACCCTTTCAAGTAGCACATTCCAGGGAAGGCTGGAGTATTTTCCAATCCCATTCGAGATCAACCCGGAAATTCCCATCACAGGTCAATGGAATTTTTGCTTATCCATTGAAGTCTCCATTGTTGCCCCCCCCCCGGCCACTGCGACTGTTCCTGCACTCGGTGGGTGGGCAGGATTGGAAGATTTAGGTCCAGGTTTTAAAATGGTTTGGGGCGGCACTTTGGGAGAGTGGTTAACACTGCTGTCTCACAGCACCAGGGACCCAGGCTCCATTCCCGGCTTGGGTCACTCTCTTGTGCATTCTCTCCGTGTCTGTGTGGGTTTCCTCCGGATGCTCCAGTTTTCACCAACTGTCCAAAGAGGTGCAGGTTAGGTGGATTGGCCATGCTAAATTGCCCCTTAGTGTCCAAAGATTCACACATTAAGTGGATTGGCCATGCTAAATTGCCCCTTAGTGTCCCAAGGATGTGTAGGTTAGGTGAATTGGCCATGTTAAATTGTCCCTTAGTGTCTCAAAGATGTGTAGGTTAGGTGAATTTGCCATGTTAAATTGCCCCTTAGTGTCCAAAGATGTGTAGGTTAGGTGAATTTGCCATGTTAAATTGCCCCTTAGTGTCCAAAGATATGCGGGTTAGATGGATTGGCTATGCTAAATTGCCTCTTAGTGTCCAAAGATGTGTAGGTTAGGTGAACTGGCCATGTTAAATTGTCCCTTAGTGTCCCAAAGATGTGTAGCTTAGATGAATTGGCCATGTTAAATTGTTCCTTAGTGTCCCAAAGATGTGTAGGTTAGGTGAATTGGCCATGCTAAATTGTCCCTTAGTGTCCAAAGATGTGTAGGTTAGGTAGATTGGCCATGCTAAATTGCCCCTTAGTATCAGGGGGTTTAACAGGGCAAATACTTGGAGTTATGGGGATAGGGCGTGGGTGGGATTGCAGTCTCTATGGGCTGAATGGCCTCCTTCTGCACCGGAGGGATGTTATGAGGATGAAACACTGTTCAATGTTTAGGAACCGTTCTCAGACTTGGTGCCCTTGTTTCCGCAGCTTGTCATCATGTGAGGTTCTTGCAATTAAATTAACGCGGTTTATACGCACTACTGCACGTGAGCTCTGAGGAACAGGATGTGTTTCACTGAAATGAATGGAAGGAAATGTCAGGCGAAAATTAGCAATTAGTTATGGAAATCATTCACCTTAACAAGATCAAAATATCAAGCATCAGGGGATTCGAAAATGACTTTCTAAAAATAGGCCTCATCCAGAGAAACGTGCCTTCCCCAATTGGTCTCTCAGATATTACGATGAACACAAAGGGGATTATTAGGGACGTCAGAATCCATATCCCAAGGAAATCTCTTTGTTGTCTCACCAACAATGCCCAAATCCGGTAAAAGGATGAAGAAAAGAAACCCAGAGTAGCAGAACCATAGTCAGTCGACAATATGAATGGATTCTAAAGTTTATTTATTGGTGTCACAAGTTGGCTTACATTAACACTGCAATGAAGTTAGTGTCATAATCCCCTACTCTCCACATTCCAGCGCCTGTACGGGTATACTGAGGGAGAATTTAGCACGGCCAACACACCTAACCTGCACTGTGGGAGGAAACCCACGCAGACACGGGGAGAACATGCAGATTCCACACAGAAAGTGACCCAAGACCGGAATTGGAGAATTGAAACGGGTCCATGGTGCTGTGAGGCAGCAGTACTAGCCACTCATCCACCGTATCATTCAATGGGAGATGGGAAACCCCCTTATTTTTAAACCATGAGTTCTAGATTCCCCCAGGGCAGAAAACAACCTCACCACATCCATTTTTCAAATTCCATTTCACTCTTCACTACACATTATCACATTTGACATTTGGAAACACAGCAGCAATGAGATGCATAGCTGACTCAAATGTCATCATGTTCTGGCTACGTTTGAGAGCTCGGCAATAGGGACCCATTTCACACTTTGCAGCTTGTAACTTGGTGATGACCAAAAAGGATGTGAGCCGTGTGCAATCTCCGCCCGGGTCCCAGACTCTCCAACCTGAGGGACATTTTATGGGCTCAAAGGAGAAGTCAAACGAAGCTTTGACATGTTGTAAGAGTGTAAGAGCTATGTGCCCCTCGCCTGACTGTTTTCCTCTGGCACGGGAAGGCAATGGCACAGTGGAATTATCACTGGATTAGAGATTCAGGATAATGCTCTGGGGGCCCAGGTTCAAACCCCAGATGGTGAAATTTGAAATTTTTGGAAATAAAGTCTAATGATGACCCTGAATTGATTGTCGGAAAAACCCATCTGGTTCACTAATGTCCCTTTAGGGAAGGAAATCTGCTGTCCTTACCTGGTCTGGCCTACATGTGACTCCAGAGCTACATTGACTCTCAACTGCCCACGGGCAACTGGGGATGGGCTAACTAGTGCTAACACTGACTGATAACCCATTCCATTATTTTTAGCACTTATTTATTTGGAAATAACAGGATGTCTCAAGGGCTTGTGGCTTGAGTCTCTGATGCGATATAAATTTAGATAATGTGCTTGATCCTTAAGGAACTTCTGGATCTTTGACTCTATTACATTGCTGGTCTTTTCAGGGATTGGCAGTATTTTCAGAGGGCTAGCATGATATAATGGATAGAGCAGCCTCTATTTCTATCACTATGAGAGCTCTGACAAAGGGCCATCCAGACTCTGTTAGCCCTGTTCTTGCTCGGCAGACTGCTGAGATTTTCCAGCATTTTCTATTTTTCTTGCTAGGAGTAGATTCTTTGGCCCCTCCAGCCTGTTCTGCCATTCTATAAAGTCATAGTTGATCTTGTTGCGGCCTCAAATCTAATTTCCCTCCACCTGCCTGAACCTTAACCCCACCTTCCTGGATGCCCCCATCACTTTCCTGAATTAAAAATCCGAATACCACAGCTAAGTGACCCATTGAGAGAAGGCAATTTCCTCCCAATGCAATCTTAAATGGGAGTTTGCTTATTTTTAAACTGTGTCCCTGAGTTCCCCCATGAGGAGAAATGTCCTCTCAGTGTCCATCCTGCTGAATCTCCTCAGAATCTCAAACAAGAACAGATGATGTTGTAAAACCTCAGCGGGTCCTGGCAAGCAGAGAGATAACCAGGGCTTACGTTTCGAGTCTGTGTTGCTCTTCCTCAGAATCTTCTAAGTTTCAAATAAGATCACCTCTCTTTCCAAGTTCCAACGTGCGTACATCCAACCAATCAATCTGTCCTTGTAAGATAGCCCCATCATCCCAGTCAAATGAATCGAAAGAAACTTCACAGAATTGTTTCTGGTGTGATTTAAAAAAAAATCATTTATGGGATGTGGGTTTCTCTGGCTGTCCAGTATTTATTGCCCATCTCTAAGTGAACTGAGTGGCTTGCTAGATTGTACCACAGACACTGGAGTCACTTGTCAATTGTAAGAGAAGACAAACAGTTCTGAACATAACCCAGTCCATCAGGCAAAGCAGCCTCTCTTCCATTGACTATGTCTACACTTCCTGATGCCTCGGCAAAGCAGCCAGCATAATCAAGGACCCCACGCACCCCGGACATTCTCTCTTTGTATCTTCTAAGATACAAAAGTCTCAGGACATGTACCAACCGAGCTTCTTCCAACTGCCGTCAGACTTTTGAATGGACCTACCTTGCATTAAGCTGATATTTCTCTACCTCCTAGCTGTAACTGTAACACTACATTCTGCACCGTCTCCTTTCCTTCTCCCCTATATATGGAATGCTTTGTCTTTATAGTGCACAAGAAACATCACATTTCACTATATACTAATACACATGACAATGAAAAATCAAATCCTATGCAGGCCATGCCAGGTAAGGAGGGCAGATTTCATTCCCTAATGGACAGTAGTGAACCAGATGGGTCTTTATGACAATTGTTTCATGGTCACTTTTAGATCCAGGTTTTTATTGAGCTCAAATCTCACCAGCGGTAGGATTCAAACCTAGGTCCCCAGAACATTAGTTGAGTTTCTAGATTAATAGCCTGGCAATAATATCACAAGACTATTGCCTCCCCTTGATTAATTCCTTTCATCAGTAAGGAGACCAAAAGGGGAGACCGCATTCCAGATGTAAACTCTGTATTTTATTTAACTGCGGCATCATCTTCCTACTTGGACACTCAGTTTTCCTTACAATAAATACCAACTTCCCATTGCCTTCCTAATCACTTGTACCTGCATACAATATATATTCCAATATACATATATCGTCTTTTCATGTACTTGGACACCCAGTACATTCATTTTTTAATTGATAATTAATCATTCTTTAAAGGCTCCCAAACCATTTCCTGTAAAATACAATTCATGTACTGGAGGTTACGTACCAGTTGAAAAACATGTAGGATATTCTTCCCACCCTCTGGCTCGCTCACCTCCACTACCCCACACATCTCCCAGCAGAACAACTAGTTCAGTTGGCTCCTGCTGGCGTGGGGATGATAGAATGAAAGAATCACTACGATGTAGAAGAAAGCCATTCAGCCCATCAAGCCAGCATCAACAACAATCCTACCCCAGCCCCATCCTCCATTCTATGTACTTACCCTGATAATCCCCCTGACATTTAGGGCTAATCCACATAATCTACACATCTTTGGATACTAAGGGCAATTTAGCACGGCCAATCCACCTAACCTACATACCTTTGGACACTAAGGGGCAATTTAACATGGTCTGTTCACCTTACCTACACATATCTGGATACTAAGGGGTAATGTAGCATGGTCAATCCATCTTTGGACACTCAGGAGCAATTTAGCATGATAAATCCACCTAACCCATACATATTTGGACACTAAGGGGCAATTTAGTTTGGCCAGTCCAACAAAACATCACATCTCTGGACTGTGGAGGAAACTGGAGCACCTGGAAGAAACCCATGCAGGCATAGGGAGAACATGCAAACTCCATACAATGACCCAAGATGGGAATTGAACCCGGGTCCCTGGCACTGTGAAGCAGCAGTGCTAATCACTGTGCTACCCTGTGAGGCTGCCCTACCTAGATCATAGAATAGATCATAGAACACCATAGAATCCTACAGTGCAAAAAGAGACTCTTCAGCCCACTGAGTCTGCACCGAACACAATCCCACCCAGGCTCTACCCCCAGTTCCCTACATATTATACCCACTAAATCCTCTAACCTCTGCTACTCTGGACACTAAGGGGCAATTTCTTAGCATGGCCAATCAACCTAACCCGCACATCTTTGGACTGTTGGCAGAAATCGGAGTACCCAGAGGAAACCCACGTGGACACGAGGAGAATGTGCAAACTCCACTCAGACTGTGACCCGAACCGAGAATTCAACCCAGGACCCTGGCACTGTGAAGCAACAGTGCTAACCACTGTGCTACCCTGCCGCCTTCAAGCTCTCCTTTCCCTTGCTAGCGGTTCCTTGTTAAATTATTGAATAGTATCTATTTAGCTTTTATCCAGGAACTGTCGCCTTGCTGTCTATTGTTCGCACAGGAAATTACATGTTAAAATACTGCGCTAAATGCCAACTACAGTGACTCTCAAGGAAGGTCAGTGAAACGGTTAAGCACTGCTCCTCTCACAGCGATACAAAAAGCAGCCACACAACAGTAAGTGCTTGCCTCAAGGGTATGCTAGAAAACACAATGCAACTTTATGTCACCCAATTCTTGCTGTTTTATCCCAAAAACCAGGCAATGTTAACTGCAAAACTATTCACTGTGGATTGAAAAGCAGCAGCAAGATTCTTTGATGGGATGATCCGATACCAGGGACACAGCAAGCAAGAGGTTAACTATTTTGTTTGCATATGTTCCATCAGAAAGCAATGCGCCTGTACATATTAACAGCAAACATAATATGTAGTTAAGCTAAAATAGGTCTTATAAATTCTGCAAACCCATAATAAATTCTTATTACAACGCTTACACACGCTTCAGTTTAAAAACAGGACATTTACATCACAGCCACGCCAGCTAAAGACGCATATCGTGGGAAAATTAAGTTCAGGAATACTTACTCATTGTTTGTAGCTTCACACTCCTGCAGTTAACTCAATCTTCCAGCTCTCAACGGACAAGAAGTTAAGGCAAGAAAAAGAAAAGTAGACACAGCTTGTCAAACACTGGAGTGGGGAGGGAGACGGGATGGGGGTGGGGGGGTGACCAGTCCACAGGATCAGCCACCTCTGCCTCTCTGAGTGACCGTATCTTTGATATTTCCGAGGCGAGGCAGGCTAATGCCTCCGATCACCATGGAGTTGAGGCCTGACTACATCTAATTGATTTTCATTCAGTAGCTTTACAGCAGCGATTTGGACAAACCTGTGGGAGGTTTAGACAAACAGTAAAGTATGATTCATCCTCTGCCCACCCCCCCCCACCCCCGATCCAGTCTCTCCTTCCTTCAGGGAGAACGCGCTGGCAGCAGAGATTAGAGGGACCAGAAACTAGAGGACAAAACTGTTCTCTCTCCCCATTCATTTATCCCACCCCAGAACTGAAGATTTTTAACGCTCAAAGCGTATTTATTCATGTCACGAGTAGGCTTACAGTAACACTGAGATGTGAAAATCGCCAGGGATTAGCAGGGTAAACACCCAAAGTTATGGGGTACCTGGATGGGATTGTTGTCAGTGTAGACTTGATGGGCTGAATGGCCTCCTTCTGCACTGTAGGGATTCTAATGATGACCCCGGCGCCTGTTTGGGCACACAGGGAAAATTTAGCACCTCTTTCGGACTGAGGGGGGAAACCGGAGCACCCGGAGGGAACCCACGTAGACACGGGGAGAACGTGCAGACTCCGCACAGGCAGCGGACCCAAGCCGGGGAACTGAACCTGGGTCTCCAGCACTGCGAGGCTAACCACGCCATTGAAGCTCGGTCGATCGTTCATTTAATATCTCTTGCCTTCCACAAAAGGGTTGAGTTTAAAGGGTTACAGTAGTCACGAGTCTACGAGGTATGGATTTAATCAGCCATCCTCAGAATCATTAAAAAAAAGACTGTCAGATGAAAGAATACAATCAAACTGTTCAACAGGGATAAGGACAGCTGAAAAGAGATGGGTTCGGGTTACAGGTCAGGGGTTCAGATAAAACAGGCTGCACTGAAAATGAGAATTTCTCTTTCATCACCTCCGATGCCACACATTTCCAACATTCCTGTTTTTATTTGAATCTCCTGAGGTTATATTTTCAGGTAAGGGGAAGCTAACAGCTCAACATCCCCCTCGCCGACACTATGGTTAAGAAAGCCCACCAACGCCTCTACTTTCTCAGGAGGTTAAGGAAGTTCGACACGTCTGCTACCACTCTCATCACGGAGGCATCGTAGAAAGCATTCTTTCTAGATGAATCCATGGATCTCTTTGCCGCAAAGGGCATGGAGGCCAGGTCATTGAGCGACTTTAAGGCAGAGACAGATGGGTTCTTGATCAATAGGGGATCCTGGGGTTGCGGGCAAAAGGCAGGAGAATGGGGATGAGAGAAACATCAGCCGTGATTGAATGGCAGAGCAGACTCGATGGGCCGAGTGGCCTAATTCTGCTCCTATGTCTTGTGGTCTTATGTATCACAGCTTGGTATGGCTCCTGCTCTGACCAAGACTGCAAGAAACTCTAAAAAGTTGTGAATGTAGCCCAGTCCATCACACAAACCAGCCTCCCATCCACTGACTCCATCCATTGCCTCGGGAAAAACAGCCTGCAGAATCAAGGATCACACGCACCCCGGACATTCTCTCTTCCACCTTCTTCCATTGGGAAAAAGATACAAACTTCTGAGGTCACGTCCCAACTGAATTAAGAACACATTCTCCCCTGCTACCATCAGAGTTTTAGATGGACCTACCTTGCATTAAGTTGATCTTTCTCTAAACCCGAGCTATGACTGTAACACTACATTCTGCACTCTCCTTTTTCCTTCTCCCTTATGTACTCTATGAACAGTATGCTTTGGCTGTATAGTGCACAAGAAACAATACTGTATGCCAATACATGCAACCATAATAAGTCAAATAGGAGGGAACAACTAGCTCTTGAAAGAGATCCCACCAAATGGCACAGATATTGATGGACACAGCTGCTCACTCCATGCTTCCCACAAATGTTCATTCATTCAACAAACACTCACATGCACATACACATGTGCTCATGCACATGCATGCATGTGCACATACTTTGCACATATGCATCTGCAAGCAAACACGCACCAACACAGATACACGTGCACAAACACGCATATGCACACAGGCGTACACACATTCACAAGCAGCTTATTAGCCCATAGGTTCTTGGAATCCCTACAGTGCAGAAGGAGGCCATTCGTCCCATTCAATTCTGCACCAACTCTTCTGAAAGAGCATCTTCCATGCTTCTTCTAAAGCCCGCTATGCTAACTGCCTCAAGTACAGTCATACCATCGCTACAGTGCAGAAAGAGGCTGTTCAGCCCATCGGGTCTGCACTGACAACAATCCCATCCAGGTCTTATCCCCAAAACCCCACATATTTATTCTCTAACATGCACATTCTGGAGGGCAATTTAGCATGGCCAAGTTTGAGTTTAGCTGCAGTTAGAAGCTAGTGGAAGAAGGCAGGGTGTCTCTCTCTCTCTTTCTCTCCCCCCACAAGGGTGTGCTTCAAGTTCCAGGGATGGGACGCCTTAGAGATTTAATTCCCATTCAAAGGACTAATTCACAGCAGGTGTTAAAAAGCTGGCATCGCATGAGCATACTTGCTTTTTATACCAAGTTTACGAAGAGATGTATGTTTGTGTGGTGTTATTTGACATGGAACAGCTCCGATAGCTAGCCATTAAGGTTTATACTGTATCCAGCGTGATTCTTGTAATTGGAAGTAGTTGTGCTAAATCTTTTTTATTATAGTTTAATTGTGCTCTTAAATAAACTTTGTGAAACTTTATTTATCAATGTCACAAGTCGGCTTGCATTAACACTGCAATGAAGTTACTATGAAAATCTCTGATTCTGTCACCTGTTCGCATATACTGAGGGAGAATTTTGCACTGCCAATGCACCTAATCAGCACGTCTCTGAACTGTGAGAGGAAACCAGAATACCTAGAGGAAACCTACGCAAACACGGGGACAACGTACGAACTCCATAGAGACAGGGCAACATGGTAGCACAGTGGTTAGCACTGCTGTTTCACAGCTCCAGGGGCCTGGGTTCGATTCTTGGCTTGGGTCACTGTCTATGTGGAGTTTGCACATTCTCCTCGTGTCAGTGTGGTTTTTTTTCCAGGTGCTCCAGTTTCCTCCCACAGTCCAAAGATATGTGGGTTAGGTTGATTGGCCATGCTAAAATTGTCCTTAGTACCTGAGATATATAGGTTAGAGGGATTAGTGGGCAAATACGTAGGGGTATGGGAGTAGGGCCTGGGTGGGATTGTGGTTGGTGCAGACTTGATGGGTCGAATGGCCTCTTTCTGTACTGTAAGAATTCGAAGTCATTTTAAGACAGTGACCCAGCCAGGAGTCAAATCCAGGACCATGGCGCTGCCAGGCAGCAGTGCTAACCACTGTGCCACCATGCCACCTTTTGATAAAAGCTTCCTAGTGGATCATTTGAATCATACCTGGGGTGAAACTTTTTTTTGTTCACGCTAACGCCAAAATCAAAAGTAAAATTTAGGATCCAGGTTAACTTCATAAAAGATTTCTGACTGGAATGATTTTTCTTTTAGTCATTTCTGGAATATGGATGCCACTGGTTGGGCCAGCATTTATTGCCCATCCCTAGTTACCCTCGAGAAGGTGTTGCCTTCTTGAACTCTGGCAGTCCACGTGCTGTGGGTTGACCCCACAATGCCAATACCAATATATTATAGAATCATAGAATCCTACAGTGCAGAAAGAGGCCCTTCGGCCCATCAAGTCTGCACCAATCCGAATCCCACCCATATTGCAACATATTTTACCCATTAATCCCTCTAACTTACGCATCCCTGGACACTAAAGGACAATTTTTTAGCATGACCAATCAAGCTAACTCGCACATCTTTGGACTGTGGGAGGAAACCAGAGTACCTGGAGAAAACCCATGCAGACACGAGGAGAATGTGCAAACTCCACACAGACAGTGACCCAAGCCAGGAATCGAACCCAGGTCCCTGGAGCTATGAAGCAGAAGTGCTAACCACTGTGCTATGTACCTATATAAGTACATAGTCTATTATAAGGCTTCTAAATACTAATGTGATAAGTTAAGGAAGTTCCCTTTTACTGAATGGAAATAGGAAACCAAGTATCGACCTGTTTATTGTGGGATGTGCCTTGAGTCAATACCATTGCTCCAAAGGCTTCCTCGCTCTCTCTTTCTGTGTTACTGAATGGTAAGCTAGTGAAAGACACAGGGCAAGCTCTGAAATAACTGTAATGAATTCGAGTCACACAGGCAGAGAACTGACAACTCAATCAAGAATTCTGATGCAGCAGTGGAGAAGCGCTGTGACTCTCGCCCTCCCCGCTAATGCAGCGACAAGGGTTCATTAATTCCAATCGGCTGATGACAACTCTCCCCAGCATGAGCCTTAAGCATTGATGTCATTCAGAGTGGTCTCCATGTCAAGTCCCAGCCATTTCCTGTCTATTAATGTCCTTGGTTGTTTTGTGGAATAGTTATGAATGTGGGTAGGACGACAGTTAGCTGGGGGAGAGCAGCAAGTCTCATCCTAGGGCTCAAACTGATACCAGAACTGTGTGCCGTTGACAAGCAAAATGACTTTCTAACTTACTTGTGGCAAATGAATAAACTTTATGTTGGCTTAACACTGCAAGGAAGTTACGGTGCAAATCCCTCCGTTGCCACAATCCATGCTGTTAGCAAGCATGGCTTCATAAGCAAGCTATTGCATTTTTTGTGCATTATATCCAAGTCTGTGTTTCTATCGAGTCTCACGTACAGCTGTTTGCACTACACTGTTAAAATGGGGTGACCCCAATCCCAGTAAGTTGGGCTTCACCCAGAATCAGGATCGCGAATGATGCCAGCACCTTTTGAGTTCCAGACTCGCCGTTGTTGCTGGAATCCCCGATGAGCATGAGACTCAAAGAACAAAGAAACATTCAGCATGGGGACAGGCCCTTTGTCCCTCCAAGCCTCTGCTGTTCATGATGCCCTAACTAAACTAAAAAACCTTCTGTCCCTCCCCAGTCCATTTCCCTCCACTCCCTCCCTATTCATTTACCGTAAGAACTCTCAAAACATCAGATTAAAGTTCAACAGGTTTATTTAGTATCAGCTTTTGGAGCACTGCTCCTTCCTCAGAGAGTTGGGTTCACAAACAGAGCATATATAGACACAGACTCATTTACAAGACAATGTTTGGAATGTGAGTCTTTACAGGTAATCAAGTCTTTACAGGTGTAGACACTGGGAATGGAGAGAGGGATAATCACAGGTTAAAGAGGTGTGAATTGTCTCAAACCAGGAGAGTTAGTGAGATTTTGCAAGTCCAGGCCAAATGGTGGGGGTTACATGTAATGTGACACGAATCCAAGATCCTGGCCGAGGCTGTCCTCATGTGTGCGGAACTTGGCTATCAGTCTCTGCTCAGCGATTCTGCATTGATGTGTGTCTTGAAGATTTGGAGAAAGCTTACTCAATATTACCTGGTCTGTGAAGACTTGCATTATCAACTATTGTCTTGCAATTGTGCCTCTGTCTACATACACCGTGCTTATGAACCATCTCTCTAATGAAGGAGCTCCGAAAGCTCGTGATACCAAATAGACCTGTTGGTCTTTAATCTGGTGTTGTGAGATTTCTTACTGTGCCCAACCCAATCAACATTGGCATTTTCACATCCCATTCATTTACCAATCCATGTCTTCATTGCTTATATTTCACTTGTATCATTTACTCTTTTGCAAATATAATAAAGTATATTTATTAGTCACAAGTAGGTTACATTAACACTGCAATAAAGTTACCGTGAAACTCCCCTAATCACCACACTCCGGTGCCTGTTCAGGTACACCGAGGGAGAATTTAGCACAGCCAATGCACCCTAACCAACACGTCTTTCAGACTAAGGGGAGGAAGCAGGAGCACCTGGAGGAAAACCAAGCAGAGAATGTGCAGACTTTGCACAGACAGTGACCCAAGCCAGGAATCAAACCCTGGCACTGTGAGGCAGCAGTGTTAACCACCATGCCACTCCAAATATTTAGAACTTTTGATTCCAGCCCGTCTCTTATTTAACAATCTCCCCGATTATTATAAGAACAAAACAGAACACCAGTTGAGGATAGTATTGTTGCTCGCTCTGTCTAAACGCATCGACCACCAGCCCAAACGCACAGTGGAAGATACACGGTCACAAAGGAAAATGACACAATAAGAACATTGATGATATAAATCTTGCCCTTTACCTGGCTCATTGACCCTGAACCAGTGCTGGGGTCGTAGAAACAGACAGTTGCGTTTGGCTTTACGGGCACCGGATTTAGCAAACTCAATCTTCCTGACGCGGGAAGATGTGAATCGGAGACAAAATCACCTGTAGATCATTGTGGCTCAAGGTAAGTACTGAGGGAACTGGGCTCCGCGAGGGAGAGACATCCCAATGTGCCTTTGAACGAGATATTAGTCAAAATGAAAACAATTATCGTACATTCGACAAACAAACCGCCCTGATATTTGTTCTGCTTCCCTCACGTGTCTTCAGGGAGGATGTCACTGACAGCAGCTGCTTACAGTGAAACAAATACTCTTTGGAAGGCCAGTGTAATCGGATCTGCTGCTTACCTTCAATCCTGCTCCTTTACAGCAACAACCGAGTGGCTCCACATGCAATAAAACAGAAAGACAGAGCTCAGTGCTTGTTCATCCCTCAGATCCCCAGAACTGCTGTCACCATCCATCACCCCCCCCCCCCCCCATCACTTTCACCTCCCCCTCCGTCACCCACCATGTCCCCCTCTGTCTCCATCTTTGTTTTCCCCCTCTTTCACCCCCTATCTCCTCCTCCATCACCCTCCATCTCTCCCTCTTCCACTCCACATCTCACTCTTCCATTAGTCTCCATGCCCCCCTCTATCACCTCCACCTTCCCCTCCTACACCCTCCATCTTCTCTTTCATCATTCTCCATCTCCCCCTCCATTACCCTCCATCTCCCCATTCTTCACCCTCCATTTCCCCCTCTTTTACCCTCCATCTCCCCCCTCCATCACCATCCATCCTGCTCTCCATCACACTCCATCTGCCCCTCATTCACTCTCCATCTCCCCCTCTATAATCCTCCATTCTCTCCTCTGTCATCCTCCCACGTACCTCCTCCTTCACCCTCCATCTCGCCTTCCTTCACCTCCCAAGTCCCACTCTTCCATCCTCCATTGCCCCAGAATACATTCCACACACCCTTCCCGGCAAAAGAAATCCAAATCTTGCCACCCTCTGAGAGGAGAAATCCCTCCTCATTTCCCTCTGAAATGGGAGGCCCCTTATGTTGAAACATGTCCTCTTGATTGCCCTGTGAGGGGGAACATCCTCTCAGCACCTACCCTGTTAAGCCCCACAGAATCTTACCTGTTTCAATGTGATCACCTCAACCGCTCCAATTGGGAGCACATTCCAGAGTATCCTCTGGGTAAAGAAGTTTCCCTGAATTCCCTATTTCAGTTTCTCTCCATCTACCCTATCTACTCACATCTGCCCCATCTAACTTGTTCCTTGAGAAGGAAGTGCTAGCGAAAGTGAAGGAATGGGTGATATATTTCCAAGTCAGGATGGTGAGTGACTTGGAGGGGAAGTTGCGGGTGGTAATGTTTCCGTGTACCTGCTGCCCTTGTCCTTCTACATGAGAAGTGGTTGTGGGTTTGGTATGATTTTGATTTGATCTGATCTGATTTATTTTTGTCACACGTATTAACGTAGTGAAAAGTATTGTTTCTTGCGCCCTATATAGACAAAGCATACTGCTCATAGAGAAGGAAAGGAAAGAGTGCAGAGTGTAGTGTTACAGTCATAACTAGGATATACAGAATGATCAACTTAATGCAAGGTGAGTCCTTTCAAAAGTCTGACAGCAGTAGGGAAGAAGCTGTTCTTGAGTTAATTGGTGCGTTATCTCAAATTTTTACGTCTTTTTCTCAAAGGTGGAAGAGAGAATGTCTGGGGTGCTTGGGGTCCTTAATTATACTGGCTGCTTTGCCAAGGCAGCAGGAAGTGTAGACAGAGTCAACGGATGGGAGGCTGATTTGCACGATGGATTGGGCTACATTCACAACCTTTTGTAGTTCCTTGCGGTCTCGGGCAGAACAGGAGCCACACCAAGCTATGATACAACCAGAAAGAATGCTTTCCATGGTGCATCAGTAAATGTTGGTGAGAGCCATAGCTGACATGCCAAATTTTCTTAGTCTTCTGAGAAAGTAGATGATTCTGGTGAAGGAGGCTTTGTGAATTCCTGCAGTGCATTTTGTAGATGGTTAGGTGGATTGGCCATGCTAAATTGCCCCTTAGTATCCAAAGATGTGCAGGTTCAGTGGATTGGCCATGCTAAATTGTCCCTTGGTGTTCAGAGATGCGCAGGTTAGGTAGATTGGCCATGCTAAATTGCCCCTTAGTGTTCGGAGATGTGCAGGTTCGGTGGTTTGCCCATGCTAAATTGCCCCTTAGTGTTCGAAGATGTGCAGGTTTGGTAGATTGGCCATGCTAAATTGTCCCTTAGCGTTCGAAGACGTGCAGGTTAGATGGATTAGCTCGGGTAAAACACTTTGGAGTTTCTGACTTGAACCATAACACTGGGCAGCCATGAGATGGAAAAGCATTGGAACCTCTATCAGCTTATCCAACCTACACATCTTTGGATACTAAGGAGCAATTTTTAGCATGGCCAATCAACTTAATCCACACACCTTTTGAACTGTGGGAGGAAACCGGAACACCCGGAGGAAATCCATGCAGACACGGGGAGAACATGCAAACTCCTGTGACCTGGGCCAGGAATCGAAACTGGGTCCCTGTGAAGCAGCAGTGTTAACCACTGTGCCGCCCCCAATTGATGTGCACCGAGAACAAGCTTGTTTTGTAGTGGTTGCCATGGGAGACACACTAGGCCAAGCTCAGGTTTCTTTGAATGAAATGGCTTGTCTGGACGTGGGCTTGAGTGCTCGATGTTTGCGTACACGCTCGCAGACCCACACCACAGCAAATAGTGCCCCCAAGTGTCAGTTCGCAAACCTTGTGAGAAACATTACAGAACACACTCGATGTTGTAACTTGGCTGATTGGAAAGGCTGCTCCAGTTCAGCGAGTCTACCCTCGTTGTCCTTTTCTCATGAAGACTCTTTCTTGAGAAAAGGTGTTGAGGGTAGTGGGAGGGCAGAGTTTCGGGGAGGGGGTCAGGGAGAGGATGGGGAGGCTAATGTTTCTCTCATCTATAACAATTACAGCAGGCAAATAGTATATTGGCCTTCATAGTGAGAGCATTTGAGTGTAGGAATAGGGATGTTTTACTGCAATTGTGCCTGGGAAGCACAGTAGTTAACACTGCTGCCTCGCACTGTCAGGGACCGGGGTACGATTCCGGCCTCGGGTGACTATGTGGAGTTTGCACATTCTCCTTGTGTCTGCGTGGGTTTCCTCTGGGTGCTCCGATTTCCTCCCACTCTCCAAAGATGTGCGGCTTAGGTTGATTGGCCATGCTAAATTTCTCCTTAGGTGAATTAGCAGGGTAAATATGGGGGGGGGGCTTGGGTTGGATTGTGGTTAGTGCAGACTCGATAGGCTGAGTGGCCTCCTTCTGCGCTGTAGAGATTCTACAGGCCACTGGTGAGGAGTATTGTGTGCAGTTTTGGTGTCCTTATCTGAGGAAGGATGTCCTTGCTATAGAGAGAGCACAGCGAAGGTTTATCAGGCTGATTCCAGGGATGGCAGCTCTGTCGGATGAGGAGAGACTAAGTTGGTTAGGATTGTATTTACTGCAGTTTAGAAGAGAGGGGATCTCATAGAAATTTATAAAATTCTAATAGGGTTAGACTGAGGTAGATTCAGAAAGAATGTTCCCGATGGTGGGGGAATACAGAATTAGGGGTCATAGTTTGAAGATAAGGGGTAAAGCTTTGTAGGACTGAGGTGAGGAGAAATTTCTTCACCCAGAGGATGGTCAATGTGTGGAATTCACTCCCACAGAATGTAGTTGAGGCCAAAATGTGATTTCAAGAAAAAATTAGGTAGAACTTGTGGGGTTAAAAGGGATATTAAATTTTAAAGCTTATTTATTATTGTCACAAGTAGGCTTACATTAACACTGCAATTAAATTACTGTGAAAATCCCCTCGTCGCTACACTCCGGCATGTTTGGGTATGCTAATGGAGAATTTAACATGGCTAGTGCACCTAACTAACATGTCTTTTTGTGGGAATAAACCAGAGTACCCAGTAGAAACCCACACAGACACAGGGAGAATGTGCAGACTCCGCACTGTCCAAAGATATGTGGGTTAGGTTGATTGGTTGTGCTAACATTGCGCCTTAGTGTCCTGAGATGCGAAGGTTAGAGGGATTAGCGGGTAAATACGTAGGGATGTTGGGGTAGGGTCTGAATGGGATTGTGGTTGGTGCAGACTCGATGGGCTGAATGGTCTCTTTCTACTCTAGAGTTTCTACGAGACAGTGACCCAAGCTGGGACTCGAACCCACATCGCTGGCACTGTGAGGTAACCCCTCCAACCTTCTCTAAGCGGCTGCCGTTCAGCTGTGAGTCTTCAGCATGAGGGGCTATTGAACTGTGGAAGGCATCATCGCAGCCAAGAGCAGCGTTGTCCTCACCCGTCAGCCCCCTCAAGTGACCTGTCGGTGTGGGAGGGGAACTGGACGCCATGCAGTGGGTCCAACATAACTTTGGCTCCCCTAAACCTCATCTTCTTCACCTCATTGCAAATGGACTGGAAAATGACCTCTCCCAAAATTTGAACAAGGGCTAAATTGGCCAGCTCCTATGAACAGTCAACAGAGGCAAGGTGGGGGTGGGGTGGGGTGGGGGGTAGAAGGCCTTTCTGCACTTCATTGTCTCTCTGAATCTATTTACCTGACATGGCTGCATTTTAAGGATGTACCAGCGTCGGACTGGGGTAAAGACAGTAAGAAGTCTGACAACACCGGGTTTAAGGCTAACCGATTTATTTGATAATAAACTCGCAAGCTTTCGGGGTTTGCCCCTTCATCAGGCGAATGGAGAGTTCTGGCCTCAGACAGAGCATATAACAGCACAGACAGTTTGCAGATTACTGATTAGAATGCAAATCTTTACAACTAACCTGCTATTCAAGTCTTAAAGTGGCCAACAATGTGAGTGGAAGGAGTATTAAGCCCCGGTTAAAGAGATGTGTATTGTTTCCAGACAGCACAGTGAGTGAGGTTTTGTAAACCCAGGCAAGTCATGGGGATTACAGATGGTGCGACATGAACCCAAGATTCCCTGTTGAGACTGTCCTCATGCGTGCAGAACTTGGCTATCAGTCTCTGCTCAGCGACTCTACACTGTCGTGTGTCGTGAAGGCCGCCTTGGAGAATGCTTACCCAAAGGTCAGAATGCCCATAAATGCATGCCTTCACGACACACAACAGCACATTCTGACCTTTGGGTAAGCATTCTCCAAGGCGGCCTTCACGACACACGACAGTGTAGAGTCGCTGAGCAGAGACTGATAGCCAAGTTCTGCACGCATGAGGACAGTCTCAACAGGGAATCTTGGGTTCATGTCGCACCATCTGTAATCCCCATGACTTGCCTGGGTTTGCAAAACCTCGCTCACTGTGCTGTCTGAGACAATACACATCCCTTTATATGCTCTGTCTGAGGCCAGAACTCTCCATTCGTCTGATGAAGGGGCAAACCCTGAAAGCTTGTGAGTTTACTATCAAATAAATCGGTTGGACTTAAACCTGATGTTGTCAGGCTTCTTACTGCATTTTAAGCAACAGTCTTGTTGCTGCCCCTATAGTCAACCACCAGGAGCACAAGTCTGAGCTTTGCAACCTCCAACCCCAACACTGCAGAGGAGGCCATTCAGCCCATCAGCTCTGCACTGAGTCTCTGGCAGAATATCTTATCCAGCACCTCTCCCCTGCTCTATCCCCTCCCATTTACCAAAGTTTAAAGTTTATTTTATTTGTGTCACAAGTCAGCATTAACATTAACACTGCAATGAAGTTACAGCAAAAATCCCCCAGTCACCACACTGTGGCGCCTGCCCAGGACGCTGAGGGAGAATTTAAAGCTTATTCATTATTATCAAAAGTAGACTTACATTAATATGGCAATGAAGTTACTGTGAAAATCCTCCAGTCGCCACACTCCAGCACCTGTTCGGGTACACTAAGGGAGAATTTAAAGTTTTATTTATTAGTATCACAGGTAGGTTTACATTAACACTGCAATGAAGTTACTGTGAAAATCCCCCAGTTGTCACATTCCAGTGCCTGTTTGGGTACACTGAGGGAGAATTTAGCATGGCCAATCTATCTAACCAGTGAGCCTTTTGGACTGTGGGAGGAAACCAGAGAACCTGGAGGAAACCAACACAGACACGGGGAGAATGTGCAGACTCCACACAGTGACCCAAGGCCAGAATTGAACCTGGGTCCCTGGCTCTGTGAGACAGCAGTGCTAACCACTGTGCCTTTCTCTTGACTTAAGCCACCACTATCCTCTTAACTGGAACTGTATTGACACAGCGTGCATTATAAAAACAAACACGTTTTATTTGAGTTTGTTCTCAGGACATGTGCAATTTCTTTTTGCCTGTGATGGTTTACCGAGAGACGATGGTGTATCTTATAAACAGCAATCCCGGAGAAGCAATGTCCGGCGATTGAAATTGGCCTAAGGGATACTGGAATTGAGTATCAGGAAGAACACTGTTTCCCAGACAGAGTGATAAACTCTTGGGATGGACTTCCTGGCAAACTGGTGTATTAAAAATGCTTTAAAAATAGATGATGCTTTCCATAGGGATTTGAGGGATGTGGAGAGCAGAAAGATGTCCCAATCAATATAGTCTCTTAGACTCATATGGTGTAGATGGAGGCCATTCAGCCCGTGGAGTCTGCACCAACCCTCCGAAAAAGCATCTTACCCTGCAGCCCTCCCACCATCCCCTATTCCCATAATGCAGAGCATTTACCAATCCACCTAACCTGCACAGCTTTGGATAAAAAGATGCAATTTAGCATGGCCAATCCACCTAACCTACACATATTTAGACACTAAGGGGCAATTTAGCGTGGCCAATCCACCTAACCTACACATCTTTGGATACTAAGGGGCAATTTAGCATGGCCAATCCACCTAACCTACACATATTTAGACATTAAGGGGCAATTTAGCGTGGCCAATCCACCTAACCTACGCATCTTTGGATACTATGGGGCAATTTAGCATGGCCAATCCACCTAACCTACACATCTTTGGATACTAAGGGGCAATTTAGCATGGCCAATCCACCTAACCTACACATATTTAGACATTAAGGGGCAATTTAGCGTGGCCAATCCACCTAACCTACGCATCTTTGGATACTATGGGGCAATTTAGCATGGCCAATCCACCTAACCTGCACACTTTGAACACTAAGGGGCAATTTAGCATGATCAATCCACCTAACCTACACATCTTTAGACACTAAGGGGCAATTTAGCATGGCCAATCCACCTAACCTGCACATCTTTGGATACTAAGGGGCAATTTAGCATGGCCAATCCACCTAACCTACACATCTTTAGACACTAAGGGGCAATTTAGCATGGCCAATCCACCTAACCTGCACATCTTTGGATACTAAGGGGCAATTTAGCATGGCCAATCCACCTAACCTACACATCTTTGGATACTAAGGGGCAATTTAGCATGGCCAATCCACCTAACCTACACATCTTTGGATACCAAGGGGCAATTTAGCATGGCCAATTCACCTAACCTGCACATCTTTGGATACTAAGGGGCAATTTAGCATGGCAAATCCACCTAACCTGCATATCTTTGGACACTAAGGGGCAATTCTCCTCCTTCCTCCACTCACTTGATGAAGGAGCAGCGCTCCAAAAGCTTGTGATTCCAAATAAACCCGTCGGACTTTAACCTGGTGTTCTCAGGCTTCTTATTGTACTCACCATCCTAACTTGGAAATACGTCACTGCTTCTTCGCAGTCGCTCGGATAAGATCCTGGAATTCCGTCCCTCGTGGCACTGCGGATCAACCCACAGCACGCGGACTGGAGAGATTCAAGAAGGCAACTCACCACCACCTTCTCAAGGGGCAACTAGAGACGGGAGATAAATGCTGGCCAGCCAGCGACACTCACGAATGAAGTAAAAAAGACACACATTGGGAGCAGTAAAAGTTTATTTGGATAAAAAACATTCACACGAATGTCAAAGAGAGACGACCAAAATATACAGAAATATCATAAAAGTAGCATAATTTGAGGTATTGGTGTCATCTAGTCTATTCGCCAGTCCATACGTAATACAGACACAAAAGTCAACACACACAAAGGATAAAATTAATAAAAAGACTCTCAGTATGTTACTGCATAGCCAGACTACATTCCAAACTTTCGTAGGTGAATCTTAGGTCCGATATTGCTTTCATGTTAGCTTACATTTTGTACACAATGTCATGGCAACAACCAAAAGAAATATTTTGGCTTACATTTTTTTTTTTGCCCTTTTGTCAAGTTCCACTCTTTCTTTTAAATTAAAAAATATTTTAAAATCTCTGAACATTTATGATAAAGAGTTGTAAGAGGTAGCTATAAAACTTCTTTTGTCTTCGTAAAGTTAACAGTGAAACACAGTAAGTCGTAACACTTTTTTTTAAAAGAAAAAAAAACCCCGGTAAACCCTAAGCCGAGGGTCACTCACTATATCGCTTCGCTCTCTGCCCCTGAGTACCACAAGATAACCTTTAACCGGGTTTAAGCAGGAACCTGGCACCGAGTCGGTTAACACGTGTTTCGAAATGCTCCCTGAATAATGGTGTTTCTGTTGTCAACGTCACTTCAATGATGCACTGTACACCGAGCGGCTTTTGCTGTCAGCAAATGGAATTGTAGAATCCTCATGGCGCAGAGGAGGCTGTTTGGCCCATCTAGCGTGCACCCACGACAATCCCACTCTATCCCCACAGACTTAAGCTGCTAATCCACCCTGGCACCAAGGGACAATTTAGCACGGTCAATCCACACATATTTCGGACCGTGGGGGGGAAACCAGAACACCCGCCAAAAACCCACGCGGACACGGGGAGAATGTGCAAACTTCATATAAAGCAGTGAGCCAGGGCCGGAATTGAACTCGGGTCCCTGGCGCTGTGAGACAGACAGCATTGCCAACCACTGTGTTGCCCCACTGGTGCAATTTGACATGAAGCAGCTAGAATTTTGAACGGTTAATCTGATCAGACGCAATCTAACACAGGAAGAGGTTATTCAGCCCATCGAGCTATGCTGGCTCTTAGTAAGCTAAAAAGTTGGTTCCACCACCCACTGCTCTTTCCCTTTTTGTTTGGGGTGGGAAGGCGGGGTGGGGAGTCACACGAATCATATTTAAATTGGTAAAACAGTCCTTCCCCCACCCCATCAAAAACAAATCTGCTGGAATCATTGAATCCCTACAATGCAGAAGGCGGCCATTCAGCCCACTGAGCCTGCACCATCCACAATCCCACCCAGGCCCTGTCTTCCTAACCCCAGATATTTACCTTGCTAGTCCTTCCTGACACTAATGGATAATTTATCGTGGCCAATTCATCTAATCCGCACATCTTTGGAGGAAACTGGAGCGTCCTGAGGCAACCCAGGTGGAGATGGGGAGAATGTGCAGATTCCACACAGACTGTGACCTGGGAATTGAACTCGGGGTCTCCGGTGCTGTGAGGCGGCAGCGCTAACCAACACACCACCCCAGTGGAAACAGCCACATACTCATTGCAGCTGTGAAGTTCAACACCCCAGTCCTGGCCTCTCTGCCCCAAGATGTGGAAATGCCGGCGTTGGATTGGGGTAAAAACAGTAAGAAGTCTCACAACACCCAGGTTAAAGTCTAACAGATTTATTTGGTAGCAAACCCACTAGCTCTCAGAGTTCTTTGTCAGGTGAGTGGGCCCCACTCACCTGACGAAGGGGCACAGCTCCGAAAGCTAGTGGCGTTTGCTACCAAATAAACCTGTTGGACTTTAACCTGGTGTTGTGAGACACTTTCCTCTCTTCGCTCCATTGCAGACTAACTTGCGGATAAGATTGATGAACTGGGGGTGGGGAGGGGGCAGTTCAATAAGTTTCCCCTTCTCTGTGCACATCCTCGCTGCTGATAAAGGGTCGAATGTTCAAGTTTGGCAAGGCCCCGCTAAGCCTATCATTGTGAAATGTGCTGCAGATTGTATCCCGTGCGAGAGCCACAAGTGGCAATTATCTAGTGAGTCGCAGTAGGCTGCCATTCCCCCACCTGCTTACCGAGGCTTTCAAGAAGCTGCTCTTGGGGGAAGCCATGTCACCCAGAGCGAATTCCACCCTAAGCCAGCCGGCACTGCCGTTTGAAAGGGGAGAGTTATCTGTGCCCATCCCTGGAGCTTACACAACACCAGACCTTGACAGGGCAAGTCAGCAGGAGATAACAAGCCGTGAGCTCATGGAATGAAGGCCAATCTATCAAAGCTACACTTACATCAGAAGAAATGAATTCTAAAGCTCGCCGGATTTGTCTGGGGGGTGTGTGGGGAGGCCACGCATCAGATTAACCGTTCAAAACGATGGCTGTGTAGTCACCGATTGCACAAGCGCCGTTAAATTGGACCTCAGATACCAGCCAGTTTGCACCCAGGCCTTCTAAATGACTGTAGCCTTGCAGATAATGAGCCGAATTAATCTTAAAAAGAGTTGCTCTTATGAAAAAAACTGTGTCGTAAAGATTTGCATCTCATTTTTTTACCCCCCGCTGACACGAAGGTTGCGATTAATGAGCAGGCAGATTTTTGACCAGCTCAAGATTGAGGGGCTACTGATTTCTGGGACTGTCAGTTGAAAGGTCACAAGTGACTCTGGGCCTTCCAGAGTTCAGTAACTCCTCCACATTATACAACCCGAATTATTACAGCAGGACTTAACATTCTTTCATGGGTGCTAAATTGCCCGAGAGTCAGGGAGACTCACGGGTTAATACATGGGGGTTAAGAGGATAGGCCCTGGGCCCTCGGTGCAGGCTCGATGGGCCAAATGGTCTCCTTCTGCACTGTTCGGGCTTCTGTGATTCTATGAGGCACGCCCAGGCCAATGAAATGGTGCAGAGTGAAACTTGCCCCCTTGACTCTCAAGTCTAAATCATATGGTACATAAGGCATGAATCCACTTGGGAAAGAATTGATTGAAAGGCAGGAGGGTCCTTAGCGATGGCCCCCTCGCTCTGTGGCCATGAAGCCTGAGGCCTACTACAATTTTTCCTCAGTAGGCCTCAGGAAAAGGCTACTGAGAGCAAATTAATGGTGTACAGTGCAGTCAATGACAGTCACATGCAATATATAATCAAATCTCTTTGGCGCTCACCGTCCAACCCCACCATCCCCCCACCCCCTCATACAAAGAGCACCCCAAACAGCAGGACTTTGGTGGCCCACGCACCTCCTGATTTCGCATTTTTTTTGGCAGTTTCTAGGCAAATATGCAAGAATCTCGATATTGACTGACGACGGACCCTCCCGACGGCAACACTACATGAAACGGGGGCGGGGGGGGGAAACACACAGGTGGGATTCTACAATCTCCAACACCCCCTCCCCCCCAACACCGCGCAAGCCAGAATGAAGAATTTGGCCTTCTGACCAAAAAAGCTCCAGAGAATCCCAGCCAGGAATGAAGACGAAGATTTTTGGATGGCTATCTCAGAATCTTTGGAGGCATTCCATATTGGTTCCTTTCTATTTTGTCGGGGGTGGGGTGGTTTAATGAGCGCGGAATATTCCGGAGAGTTCTTCTTGAAATCTCTTCTTTGGTGCTACCAGTTTGGAAAATGGTAAGTTGTCGCGACAAATTTGCTGATGTTTAAAAAGTACAACAGTAATAGACAGCTGAGGTATACGTGTGCTTGTCGTGTGTGTGTGTGTGTGTGTGTGTGTGTGTGTGTGTGCGCACGTATCCGTGCGTGTCGTGTGCATGTGTAGGGAATAGCATGAGGTATTTCAGCTTTCTTAGTCTAAGCGCAGGAGTCACCTCACAGCCCTGACGATTATTTAATTCTACCTTTCGAATCGAAAGCGTGCTCATTCCCAATCGGTGACCGTCCGACTTATGGATCAACATGCCCCATGTTGTCAAGATAACATGGCAAGCTTATAAGTCGGGAGAACAAAAACCAGCATTGCGTCCAGCCCAAGTACAGAATGGACTGAACGGCCTCCCTCTGTGCTGTATGCAATTTTCCTGGGGCTAATGAAAACCGTTATAGCCCCCTTCTTCTCCAACTCTCGAATAACAAGGGGGTGAGGTGATGGCACAGCGGTTAGCACCGCTGCCTCACAGCGCCAGGGACCCAGGTCCGACTCCTGGCCTCAGGTCTGCACTGTGTGTGCAGAGTTTGCACGGTGACTGGGAGGGTTCCCTCTGGGTGCTCCGGTTTCCTCTCTCAGTCCAAAGATCTACGGATTGGCCGTGCTAAATTGCCTCGTAGTATCAGGAGGATTAGCAAGGTAAATACGAGGGGGTTGGAGGGGGATAGGGATTGTGTTCGGTGCAGACCCGATGGGCTGAATGGCCTCCTTCTGCACTCTTTGGGATCCTATTAATCTATTCTACGAACAAACTTAACAGATGTAAGAGGATATCTAAGTAGTGTTGTGGTTATGGAAATTTTAATTGTTGATTTAGTGACCTCCTCTGATTTGGGAAAGGGGTTAGTGGACGGGAATAGGGGGCATTGTTGGATAATCAGGGCTCCCCAGTCCACTTGCTCACAGGGTGTTCCGGAGCAGACCTGAGCGGAATACCCGTGCTTGCCCTCAAATTGGAAAATCCTACGGGGATTTTTATGGTTAACGCTGTGGCTTCACAGCTCCAGGGAAAGGGGTTCGATTCCCGATGGGGAACCTGGATTCGATTCCCAGCTTGGGTCACTCTCTGTGTGGGGATTTTCCCCGAGTCTGCATGGATTCCCTCTGGGTGCTCTGGTTTCCTCCCACAGATGTGTGAGTTAGATGCATTGACCATGCTAAACTGCTCCTTAGTGTTAGGGGATTTATTAGGGTAAACATGTGGGGTTACATGGATACAATTCTCGTAATGGGCAGAACAGAAAAATTCAACTCTTTCTCAATCAGGAAGAGAAAGTCAGAGACTGTCCATCAACACAGATTAAAGGTCATGACCTCAGGCAAAATGGGAAGAGGAAAAAAAACTTGGGGAACCTGGATTCGATTCCCAGCTTGGGTCACTGTCTGTGTGGAGTTTGCACATTCTCCCCGTGTCTGCGTGGGTTCCCTCCGGGTGCTCCAGTTTCCTCCCACAGTCCAAAGATGTGCGGGTTAGGCTGATTGGACATGTTAAATTGTCCCTTAGTGTCCTGAGATAGTAAGTTAGAAGGATTAGTGGGTAAATATGGGGTAGGGCGTGGGTGGGATTGTGGTCGGTTGATGGGCTGAATGGCCTCTTCCTGTACTATGATTCTACCTGAGATCAGAGGGCCTTTGTGTGATCTGTTGCCAGCCCGTTACAATTCTTGTAATGGGCAGAACAGAAAAATTCAACTCTTTCTCAATCAGGAAGAGAAAGTCAGAGACTGTCCATCAACACAGATTAAAGGTCATGACCTCAGGCAAAATGGGAAGAGGAAAAAAGACTTGGGGAACCTGGATTCGATTCCCAGCTTGGGTGACTCTCTGTGTGGGGATTTTCCCCGAGTCTGCATGGATTCCCTCTGGGTGCTCTGGTTTCCTCCCACAGATGTGTGAGTTAGATGCATTGACCATGCTAAACTGCTCCTTAGTGTTAGGGGATTTATTAGGGTAAACATGTGGGGTTACATGGATAGGGCTTAGATGAGATTGTGGTTAGTGCGGTCTCGATGGGCTGAATGGCCTCCTTCTGCACTGCAGGGATTCTATGAAACACACACACACAGGTATGTACGTGGAGTAGGGGTGGGCAAAGAGAAAGACAAGAGTTACACTGACCGCAGTGGACAAGACTGGAAAATTTAGGCCAAGGTTTTAAGATGATTTGGGCTGGCACAATGGTTAGCACTGCTGCCTCACAGCGCCAAGGACCCAATTCTGGTCTTGGGTCACTGTCTGTGCGAAGTTTGCACATTCTCCCCGTGTCTGCATGGGTTTCCCCTGTGTGCTCCGGTTTCCTCCCACTGTCCCAAAGATGTGAGGGTTAGAGGCATTGGCTGTGCTAAATTGCCCCTTAGTGATCTGGGAGGCATGGGTTAGAGCTGTTAACGGCTTAAACATATGAGGTTAGGTGCCTGGGTGGGATAGTTGTCCGTGAAGTCTCGATGGGCCAAACGACCTCCTTCGACACTGGAGGGCTTTTTTTATGAAAAGGAACATGTACACAGATGCCTGTGGGGTGGGGAGAGAAAGAGAAAGGCGCTGAGGAATTGTAACTCAAGGAATTATGATGGATTATCAAAGAGTCAAGTCAACCAACAACTGGTTGACAAAGAGCCAACTGGCATATATTATTAGCGGGAACCAACGGTCGCTGAATTAGACAAATCCTTCTTTGGTTTGCCGTGTTCTGGGATATTTTAGAGTAGCTGAAATACTACAATCCCCCTCCCGCACCCCCCCCAATTTTCTACCTCCCCCCCCAATCATGGAAAGTAGAAATCAGAGGGCCTTGTTCACAGGCCTGGATGCCTTCTTCTATTACAGTGGCTAAAGCTCAAAGGGGAAAGAATGAAGCTGATTAGGAGAAGGCAGGCCAGTTCTCACTCTGGGGATGGGGAGTAGGTGCTGGGGAGGAGGTACAGAGGAAAGGTCAGGGGTAAGTTTTTCACTCAGAGGGAGATGGGTGAGTGGAATCGGCTGCCGTCTGTGGTGGTGGAGGCAAACTCGATAGGGTCTTTTAAGAGACTTCTGGATGAGTACATGAGACTTATTAGGATTGAGCGTTATAGGTAAGCCTAGTAGGTAGGGATAGGGTCGGCGCAACTTGTGGGCCGAAGGGCCTGTTTGTGCTGTAGTTTTCTATGTTCTACACAAGTGCACGCACACACTTAGGACAGTATTATAAAATCAGTCAGGGTTATAAAAAACAGTTGGGCTGCTCTGTTACCACGGAAACGGTCGGCGAGGGGCTACTCTGGCAACTTCCCCGAGAGGACACAGGCAAATCCTTCTCTTCACTGACTGCAATAATGTAATCGCTCAATGTCAACAAGTTATTGAGACCTGGGCTAACCGTCTGGAAAGGTGCAGCATCTGAAACGGAGAAGGAGGCCGACTTTTGAGAGTCGAGCTCTCAGCAGCTCCAACGAAGGTCTCCGTGAAGAAATGTCTATTCCAGGAGCTCACCCACCCATTCCCGACATGTTTTCATCCGTGTTTCAAATTCCCTATCATTAAAATTCTGGAAGTTTTTTTAATTCATTCATGGGAAGTGGGCAGCGCTGATTGGCCAGCATTTATTGCCCATCCCTAGTTGCCTTTGAAACTGAGGGCCTCGCTAAGTCATTTCAGAGGGCAGTTCAGAGTCAACCACATTACATCTGGAGTCACATGTAGGCCAGACCAGATAAGGATGGCAGATTTCCTTCCCTGAAGGATATTAGAGGGTTTTTCCAACAATGGTTTCATGATCATCGGTAGATTCTAAGTTGCAGACTTTTTAAAAATTGAATTCAAATTCCACCATCTGCCGTGGGCAGGATTTGAACCCAGGGTCCCCAGAACATTTGCTGAGTTAATAGTCAAGCGATAATACCACTAGGCCATCGCCTCCCGCCACGTTTGAAGTGGTGTACAAAACAGGCTAAGAGGTGAAGGTTCGGCAAAACCTAGGAGGGAGGGCCAATAAAAATGCAACATTCAGACTTAGATCATGATGGGGGAATCTGGGAAGGAGCTTCTTTCATCAGAGAGTGAGGAGGATGTGGAACTCGCTCCCACGAGGAGGAGTTGGGACAATTCCTTGACTATCAGGTGTTACAAAAGAGAAAGAGAGAGAGAGACGGAGAGGGATAGACAGCAGGCTACTGATTTAACAGTTTGTGTTTTATACAGACTTGAACAATTCCAGCTAGAAATGGAATTTACCCCTCTAATACTGTAGACACTTTGGAGTTTAGGTTACAGATATGGGCACTAACACAGCATTCACGTGAGGCCCCCCACTCTATAAATCAAGAGAGATTTTTGGGGTGGCACAAGTTGCCTTTCCTCCACATCTTTTTTTCAGCTCACGTCCAACCTTTGTTGCTCCTTGTGATGCCTTGCCCTTATCTGGTGTCTTAGCTGTAAGATGCATGCTTGCAATCTGCATCTTTGCAAATAAATATCAAACTGTATAAAGATTGACTCCAGTTTGGGGACCCCTCAGCTTCCTGAGCTAGACTGTTTATACTTTATATTCATTCATGGGACATTGGTGTCGCTGGCTGGTCAGCACTTATTCCCTAGAAAAGGCGGTGGTGAGCTGCCTTCTGGAACTGCTGCGCTGCCTGTGGTGTAGGTACACCCAGCGTGCTGTTAGGCAGGGATTTTGACCCAGTGGCAGGGAAGGAACGTCGATATAATTCCAAGTTAAGGTGGCCAGTGGCTTGGAAGGCAACCTCCAGGTGATGGGAGTTCCCATGTGCCTGCTGTCCTAGCCCTTCTCAATGGTCGCGTTCATGAAAAGATTTGGCAGGTGCTGTCTATGGAGCCTCGGTATCCCTGCAGTACATCTTGTAGACAGTACACGTGACTGCCATTGTGCATCAGTGGTGGAGGGAACAAACATTTGCCTTTGCGGTGTCAACAAAGTGGGTCATTTTGTCCTGTGTGGTTGTCGAGTATTTGGGAGCTGCACCCATCCAGGTGAGTATTCCATCACACTCTTGTCCTGTGCCTTGAAGATGGTGGACAGGCTTGGGGGAGCTAAGGGGTGAGATATTCTCCGCAGAATTCCGAGCTAGAATTCCAATATTCAGTTGTCTTCGAATGGACACCTCTTCCCATCACGGACAGGGAAAGAAAGTATTGCGTCCTTTCACAGAATCACCATACTGCGCAGAAGGAGGCCATTCAGCCCATCGAGTCTGCACCGACCACAATCCTACCCAGGCGCTATCCCCATAACCTCATGCATTTATCTTAGCTAGAAACTATGGGGAAATTTAATATGGCCAATCCACCTAACCGCACATCTTTCGGGAGGAAACCGGAGCACCCAGAGGAAACCCACGCAGACACGGGGAGAACATGCAAACTCCGCACAGACAGTGACCCGAGCCGGGAATCGAACCCAGGACCCTGATGCCATGAGGCAGCAGTGCTAACCATTGCGCCACCGGGTCACCCTTTCTTTTGGGTGCTTTAGCATGTAGGTTATGCAAAAAACCGGAGAGGCAAAGATGGTGATGGCGAAGGCCCAACCAATCAGACCATCAGTCTGCATTCCAAGTGGTCTGGAAAAGGTGGGGCTTTGTGTGGATGGCGGCAGCTGCGATTGGCAGGTGGTGGTCATGTGGTTAAAACCTCATGCCCCCCCTCCGCTACGACTCCCGCGGAATGGGAAAACTCCGCCCCAATTGTCTCTCAGAAGTCCTCCCAACACTGGCTGTCCGACAACCTGCCTTAAAAAGGCGTCAGAGCATCCTGTATTATCAAATTACTGCCCTCAGTCTCTTGATCAAAGGTCTGTATCTAGATGGTCAGGGGGAAATCCGCCCTCCTGACCGATAAAGGTGAACCAAGTGACCACAAAACATGATATTGTTTCTTAATATAAATGTTGTGTTCCTGTCCACAACATAAGTGCCACGTCAGGTCAAGGGGAAGGGGGAGGGCCTTGTACCATTAGTGCTTCCTCATAGTACTCCCTCTGTACACAGGCAATGTGTACTCAATTGCGTACATTCAGCACCCACGTGGGAGCGCTGTGCACACACACACACACACAATCCCCAATCTCATCGCCAAGACCACCCACCCCTCTAAGACAATATCTTTTGCTTCCTTGTCTGGGCAGAGGTTAGGAGCCAACACATCCGCATGTTCAATCTAGGTCCTGCAGCAGACAGGTTAATCTTAACTCCATCATCCACTAGTACCTGGGGCTAGCAGGGAGGGGAAGAGAAATCAGCCAGAGTGGCCTCCTCCCACCCACTCTCTTGTATACGGCAAGGCCTCGCTTTCGTTCATGCTGGTGGAGGTCTTACTAACAGGGCACCCCCATCATGAGGGGCACTTTGGATAGGAATCCCCTTAAGATGCCATCATTAGGGAGCTAGTTCCAGCCACTGCGAAACGAGGGATAGAGAGGAAGGTCCTGCCCATTGGGTGAGAAAGAGAGACATGGATTTATAATATTAGGGATTCTCAACCAATGGGAATCCTTGAAATATTGGAGCCAATGTGCGGAGAGGGAGGTCCGCACTGAGGTAGTCAACAGATCTGACAGTGGATGCGAGATAAAAATTAGCCAGGATGCTGAGGGGAGAGGTCCCTCTCGCAATGGCGACCACGTTATCTTCCACATCCACCCAAGAGGCTGGAGGGGGGGTTTTGACGTCCCATCCAAGCAAAGGCACCTCCGCAGTGCAGCACTCCCTCAGCGCTGTGCTGGGAGGGACAGTCCGGAATTGGCACTTGGGTGAGTGGAACTTGAATCCTCAACCCCACTGTGGACCCAGGAAGGAAAGGAGCTCCACACTGAGCTAAGGCAGACACCGAAAAAGGTGTAGATTAAGTCCTAGTGCAGGGGCAGCCTGAAGGTTAGGTTGATTGGCCCTCACCGTCAGAAGGATTAGCAGGGTAAATACAGTGGGTGGTTATGGGGATGGGATCTGGGTGGGATTGTTGTCAGTGTAGGTTTGATGGGCCGAGTGGTTTCTTTCTGCACTGTAGGGGTTCTATCTGCTGTCACTCAGAACCTGGGCAAACATGGCGGGAGGGAAGCGATGCCTATGGACTCCCAGCCCAGAGAAAGACACGCGAGGATCCCAAAGCAAGGACATCACCATTTGCACTTCATTGTCATTCCATAAATTGAGTAATCAAATTGCAATGAAACAATGTCAATTTTGGAGTTATTCCTGATTTGATTATTAGAAAAGTTGCTGATTGTTCGGACTGCAGTGAAAAATGACCACAATCTTGCCCTGCACCTTTTCCTTTGTGGCCTCTGAACAGTTGCCAGAGGGTAACAGAAGGGACACTGTCACTTGAAGGTAAGTCAAATTAAAGTCACACATATAATTGGCTGCATATTTATAATATATTAAAAAAACTCTTGAGCTTGCATGCACTTCCTGACAGCTGTTCCCATTATGAATGCCGGTGGCCAGCTTTACAATGGGAATCATCCATGTAAACGTGTCACGCTGCGATTATGCCCTCCCACCAATGGTGACACTGCAGCCCCACTACTGGCAGGAGGATGTAACCACAAGAGTGGCAAACTGACACAGGGCCAATTCCCGTTATAAATGTAGATGTATAAATGCATAATGGATATATAAAAATAAGAACTGTACACAAAATGGGGGAAGGATTTACATTGGCAAATCCAGGTCTTATTAACCTCTGCCCCCTTTTTAACCTGAAGACAACACTTGGTTTTGAATTCTCCCTGTGCAACACCGTACGTAAAATGAATTGTCACCTAGGTTCCTTGAGTTGAAGCGATCTGTGCAATCCTTTTCTGTAATTTTTTTTTCCTGCATTTCCTTTTGCTCCTCCCCCGCTTTCTTCTCTTCCCGTCCTTACTCTAGAAAAATACAATCGGGACAAGTCCATCTGCTGACGTGGAGGGCCACCATCAGGGGGAGCCGCTGGTGGAGGGCTCGGCGGAGGTGGGGCCTTTGACGGAGGTAGGACTGGAGGTGCTCTGCGAGCCAGAGGTGCTGCTGCTGGGTCCTGCGATCACATGCACAGCCGGTCTCTGAGCGAACAGCACTCCTGTGTGGGGATAAAGAATAAGGTTTGCTTTCTGTTCACCCTGTCTGCTTCAAATCCCAACAGGGAAAAAGAACAAAGAGAAAACTCTTGCATTGACGTAGCGCCTGTCACTGCCTCAAGATGTCCTAGAGATGTACTTTACGAAACCTGGTCACCGTTCATGGTCACAGTGGCACTTAGCACTGCTGCCTCACAGTGCCAGGGACCCAGGTTAGATTCCCAGTCTTGGGCCACTGTCTGTGTGTGCACATTCTCCCCGTGTCTGCGTGGGTTTCCTCCAGGTGCTGCGGCCTCCTCCCACAGTGCAAAGATGTGTACGTTTGGTGAACTGGCCACGCTAAATTGCCCCTTAGTATCCAAAGATGTGCAGGCTAGGTGGATTGGCCATGCTAAATTGCTCCTTAATATCCAAAGATGTGCAGGCTAGGTGGATTGGCCATGCTAAATTGCCCCTTAATATCCAAAGATGTGCAGGCTAGGTGGATTGGCCATGCTAAGTTGTCCCTTAATATCCAAAGATGTGCAGGCTAGGTGGATTGACCATGCTAAATTGTCCCTTAGTGACCAAAAATGGGCAGATTAGCCATGGTAAATTCACTGTTTATAGGGATAGGGCAGAAGGGAAATCCCAGGTGGAATGCTCTTTCAGAGAGCTGTAAGGATTTTACGGAATGTCTCGAAACGGCACACTCAAACCACCACGTGGGTCACCCTGGAACATGAACAATATTTTTCCATCCATCAATGTCAAATAACTGGGATATCCAGTCATTTTCACAGTGCTGTCTCTGGGAGCTGTTTGGGCACAAATTGGCTGCCATTTAAGTTCGAACAGTGACCAGTTTTCACAAGGTATCTCATTAGTTTGTAGGTGTACATCCCACTTACCCACTAGCTCTATTAGCTTGGTGCCGATGTGTTTGACCAGCCAGGTTGGGGGAGAGAATGATTCTTTCTGGGCAAAACCGCCAAGAAATCTTAGCAAACTGGCTGCGTTGTAAATCAGGATTAAAGGGTTGTTGGCTTTTTTTCAATTAGCGATATTTTTTTTCCCCCCCTCAAGGCTCAGGGTGAGTCAGAGGAGGACATTGACCAACACAGGACTGGCATGGCCAGAATTCCCTGGCAGCGATGGCAGAAGGTCTGAATAAAGTAGACGTGGGGCAGATACTTCCTCTGGTGGGACATTCTAAGACAAGAGGTCATAGTTTTAAGTTAAGGGGCAGCAAATTTACAACAGAGTTATGGAGAAACTACTTCTCCCAAAGGGTTGTGAATCTGTGGAATTTGCGACCCCAAAGTGCAGCGGATGCTGGGACAGTGAGTAAATTGGAGGGAGTTAGATAGATTTTAATGGGTTGAAGGGTTATGGGGAGAAGGCAGGGATAAGGAGCATATCAGCCATGGCGGAGCAGCCTCGATGGGCCGAATAGCCTAATTCTGCTCCTATATCTTACGAACTTTGAGCTTTGTATTCCCACCTGACTGGCCGGTACTGAGTTGAATGTTTTTGAGACAAAAGTAGATAGATTTTTGAACAGTAAAGGAATTAAGGGTTATGGTGAGCAGGCGGGTAGATCAGCCATGATCTTACCGAATGGCAGAACAGGCTCGAGGGGCCAAATGGCCTCCTTCTGCTCCCAGCTCTTACGCTACTCACTCCTTGTTGCTGAACCCAATACTGACCTAAGAATCATACTTTTAAAAATCATGTTTCTGGCTTGATGTTGCTTTTCTTCAAATAAAAGTGCCTGTTTGAAGGGTGCTTTCTGAAGCAGAAGGAGTACGGTATAGACAATTAAAAGACCAGCAGAATTGAATGAGGGTAGAGTGTGATCCCAGAAAGTGCGCCCCACAAATGCTTGGGCGCGGGGAACTAGCAAAACCATTGACCACTCCCCCACCCTTAATATAAAGTACGGACAGATGATCTGGGATCAGGTGCCAAGAGATACGTGAAGTATGAAACACGTAAATTCTCTGACAATGCGCTTCAGGTTTGGAAGGATATTAAATGAAAGGGTTGCCTTGGAAACACTGAGCGCCACAGATCCGTGCGGGTGGGCCAGGCCTGGCCCTTTCTTAGCCAGAGTCAGGTTCATCTGATGGCCCTACTTTTATCACCTCTGACCCGAAGCCCATGGACTAAGGTTTGCACCTTACCTGTGTAGAGAGTGCCGTTGATCTCGATGGACATATTAATGCTGCTGATTCCGTTCGTGGACAAGTTCAACGCGAGTTCCTGACGATCATCTGGAGAAGGGAAAGGGAAGCGGAGGGAAAGTGTTGGGGGAGGAGAGGGGGAGAGATAAAGCAGAGACATGAGCGGCCATGTTTTATGGGCATCGTCCATCGTGGAGAATGACAAACATTCGCAAACGCTTACCTGCTAGAGTGTAGCTAGTGTAAAGATAAAAAAGACCAATTGGAAAGAAACTGTACGTTATTCTTAATCTGTGGGAATTTCAGACTCAAAAACAGAAGTCTTTTCATTTGAGTAAAATCTGATTTGATATATTATTGTCACATGCATTAGTATACGGTGAAAAGTATTGTTTCTTGTATGTTATACAAAGCAACCGTTCATAGAGAAGGAAAAGAGAGAACGTAGTGTTACAGTCATAGCTAGGGTGTCGAGAAAGATCAACTTAGCGCGAGGTAGGTCCACTCAAAAGTCCGATGGCGGCAGGGAAGAAGCTGTCCTTGAGTCAATTAGTATGTGACCTCAGATTTTTGTTATCTTTTTCTCCGACAGAAGAAGGTGGAAGAGAGAATTTCTGGGGTGCGTCGAGTCCTTAATTTACGCTGGCTGTTTTTCCAAGACAGCAGGAAGTATAGACAGAGTCAATGGATGGGAAGTTTAGTAACAATGTCAAGGAATCCACCTTAAACCTTCGCCTCAACTCCACCAACGATTGCACAGTTGTACCATCTACACCGCAGCAATTCACCAAGGCTTCTTTGGCAGCACCATCCAATCTCATGCTCTCTAGAAGGACAAGAGGTAGCAGACACATGGAGAAACAGCACCACTGGTAAGTTGCCCTCCAAGCCATTCAACTATCCTTTCTTGGAACTCTAATCGGCTGCTCCTTCCGTGTCGCTGGGTCAAAATCCTCGAACTCCCTCCCTAACAGCACTGTGGGTGTACCTACACTGAACGGACCCGTTTGGTTCAAGAAGGTGGCCCGCTCTCTAGGGGACAATCTCTGAATAAAGGTTCTATGAATTGGTGGGGGAGGTGAGCAAAGGAAATGTTGCTCTGACCAACAATGCTTAAATCTCATGAACAAATTAACCATTCAGAGCACGGGAGCTCCTGTCTTGAACCAACCTCTGAAACCAATCCCCACTGCACCAGTTGCCATTCCACACACTATATATTCCCTGTCTGAAATAGGGCTATTACAGCTTTAGACCATCTGTAGTCGAATCACAGCAGCCTCTGGATAAAGGACATCTCAGCCATTCTTCAAGGGTTATTCAACTGCGACAGGCATCACAGTTGAGCTTGGTCCTCCTTCTCAATGTACACGCAAACCTATGCACATGGATAGATGTATATGTTTACACGCATGAAACCCGCACACACATCACATGCATCCAACAGATGGTGCTGGTGAACTAAAGGAGATAGTTATTACCCTCAGGAGGTGTGGTGGAGGACGTGTCCCGTCTATATCAAGAAGATGAAGTGGAAATGCTCGAGAGCTTCAGGTCTTTAGGTGTCCAGATCATCAACAAACTGTCCTGGTCCCCCCCATCCCAACACTGTAGTTAAGAAAGCCCACCGACCCCTTTAGTTTCTCAGAAGACTGAGGAAATTCAGCATGTCCACCATGATTCTCACCAACTTTTACAGATGCACCACAGAAAGCATTCTTTCTGGTTGTACCAAGACTGCAAGGAACTACAAAGAGTTGTGAACGAAGCTCAATCCATCACTTAAACCAGCCTCGACTCTATCCATTGACTCTGTCTACACTTCCCACTGCCTCGATAAAGCAGCCAACGTATTCAAGGACCCCACGCACCCCGACATTCTCTCTTCCACCTTCTTCCGTTGGGAAAAAGATACAGAAGTCTGAGGTCATGTACCAACTAACTCAAGAACAGCTTCTTCCCTGTTGCCATTAGACCTTTGAATGGTCTTACCTCATATTAAGTTGATGTGTCTCTACACCCTAGCTATGACTGTAACACAACATTCTGCATGTTCTCCTTTCCTTCTCTATGAACGGTATGCTTTGTCTGTATAGCGCACAAGAAACAATACTTTTTACTGTGTGTTAATACAAGTGACATTAATAAATTAAATCAACTTAAAGAGTGCAATCCAAAGTGGGAGCTTTGATTTCTTCCTGGTTAACCCGGAGAGGCTGGCAACAAGCGACTTTCCCCATTGCCTGCCCGTTCTCACAGAGCAGAGAGTGGAACTTGAACTTTTCAGTGCTCTTGGTTCAGCCCACTTCCAACAGGGGATGGCGTCCTTTGCAAGTGAAGCAGCCGTGGGGAAAAAGAGCGGCGATCGAAAGTGAGTCAAATCGTCGCGCAACCAAATTGCCTTGCCTCTGGCAAAGTCCCCTCTGAATGGGACGAGCCAGATTGGGGTGGTCAATAAATGAGAGTCTGATGAACTTCCCTGACTAACCACAGGGTGGCATCAAACCCTCACTCCAGTTGCAGTAGCTCGAGGCTCTCACTCGGGAGTCGGGTCCTTTGTCTCCCCCCCACCCCCTCACCGCCCCCCCAAAAACAAAAGCACCATAACAACAACTTGCATTAACGTTGCGCCTTTAATCGCAAAGGCATCACAAAGCCATCACAGAAACCTGACCTTCACCCCCAAGCACCCCCCAAACCTTCTGGGTTACATAAGGAGCTGTTAGAATCATAGAATCTACAGTGTTGAAGGAAGCCATTCGGCCCATCGAGTGGGCACCGAGCACAATCCCACGCAGGCCCTAAGCCCAAAACACCATGTATGTACCCTGCTAATCTCCCTGACTCTAAGGGGCAATTTAGCATGGCCAATCCACCTAACCTGCACATCTTTGGACACTAAAGGATGATTTTAGATGTGTGGTTAGGTGGATTAGCCATGCTAATTTCACAGAATTACGAGAATAGGTCAACGAGTCGCTGCAGACTCGATGGGCTGAGTGGTCTCTTTCTGCACGGTAGGGATTCTGTTGAATATCTTACCCGGTCTGGCCTCAATGTTGACTCTGAGACACCTAGAAAATTCCAAGGGTAATTAGGGATGAGAGAATCCCTCTAGTGCAGAAGGAGGCCATTCGTCCATTGAGTCTGCACTGCCCACAATCCCACCCAGGCCCTATTGCCGTAATTCCACACATTCACCCTGCCCATTCCCCTGGCACTAGGGACCAATTTGTGTGGTCAATCAATCTAACCAGCACCTCCTTCGCACTGTGGGAAAAAACCCACGCAGACACAGGGAGAACGCGTGAACTCCATGCAGATACGGGGAGAACGCGCGAACTCCACGCAGACAGCAACCCGAACGCGCGAACTCCACGCAGACAGCGACCCAAACCGGGAATCGAACCCGGGTCCCTGGTGCTGTGAGGCAGCAGTGCTAACCACTGTGCCCACTCACTTCTGGATACCCAATCTATGCCTTGCCTACATTCCATGATGGAATTAAAAAAAAACTTTTCCCTCTACCCCTTTTGCTCCAAGGAGAACAACTCCCAGCTTCCCCTATCCAAACCAAAAACTTCACCCCAACAGGTTATCTGGTGAATTCCCTCACACCCACTGGACGCACTCCGTTCCCTTCCCACCCTACGGCCCTCCTCTATCCGCTCCCACACCCCCACTCCATCACACCCCACCCCTGCCACACCGACCCCCTCCCCACTCGCCCCAAACACCAGGAAAGTGCTGGGCCAAAGCGTGCACAGTATTCTGAGCCAGTTTGGATTTTATCAACAATCTCGCAGACTCCGCAGTCTGTTTTGTTCTGAGCGATGTTGTCTTTTGCCTTTCAAATGATTCCTCAGCCGAATTCAAATTCTCACACCACCTCAGCGAGAGTCAAAGAGATCCCTCCCTAGATTAATATTACCTAACCTCTCCGGAGCAAGACAGCAGTAACATAACCACCCATACTACCACAATGGAGCCTGTCTACACTTCCCTCGGCAAAGCAACCGGTTATAATTAAGGACCCCACACACCCCGGACATTCTCTCTTCCACCTTCTTCCAGTGAGGTAAAGGTACAAAAGTCTCAGCTCACGGACCAACTGACTCCAGAACAGCTTCTTCCCTGCTGCCATCAGACTTTTGAATGGACCTACCTCGCATTAAGTTGATGTCTTTCCAAACCCTAGCAATGACCGTAACACTACATTCTGCGCCCTCTGCATCCCTTCTCTATGAACGGTATGCTCTGTCCGTATAGCGCGCAAGAAACAATACTTTTCACTGTATTCCCAATACGCGCGACAATAATAACTCGGATCAAAATTGAACGGTGCGTTTGCTTTTGCAGTATTTCCATGAGAGGCAATATTCGGTTAACAAGTGTCCAGTTAGCAACCTTCTCGCGACTTAATTTGAGGCACAATTGGCCAAAGTAATGACCCAAAAGAGTCATCAGCGCTCAAAACCATTACACAGAGCCTTGGTGAGACCACCCCAGGGGTTCTGTGTGCAGCTTAGATTTCTAAGCTCATGAGACTGATACCGTGGTTGCTGAGACTAATGTTTAAAGTTACTAAGAATTCACAGTTCATTTGTTAGTGTCACAAATAGGCTAACACTGCAGTGAAGTTACTGTGAAAATCCCCTGGTCGCCACACTCGTGCCTGTTTGGGTACACTGAGGGAGAATTTAGCACGGCCAATGTGCCTAACCAGCAGGTCTTTTTACACTAATTAGCATGGCCAATTTAACTGTACAAAGAACAAAGAAAATTACAGCAACGGGCCCTTGGGTCCTCCAAGCCTGCACCGACCATGCTGCCCGACAGAACTAAAACCCTTCCGGGAACTGTATCCATCTATTCCCAACCTCATTCGTGTATTTGTCAAGATGCCCCTTAAAACTTGCTTCCACTACCTCCCCCGGCAGCGAGTTCCGGGCACCCAACACCCTCTGTGTAAAAAATTTGCCTTGTACATCTCCTTTAAACTTCACACCTTAAACCTATGCCCCCTAGTAATTGACTCTTCCACCCTGGGGAAAAAGCTTCTGACTACCCATTCTGTCCATGCCCCTCATAATCTTGTAGACTTCTATCAGGTCAGCCCCTCAACCCCCATTGTTGCAGTGAGAACAAACTTCATAACTAATGCCCTCCAAACCATGCAACGTCCTGGTAAATCTTTTCTGTACCCTCTCCAAAGCCTCCACATCCTGCTGGTGGTGTGGTAACCAGAACTGAACACCAGATTCCAAGTGCAACCTAACTAAGGTTCTATAAACCTGTGAGATGATTCTCCAACTTTTAAACTCAATGCCTCGGCCGATGAAGGCAAGCATGCCGTATGCCTTTTTGACTACCTTCTCCACCTGCACTGCCATTGTGTACCTGTACACCCAGATTCCTTTGCCGACCAAAACTCATAAGGGTTCTGCCATTTACTGTATATTTCCTATCTGTATTAGACTTTGCAAAATGCTTCATCTCACATTTGTCCGGATTCAACTCCATCTGCCATCTCTCCGCCCAAGACTCTGACCGATCTATATCCTGCTGTATCCTCTGATGGTCCTCATTGCTACCTGCTAATCCACCAACCCGCAAACTTACTAATCAAACCAGTTACATTATCCTCCAAATTATTTATACACATTACAAACAGCAAAGGTCCCATCCCTGAGGAACGTCACTTGTCACAGCCTCCATTCAGAAACTCACCTTTCCTCTGCTACCCTCTGTCTTTTTTGGCCGAGGCAGTTTTGTATCCACTTTGCCAGCTCGCCTCTGCTCCCATGTAACTTCACCTTCTGTACCAGTCTGCCCATGAGGCACCTTGTCAAAGGCCTTACTGAGGTCTATGTAGACACTGCTTTACCCTCATCAATCATCTTCGTCACTTCCTCGAAAAACTCGGTCAAGTTAGTGAGACCAAATCTTCCCTTCACAAAACTATGTTGCCTCTCAGTAATACATCCACCTATTTCCGAGTGGGAGTAAATCCTGTCTCGAAGAATCCTCTCCAATAATTTCCCTACCATTGATGTAAGGCTCACCGGCCTGTAATTACCTGGATTATGCTTGCTATCCTTCTTAAACAAAGGAACAACATTGGTTATTCTCCAATCCTCTGGGACCTCCCCTGTAGCTCATAAGGATATAAAGATTTCTCTCAAGGTCCCAGCAATTTCCTTCCTTGCCTGTCTCAGGATTCTGAGCTCTGGGGACTTGTCCACCTTAGTGTTTCTCAAGAACTCCAATACCTCCTCCTTTCTGATCTCAATATGATGCAAACTATCCCAGACTCATCATCCACCAAGTCCTTCTGTTTGGTGAATACCGATGCAAAGTAAAAATTTAATACCTCACCCATTTCCACGGGCTCCACACATAGACTCCCTCTCCTGAGTGGGCCAACCCTCTCCCTGGCTACTCTCTTGCTCACTGTATATGTATAAAAAGCCTTGGGATTTCCCTTAATCCTGCTAGCTAATGATTTTTCATGACTCCTCTTAGCCCTCCTTACTCCTTGCTTAAGCTTCTTTACACTTTGCTTGTATTCCACACTTGCTTCCTATGTTCCCAGCCTCCTGGCTTTGACAAATGCTTCCTTTTCCTCTTTGACTGGGCTCACAATATCCAAGGTTCCCAAAACTTACCACACTTATCCTTCATCCTTACAGGAATGGGCCAGTCCTCAATCCCTATCAACTTACACTTGAAAGCTTCCCACATGCCGGATGTTGATTTGCCCTCAAACATCTGTCCCCAGTCTACATTCTTCAGTTCCTGCCTAATATTGTTGTAATTAGCCTTCTCGCAGCTTAGCGCCTTGAGAAGCACATTTACCTTTATCCATCAGTACTTTAAAGCTTTCTGAATTGTGGTCACTGTTCTCGAGCTGCTCCCCTACTGAAAAATTGACCACCGAACTCATCTTCCAATACCAGATCCAGTATGGCCCCTTCTCTAGTTGGACTGTCTACATACTGTTTCAAGAAGCCCTTCTGGATGCTCCTTCCAAGCTCTGCCCCATCTATGCCCCTAGCACTGAGTCCCGGTCAATAGAGAAAATTAAAATCTCCTTCCACAACTACCCTATTACTTTTACACCTGCGGAAATCTGCCTACATATCTGTTCCTCTATCTCCCACTGCAGTTGGGCAGCCTATAATAAACCCCCAATATTGCGACTGCACCCTTTCTATTCCTGAGCTCTACTCATATTACCTCGCTGTATGAATCCTCTGAGTATAGCTGTGATATCCTCCTTGGGGTGGACCAGTACTTCCCCCCACCCCATTTACACCCCCGTCTATCCCGCCTGAAACATCTGTATCCTGGAATGTTACACCGCCAATCTTGTCCTTCCCCTAAGCAAGTCTCTGAATGATGGAGCAGCCCAAGGGGCCGAATGGCCTACTCCTGCTCCGGGAAATCTCTCGTGCTCCTTCAGGAGATGTGCCCGCCACAGTCAGTCTGGCAAACATCACCAACTACCTGCTGCTCTGATAAGAGGTTATTTAATTACAGCTGTAATAAAGGCAATTAAAAGGAAACCTTTGGACCTGGTCCAATGACATTGCAAGGTCACATTTCTCCCATTCTGTGACTTGCACAACAATAAAATAACGCGTTTATATAGCCCCTTTTGGCCTTGTGCAACCTCCTTTTTCTTTCTGGTTACCAACCCATCAGTGACCACGTTTATCAAGTCCAATTTCGGAACATAGCAGAAGCCTAACCAACTGTGTAATCCCGACACTGCAGAAGGAGGCCATTCGGCCCATCACGGCTGCACTAACTCTCTGACAGAGCACCCCAGCTCCATCACCTCCACTTATTTAACTCTGCAAATAAGACCATAAGATATAGAAGCAGAATTAGGCCATTTGGCCCATCGAGTCTGCTCCACCAATCATGGCTGAAAGGATTCCAATCCCCATTCTTCCCATTACCCAATCCGTCTGTCTCTTCCCGTCCTATCTGTGACTTTTATGGGTTAAGGTGAGAGAAGGGTGGCAATTGGAAAGAAGGACAATGACATCTTACAGGTTGAGTCAACAGCAGCAAGTGGCAACTCTACAGTTAGACCATGAGATCATAATTAGGCCATTTGGCCCATCGAGACTACTCCACCATTCAATCACAGCTCATAAGTTTCTCAACTCCATTCTCCTGTCTTTTCCCCGTAACCTTTGATCCCCTTACTAATCAAGAACCTATCTATCCCCGTCTTAAAGGCACTCAATGACCTGGCTTCCACATCCTTTTGTGGCAATGAATTCCACAGATTCACTACCCTCTGGCTGAAGAAATTCCTCCTCATCTCTGTTATTAAGCAGCGTCCCTTCACTCTCGTGCCCTGGAGTTCTAGTCTTTCCCACTGGGGGAAACATTCTCTCCGTGCCCGCTCTATTCAGGCCTCTCAAAATTTCGCAAGCGAGGAAAGGATATTTCACCTCCTAACTACACGTTTTTTGAACATTAAGACAATTTAGCACGGCCAATCCACCTAAACTGCACATCTTTAGGCTGTGGGAGGAAACCGGAGCACCTGGAGGAAACCCACACAGACACAGGGAGAACGTGCAAACTCCACACAAACAGTGACCCAAGCCGGGAATTGAACCCAGGTCCCTGGCGCTGTGAGGCAGCAGTGCTAACCACTGTACCACTGGGTGAATCAATTCGAGTCAGGAATCCACTAATATGCTAACGGGATAAATGGAATTTTAACTTGGCTCTGTTTGCGGACATTCGGTTTAGATTTAGGTTTCTCTGGCTAACAGTGCTGTGGGTTTACCTACACCACATGGAACTGCAGTAATTCAAGACGGCGGTTTAATAACACCTTCTCAAGGGGCAATTAGGGACGGGCAATAAATTCTGGGACTAGCCAATGTCACATACATAAAAAAAAGACTAGACCAAGAAAAGGGGCTCCCATTAATTGATGGGTTAAAGGACATAGGATTTAAGGCTCTGGGGGAAGAGATGTGGAGGTGGGGGGAATGGATATGTGGTGAGGAATGCTTTTGCACCACTGTGTGGGGTAATGATCTGAAACCCGCTACCCACAACGGTTGTGAGAAATGGAGATAATCAAAGAGCTCCAAAAGAGAAATTGGTTGTGGGGGTATTTGAGAGAATTAAGCCTTCTGATTTGATTTATTATTGTCACATGTATGGGGATACAGTGAAAAGTATTGTTTTTTGCACGCTACGCAAACAAAGCATACCATTCATTGTGAAGGAAAGAAGAGGGTGCAGAATATAGTGTTGCAGCCTTGGCTAGGGTGTAGAGAAAGATCAACTTGGTGCGAGGTAGGTCCATTCAAAAGTCTGACAGCAGCAGGGAAGAAGCTGTTCTTGAGTCGGTTGGTACATGACCTCAGACTTTTGTATCTTCTTCCTGATGGAAGAAGGTGGAAGGGAGAATGTCCGGAGTGCATGCGGTCCTTAATTATGCTGGCTGCTTAACTTACAGGACATGAGGGATAGAGTTTAGGGGGTGCGGTTTGCAAATGTGACCGAAGGGATTGCTGTGCATGCACACAGTGACCCATCTGTACTGAATTGGCTCAACCACCTCGCTAGCTGATCCCGTCAGTGAGGATGCTAAGGTAAGAAAAGCTTCACTCAAGTGCATTTAAGTTTCAAATGTTAATATATTCAAACTCCACTCCCCCCGCATCCTCCAAGGCACTTTGTGGGAATATTATCAAACAAAATTTGACACTCAACCAGACAGAAGATATTGAGACATGTCGATTTTAAGGAAATTCAGCATGTCAGCTATGACTCTCACCAACTTTTACAGATGCACCGTACAAAACATTCTTCCTGGTTGTATCACAGCTTGGTATGGGCTCCTGTCCTGCCCAAGACCGCAGGGAACTAGAAAAGGTCATGAACGTAGCCCAGTCCATCCCGCAAATCAGTCTCCCATCCATTGACTCTGTCTACACTTTCTGCTGCCTCATAATCAAGGACCCCAGGGCATTCTCCCTTCCACCTTCTTCCGTCAGGAAAAAGATACAAAAGTCTGAGGTCATGTACCAACCGACTCAAGAAAAAATACTTCCCTGCTGCTGTCAGACTTTTGAATGGACCTACCATATATTAATTGAACACACCCACATACAAGCCCTGAGAAATCTGTCTGTCCACACTGGGTATTTATTTCCTCATTCATCACAGTAACAGCACTTCACCCGAGGAGGCCACTCTGTCCATCGAGTCTTCTGCCAACTCTCTGGGACAACTGCTCTGACGACAGGTGGATTAGGGATGGGTCCCCAAAGCCAAACAAGACTCGGATTTGAAACTTACCACGGTCGCTGGCTGTCACCATCTTGCCGAGAGACAGACAGCGCTGAGGCTGTGAGCACTTTGGTGAGAGAACTCTGAATAATTGCCTGTTTTAATTTATTTAATGCTGCATCATACAGCTAACTGCCACCAAGATTGTATCAAATATTATCTCAGGGGCCCAAATCCTTTATCTTCTGAATTTCGCATGTCAGTAAAGATGACTTTGTCTTCCGCACCAGTATCTTTTCTTCCCTCCCATTTCCTGTGACCAGGTCCTGGAAGGTTCTATTCACCCAAAGTTTCATTGATAATCTCTCCTGGAGATCACCTCTATGCACCCGGTTAGTGCGTGCTATGGTTCGACTAACCCTCACTCCATTTCCTGTAACTGTTCCTTCCCCACTCGCGCTCTGCTTCCTCCCTGCCTCTGACGAGCACTCTTCATTCCCCATCTTGCACCTTCCTGTATAATTCCTTTCCCTATCTTCTATCTGCTCAATGCCTCTGTCTCCCCATCCTGATTCCGCCTGCATTTCTCACCATGTCTCTCTTGCTTGCTCTGTTTTTTCTCCTCCTCCTCTCAATGTCTCTCTCTTCCCCTTTCTTTATCACCCCTTCAATATTTCTCTATCACTCTCAATGTCCCTCTCTCCCCTGTTCTCGAACTTTCACTCACAGGATGTCTCCCCCACCCTCTCCATGACTCTCACTCTCTCTCTTCCCTCTCCATGTGTGTGTGTCTCTCTCTCTCTCCCTTTCCATGTCTCTCTTTCTCTCTCTCTTCTCCTCTCCATTCTCCTTCTCTCTCTCTCTCCCCACCCTTCCATGTCTCTTGCTCTCTCCCTCTCCGTCCTCCCTCAATGTCTCTCTCTCTCTCTCTCCCCACCCTCTCCACCTCTCTCTCTCTCTCTTTCTCCCTCTCCAAAGCTCTCACTGTCTCTCTTCCTTCTCCATGTCTCTTGCTCTCTCTCTCTCCCCCTCTCCCTCCGTCTCTCTCACTCTCTTTCTCCCCTCTCCGTCTCCCCCTCTCTCCCTCCGTCTCTCTCTCTCTCTCCGTCTCTCTCTCTCTCCGTCTCTCTCTCTCCCCCTCCCCGTCTCTCTCCTCCCCTCCCCGTCTCTCTCTCCCCTCCCCGTCCCTCTCTCTCTCCCCCTCCCCGTCTCTCTCTCCCCCTCCCCGTCTCTCTCTCCCCCTCCCCGTCTCTCTCTCTCCCCTCCCCGTCTCTCTCTCTCCCCCTCCCCGTCTCTCTCTCCCCCTCCCCGTCTCTCTCTCCCCTCCCCGTCTCTCTCTCTCTCTCTCTCTTCCCCCGTCTCTCTCTCTCTCTCCCCGTTCCTCTCTCTCTCCCGTCCTCTCTCTCTCTCTCTCTCCCGTCTCTCTCTCTCTCTCTCTCTCTCCCCGTCTCTCTCTCTCTTCTCCCCGTCTCTCTCTCTCCCCTCTCCCTCCCCGTCTCTCTCTCTCCCTCTCCCCGTCTCTCTCTCTCTCTTCTCCCCGTCTCTCTTCTCTCTCTCTCCCTCTCTCTCTCCCCCGTCTCTCTCTCTCTCTCCTCTCCCCGTCTCTCTCTCTCTCTCTCTCCCCGTTCTCTCTCTCTCTCTCTCTCCCCGTCCTCTCTCTCTCTCTCTCCCCGCTCTCTCTCTCTCTCTCCCCGTCTCTCTCTCTCTCTCTCCCCGTCTCTCTCTCTCTCTCTCCCCGTCTCCTCTCTCTCTCTCTCTCTCCCCGTCTCTCCCTCCGTCTCCCCGTCTCTCCCTCCGTCTCCCCGTCTCTCCCTCCGTCTCCCCGTCTCTCCCTCCGTCTCCCCGTCTCTCCCTCCGTCTCCCCGTCTCCCCTCCGTCTCCCCCTCTCTTTCTCCCCCTCTCCCTCCGTCTCTCTCTCTCTCTCTTTCTTCCCCCCTCTCTGTCTCTCCCTCTCTCTTTCTCCCCCCCGTCTCTTTCTCCCCCTCTCCATCTCATTGTCTCTCTTCCCTCTCCACGTCTCCTGCTCTCTCTCCTCCTCCTTGTTTCTCGTGCACACACTCACACTCATTCTCTCACACACACACAGCAGATAGTTGTCCTGATCACCTAGTTCTGAGATTAGCTTTGTATTCCAGAGCTATTAATTGAATTTAAATGAGAAATGGAATTTAAATCTCACCAGGTGCTGTTGTGGGATTTGAACCTGTATCTCCAGAGCAAAAAGCAAAATACTGCAGATGCCAGAATAGGAAACAAAAACAGAAAATGCTGGAAAATCTCAGCAGGTCTGACAACATCTGTCGCCATGATGTGGCGATGCTGGCACTGGACAGGGCTGGGCACAGTAAGAAGTCTCACAACACCAGGTTAAAGTTCAACAGCTTTATTCGGAATCTGGAGATTTCGGAGTACTGCTCCTTCATCAGGTGAAGAAAAGCACAAACAGCCGGCTCAAAGTGGAAAGGATCTTCAAGAAGACTGAAGGAGCAGTGCTCCGAAAGCTCGTGATTCCAAATAAACTCTTGGAATTTAATCTGACGTTGAGAGGCTTCTACTGCACCTGTGGGGAGTGTATAGAGCCAACGGTTCAAGCTCTGATGAAGGGTCATCCACACTCGAAAGGTTGGCTCTATTCTTTCTCCACAGATGCTGTCAGGCCTGCTGAGATTTTCCAGCACTTTTTCCAGAGCCTGGCTCTGCCAATTGCTAATCTAATGACTCCACCACCGTCGCCCACAAGGGGCCAGGGAGGGAAGTGCGGAACGCGGCTGGATCCAGGGCCTCACCTTTGCCGTTGATCTTGATGCTCATAGGCACGTGGGCTGTCATGGCAAAGAGGTTCTGCTGCAGGGCCTGCTGCATCAGCCGCTGCTGCCCCTCGGCAAATCTGGCCATCCGCTTCTCGGGTGGCTCCCCGCTCTCCAGCTTCTCCCTCAGCTGCTCCAGGGTCACGGCCTGGGCTGAGGTGGCTGAATGGTGGGCCCCCTGGGCCAGCGGCACGTGGATCCGGCTTGGCGTCAAGGAGCAGGCCCCGGCTGCTTCCTCTGGAAGAGAAACACCGACACAGATAAGAGCCAGAGCCACACGGCACCCAGGGTCAATGGCACATGCCCGCCCACCCACCACCGCACCCCCCACCACTGCCCACCCATCATTCACACAGCAGCAACAGAGACCTGAGCAAATTGAACATGGCAAGTGGTTAGGATCTGGAATGTGCTGACAATCTACCTAACCTGCACATCTTTGGACACTAAAGGAGAATTTAGCATGGCCAATCCCCCCAACCTGCACATCTTTGAACATAATGGCAATTTAGCACGGCCAATCCCCCTAACCCACACATCTTTGAACATAATGGCGATTTAGCATGGCCAATCCCCCTAACCTACACATCTTTGAACATAATGGCAATTTAGCATGGCCAATCCCCCTAACCTACACATCTTTGAACATAATGGCGATTTAGCATGGCCAAACCCCCTAACCTACACATCTTTGAACATAATGGCAATTTAGCATGGCCAATCCACCTAACCTGCACATCTTTGGACATTAAGGGGCAAATTAGCATGGACAATTCATCTAACCTGTACATTTTTGAACATAACGGGTAATTTGGCATGGCCAATCCAACCGAAGGCAGGTTTAATCGAGACTTTAAAAGAGAACTGGATCATTATCTGAAGATAAATAAAATTTAAAGTTATGGGCAGAGGAGTGGGACTGGGTGAGATACTCTATGGATAACACAGCCTGGACAGCTATTTTCTGTGTGTAACCATCTGTGCGGATGACTGTGCAGAGTTTGCACATTCTAGCCGTGTCTGTGTGGGTTTCCTCTGACTGATCCAGTTTCCTCCCACAGTCTGAAGATGTGTAGTTTAGGTGGATTGGCTGTGCTAGATTCACCCTTAGTGTCCAAAGATGTGCAGGTTAGGTGGATTGGCCACGCTAAATGTGTGCGGTTATGGGATTAGGCAGGAAGTGGGTCGGTAGAGTGCTCTTTCAGAGGTTCAGTGCGGTCTCGATGGGCAGAATGGCCTCCCTCTGCACTGCAGGGATTCTAACGCTTAATCTGAACTTGGTACAGAACAGGAATTGATGGGACATTCAAGGTTGGAGTTGGCGGAGATTTAGTGGTGCTTTTCAAAATCATGCAGGGTTTATAGAGCATCATAGAATCCTACAGTGCAGAAAGAGGCCCTTTGGCCCATCGAGTCTGCACCAAACACAATCCTACCCAGGACCTATCCCCATAACCTATATATTATACCCACTAATCCCTAACTTAGGCATTCCTGGACACTAAGGGACAATTTCTTAGCCCAGCCAATCAACCTAACTTGCACATCTTTGGACTTTGGGAGGAAACTGGAGGAAACCCATGCAGACATGAGGAGAATGTGCAAACTCCACACAGACAGTGACTTGAGCCAGGAATTGAACCCAGAACCCTGGAGCTGTGAAGCAGCAGTGCTAAGCACTGTGCTACAGTAAGGCATTTCGCTACCGGTTGGTGAGTTGCTGACCATCGACGTAGATCAAGAGTAAAAGCAAAATATTGCAGATATTGGAGATCTGAAATAAAAACACCAAATGCTAGAAAAGGCAAGAGTCACATACCCCTCTCTGTGGATTTCAAAAACATTCCATTCTTAAAGTCATTGTGCAGAGCGGACTGGGATAGCCCTTAATATCCTCTGTGTGTTCCACAAACCAACTCCAATCGAATCCAGTTCAAGGCCCCCACAAGAGAGACTCACAAGCTGACAGGATAAGGCATTGGACCTGATCTCGGGCTCGTATTGATGCTTGATTATAGCCAAAAGCTCAGGGCAAACTGGAGAAACAGACCTCACCGGGGGCACAGTTGTTAGCACTGCTGCCTCACAGCGCCAGGGGCCCGTGTTCAATTCCTGGCTTGGGTCACTGACTGTAAGGAGTTTGCACATTCTCCCCATGTCTGCGTGGGTTTCCTCTGGGTGTTCCGGTTTCCTCCCACAGTCCGAAAGACGCGCTGTGCTAAATTCTCCCTCAGTGTAGTTGAACAGACTGTGGCGATGAGGGGATTTTCCCAGTAACTTCATTGCAGTGTTCATGTCACTTGTAACACAAATAAACTTAAAAACTCAATGGAACAAAGAGCCTCCTTCCAGCTGCTATCATTTACATAAACAGGCTTAATGGGCCAATTCCTGTTTTGTTGCACCCTCTTATCTGCTATGTTAGCAGGGTGAAAAGGGCCAACGTATTTGATCAGATAAAAAGGTTCTAAAAGAATGGAAGATAAATAGGAAACAAAGGGAGCGATTAAGGGGATTACCAGAGAGATCAAAGGGAAGTACAGCTGTAATTGATCTGAAAACGCTTGCAAAACCCACTCGGTCCAGGTATGAAGAATACACTGGCACTGAGGTGATTGGCAGGAAAAGCAGAGGAAAGGACTGAGGGGGATTTGAACCTTCACAGTTGAGTGGGGGATAGACAGGGTCGCTGGGTCAGCAGTACGCGCCAGCGAGTAAGCAGTGTGAGGATCTGCTGGGCAATGTGAGAGACAGTGGATCGTGGGACTCCCCCCGTGATCGGCTATCCAGCAAATCCCCGGCTCCTCACCAGCTGCACACACTCCTCCCCTGTCCAGGCCATTCCTGCATCAGGCAATCCCCCAAACCCGCTCCCCCCACCGCCACAACACCATCTCCCAACCCAACTGGGGTCAGTACACCTGCGACATTCAAGTCTGATTGGCTCGTGGTCATCTGGAATCTACCAATCTGACTGGCTTATCTTGACTCCAAATCCTCCAGTCTGATTGGCTTTTTTAACCTTGTATCCTCCACTCTGATTGGCTTATTTTACTAGAATCCTCCAGCCTGATTGGCTCATTTTCACCTGATATCCACCAGTCCAATGGGCTTATTTTTACTTCAAATCATCCAGTCTGATTGGCTCACTTTCAACTGGAATCCTCCAGTCTGATTGGCTCACCTTCATTTGGGATGCATTACTCTGATTGGACTATTTTCACCTGATGTCCTCCAGTATTACAGGCCTATTTCCATTTGGGATTTTCCAATTTGATTGGCACAGTATACAGAACCTTCTGAACTGATTGGTTCAGTCAGTACGGGCTGGAATGCTCCTGATTGCTCCATTGGAGCTCTGACGAAGGGTCATGCAGACTCGAAACACCGGCTCTATTCTCTCCCTCCAGATGCTGTCCGACCTGCTGAGATTTTCCAGCAACTGCTGTTTCTTTGTGAGATTGGTTCAGTGTTACCCATGACCCTATCTCCCTCCAAACCAGCCACCCGTCCACTGATTCTGTCTACACTTCCCGTTGCCTGGGAAAAGCAGCCAATGTAATTAAGGACCCCACGCATCCTGGGCATTCTCTTTCCATCTTCTTCCGTCGGGAAAAAGGCACAGAAGTCTGAGGTCACGGACCAACTGACTCGAGAACAGCTTCCTCCCTGCTGGCTGTCAGACTTTTGAATGGACCTATCTTGCATTAAGTTGATCATTCTCTACACCCTAGTTATGACTGTAACACCACATTCTGCACCCTTTCCTTGTCTACGAATGCTATGCTTTGTCTGTATAGAGCACAAGAAACAATACTTTTCACTCTGTGTTAATACATGTGACTGTAATTAATCAAATCAAATCTTATTCATCTTAGTATTATTGCGCCAACCCCAGGAACTGCTCAAGGACAATATACCAGCACTTACATTCAAAGGGTACATTCTTAACATTTCAACACAACAGCATACATTCCTTCATGCCCTTTTCTTTAAAAAAAAAATGCACTTTATTCCCATGTAGATAAATGCTCCGCAGATTGCTGAGGGCAGTGAACCAAGACTGGAATAACACACACAAAGCAATAGCAGACAATAATGATTAGATGTGAGTGATTGGGAAATGTTACCATACCGCATTTAAGGGACTGGAGAGTCTCGGCACTAATATTATCCCAACAATCAGAAAGATAGGAACCACATTCCTTGCGGCACCTGCTGTGAAGTCTACAGTTCAGCGCTGTCAACGTACACGCTTTGAGTCAGAGGTGATAATGTTCAGGTTCTGCTCATATTTAGGGTCATGCTGAAGGAGTGCTACATTATCAGGGTGCAACCACGTTTACAAGAGAGCTGTTAAACAGAGGCTTGAGATCCTGTTGTGTTCAGTTTCAAGAAGTGCTCTCCCCTATTGCCCTACAACTACTGGGTACGGCACAATGGTTAGCACTGCTGCCTCAGTGCCAGAGATCAGGTTCAATCCCAGACTCGGGTGACTGTCTGTGTGGAGTTTGCACGTTCTCCTCTAAGTGCTCCGGTTTCCTCCCACAATCCAAAGATTTGCGTCGGTTGGTACGTGACCTCAGACTTCTGTGCCTTTTTCCCGATGGAAGAAGGTGGGAGAGAGAATGCCCGGGGTGCGTGGGGTCCTTAATTGTGCTGGCTGCTTTTCCGAGGCAGCGGGAAGCGTAGACAGAGTCAATGGATGGGAGGCTGGTTTAGAGGGAGATACAGTCATGGGTAACACTGAACAAATCTCACAAAGAAACAGGAATTGCTGGAAAATATGCAGGTTAGGTGGATTGGTAGTGTAAATTGCTCCTTAATATCCAAATATGTATAGAGTAGGGGGATTGGCCATGTTAAATTGCTTCTTAGTGTCCAAAGATGTGCAGGTTAGGTGGATTGGCCATGCTAAATTGTCTCTTAGTTCAGGAGGATTAGCAGGGTAAAAGCAAAGTAAAGTTGATTTATTAGTCACAAGTAAAGCTTACATTAACACTGCAATGAAGTTATTGTGAAATTCCCCGAATTACCACAGTCCGGCGCCTGTTTGGGTCAATGCACTTAACCAGCACGCCTTGCAGACTGTGGGAAGAAACCGGGGCACCTGGAGGAAACCCATGCAGACACGGGGAGAACATGCAGAGTCCACACAGACAGTCAACCAAGCTGGGAATTGAACCCGGGTATCTGGCTCTGGGAGGCAGCAGTACTAACCATTGTGCCACCGTGCTGTTCTCGGGGATAGGATTGTTGTCAGTGCAGGTTTGATGGGCCAATAGGCTTGCTTCTGTACTGTAGGGTTTCTATCGCAAACCCTCAACTCCAAATGATCAATTCATGGGGAACTGTGACTGTGAGGCAGTTGGACTTTAAGATTGACCGCAATACGGAATCATAGAATGTAATCATAGAATCCTCACAGACCATGGCTGAGGAGAGACCTGATTAAGGTCAACAAGATTGTGAGGGGCATAGACAGGGTGGATAATCAGGGGTTTTTCCCCCAGAGTGTAAATGTCAATTACAAACAGGGCACAGACTCAAGGTGAGGTGGAGGGGGGGGGGGGGGGGGCGTGGTTTAGTTTAAGAGAAATGTGTGGGGGGAGATTTTCACCCAGAGAGTGTTGGGTGCCTGCAATGTGCTGCCAGTTGAGGTGGTGAAAGTAGGCACATTTGTACGTGAATAGGGAGGGAATAGAGGGATACGGATTGAGTAAGGGCAAAAGGTTTTTATTTAGTTTAGTTAGGACATCATGATCAACACAGGCTTGGAGGGCTGAAGGTCTGTGCTGTACTTTCCTTTGTTCTTGTTTGATAGCCTACTCTCCCCGAAGCTGGGATGTGCCTCTCTTTGTACGGTGCTTAAGGAGGCCATTCGGCCCATCAAGTCTGCACCAGCAACAATCCCACCAAGGCCCTACCCTGTAATCCTATGTATTTACCCTACAAATTCCCTCTGACACTCAGGGGCAATTGGATAATCCACCTAACTCACGCATCTTTGGAGCGTGGGAGGAAACTGGACCACCTGGGAGGAAACCCACGCAGACACGGGGAGGGTGTGCAAACTCAGACAGTGACCCAGGCCCAGAAGTTGAACCTGTGCCCCTGGCGCTGTGAGGCAGCAGTGCTAACCACCGTGCCTTACAAAGCTTACACTTCTGCGGCGGTCCTGTGTCGCAGTGGGGTTAGCGTCCCGGTTTCCGAGCCAGAAGTTCCGGGTTCGAATCCTACCCCAGGACTTGACAGGCAAGGAAGGGGCGTTTGTAACGCGGTCAAACGGGTTGAGTGTCAACCTGTAAAATCCTTCCAGACTGATCAATGGTTGGCAGTGAGAGCAGAAGAGACTCCTGACCAGCCACACTTGGAGTGGAGTTGCGTCCCCTCAAACTATAAACCTCCTGGAGACAGATTAGCAAGCTGGAATTACTAACTATGGAGACTGATGAAAAACTGGTATTAGAATTGCACTTTTGCAGCATTTATAACATCACTAAATACTTCAAAGTGTTTCACGGGAACAGAATCAGACATTTGTCATCAAGAAGATATTAGGAAAGGAGTCCAAACGCTTGGTAGGTTTTATAAAGAGTCTCAAAATGGATGGGCAAGGCAGAGAAACAGACAGGTTTGGGGAGAGAATTTCAGAGCTTAGACCCCAGGCAGCTGGAGGTTGTAAGTGTAATAATGCCTACAATGTAACAATGAAACTTGCAGAGTTGCAGGACCTCAGGATTGGAGGTTGTGGGGAAATTTGATTTTGATTTGATTTGATTTATTATTATCACGTGTATGTTAATATTGTTTCTTGCGCGCTATACAGACAGGGCATATCTTTCATCGAGAAGAAAAGGAGAGAATGTAGCAGTATAGTCATAGCTAGGATCAATTTAATGCAAGGTAAATCCATTCAAAAGTCTGACTGCAGCAGGGAAGAAGCTGCTCTCGAGTCAATTGGTATGTGACCTCAGACTTTTGTATCTTTTCCCGATGGAAAAAGGTGGAAGAGGGAATGCTGGTAGGGTCCTTGATTATGCTGGCTGATTTGCCAAGGCAGCAGGGAAGTGTAGACAGAGTCAATGGATGGGAGGCTGCTTTGCCTGATGGATTAGACTTCATTCATGACTATTTGTAGTTAAAGAGATATGGGGAGCTGTTATGAAGATGCATATGTAAAGCTGGAAATGTGGTGTTTGATGGTTGTGGATGTTGAGGAGGGATGCTGGGACCAAGAGAAGAGGTCAAATAGCATTGTCTCTTTAAAAGCTGATTGTATCAATGCCTGGAAAAGAAAGAGTTGTTTTGGGTTCAAAGCTGAACTGTTTAAAGTACAAGCAGCAGAAGCAGGACTTTACAACACTGCATCAAAGCCAGAAGTCAGTATTTCAACATAGCAAAACAGGCTTTTGAATTGGACCAATAAAGCAAGTATGTAGAGGCACAGACCAATGGGACTCAAAGGTGAGTATTGTTGACAATCTCAAGCCACTCAGATCGTCGGAATATATAAACCCGGACAAGGGGGAATAATGGTTAGAGTAAGCTTGCCACCTATTTAGTCAGAAGATGGGAGAGGCGAGGCTCTTTACATAGAATCCTGCAGTAACATACATCTTCCAAAAATCAACATCTAAAGAGAAAGATACCAACTCAGCAAGTGTTCCAGACGGAAGCATTAGAAGAAAGTTCATACTTCCAACAGACACCTGGAATTATATTATTTGAGAGTGACTGTATCCCACAAGGATTTATTTTATTGGATAATGAGAAGCTTTTTCCCAAGGTGAAAGAGTCAACTACCAGGGGACGAGGTTTAAAGGAGAGGTACGAGGCAGATTTTTTTACACAGAGGGGTGGTGGGTGCCTGGAACTTGTTGCGGGCGGAGGTAGCAGTAGCGACTTTTAAGGGGCATCTTGACAAGTACACGAATAGGATGGGAATAGAAGGATATGGTCTTCGGAAGGATAAGAGAGGTATTATTTATTTTATCCTACAGGTACTTTGGTCCGCCATGTTGTCTAACGAGGGGCATACACGCGATGGGTCGTGAGAGGACTGCTCTTGGATTTTGAGAATAGCCTGGTGCTTCACGTCGTTAGTGTACGCTTGACCTGGACCAGTTGATGGGCAACACGACAGCTCAGTGACTATTGCTGTGCTGTGCAGATACACGAATCTGGGCCTGTGTCTGTGAGAGTTTGCGCATTCTCCCTGTGCTTGCGTGGGTTTTCTCCGGGAACTCCGGTTTCCTCCCACATCCCAAAGATGTGCTCTTAGGCTAATTTGTAGAACAAATTCTCCCTGAATTGTCTCAAATTTGGTTTTTAATCCATAGATCTATAAACATAGACAGGGATCATGGGTAGAGGTGGGAACATCGGGGTGGTGGCGCAGGCTCATTGGGCCGAAGGGCCTGTTTCCTGTGCTGTAATTTTGTTTGTTCTATTATTCCTAAATGAGTCTTGTAATATTCGAACAGCATTCGATTGGGATTTTATTCAGTTTGTTAATTGTTTTGATAAGATTGTCACCAGTTTTAAGATAAAGACATGTTAACTGTTCATGATAGAGAGGGTCCAAACTTCCTTGAAATGACTAAGACCAGCAGCTTCCTATTACCTCACACACTTTTGTATAAGATTAGAGAGGAAGTATTCTTTGGGGAGGTTCCAAAATCACACTGAGGGAAACACCACAGCAGGAGTCAAGACTCTTAAATGCTGGCTTTGGATCTAACCGGTCCCTGGCCAGAATGATCCAAAATTTAGAGGGGGGGTTAGATCATCCAACTGCTTAAACTCGCTTACCTTTTTTGATGGACAGGCCCGGGGAGAGGTGGGTACCGTTGGAGGTGGGGACATTCACAGACGACAGGTGGACCTTGGCGGGGGACAGGAGGCTGGTGGAGGAGCTTGGAGAATAGCCAAAGAGCGCTGTGCTGTAACTGGGTCTCCTGCCTTCCCGCCGATTGCTGTCGATGGCCGCCTGGAGCTCCGTGGGCGAGCTGAGAGATTGCTTTTCACATTCATACGGATAGAGGTATTTCATGTATCTGCGGAAAGGGGAAAAAGGAGACGTGAGACAAGGGCAGCTGGCCTCCGATCCTCGGGTAAGCGTTCTGCAAGGCGGCCTTCAACACACACATAGAATCGCCGAGCAGAAACTGATAGCCAAGTTTCATAAGGCCTCAACCGGGATCTTGGGTTCATGTCAAACTATATTCTGTGTGCTGAGCTCACTTTGTAATAAATAATACAGGTAGCTGTCTCCTTGGCGATACAGACAGGATACAAAGGAAATCCACTGGCTCTTAAGTGCCCTCTGATATGAAGCAGTTAATTCAGGGTAGATCTGGGTAGGGGAGTAAATGCCAACCTTGTCATCAATGCCAAGGGATAATCGGGTAAAACTGGATCTATAGTGGAATCCAGGCAGGGAACATTGAAGCTCATTCAGAACACCACCAATTTTACTTAAAGCTTTACTAAAGACCCATAAAAAAACAGAACAGGAGCAGGCCATTCAGCTCTTCGAGCCCTTTAATAAAATCATAGCTGATCGTATAGAATCTATTCAGTGCAGAAGGAGACACTTTGGCCCATTGAGTCTGCACTGACAACGATCCCACCCAGGTCATATCCTTCTTTGCACCACAACGAAGTTCCTGTGAAAATCCCCTCGTCGGGTACACTGAGGGAGAATTTAGCACGGCCAATGCACCCTAACTTACGTGTCTTTCAGAACTGTGGGAGGAAACACACACACAGACACAGGGAGGACGTGCAGCATTAGTGACCCGAGGCCGGGAATTGAACCCGGGTCCCTGGTGCTGTGAGATAGCCGTGCTAACCACTGTGCCACCCATTTTGGCCCAGTTTTGATGTACTTTGGGTGGTGTGTCAATTGACAAGAGGTTCTGATAGTGCTGCCTTTTGCCTCCTACCCTTGTGTTAACCACCCCAACCCCCACCACCTTGCTATGGACACAGCTCTGTTGAAGGGAACCCATTCAACATGAAGCTAGAGCGGAAGTCCCAAAGGGGCAGGATCGCTGACAGGCAGACTGGATACTCACTGGGTCCTGAGTGTAAAGGCCGCACTGGTAATTGAGGTAGGTAAGTTGAGGCCTTTTGTGATTTCTCGCCAAATCTTCTTGTTGATGACTTCCACCAGTCCGCCCTTCTCCGTGACGAGCTTATACAACATGTACAAGTCTAATACCTGCTTCGCCATGATGGGAATCCGGTTCACTGGCGTCCCTGCAAGACAAAAAGGGGCAGAAAGATTTCCATCACATCTCCCCAAACTCTTCCAACCCAAACGCAGGTCATATTTCTCTCTCTCACACGCACACAATACAAAAAGTCTAACAGGTTTATTTGGAATCACGAGCTTTCAGAGTGCCGCTCCTTCATCAGGTGAATGGAGGTAGGTTCACAAATACGGCATATATAGACAGAAACACGATTACAAGATAATTCCAGCTTGGAAAATGAAGAATGGTCTTTACAGGTAATCCAATCTTTACAGATACAAACAGTGCGAGTGGAGAGAAAGTACAAACAGATTAAAGAGGTGTGAATTAAGGGGTTAGGGAGCGGGCGTGGGGTTAGGGAGCGGGCGTGGGGGCGAGGGGACAGGGGAAGCCACAGGATGCTATAAAACATGATGTGTATGTCAGACTTCCCTCAACTGGCTGGTGGGTGATAAATTGCAGCGATGTGGGCTGCACGCTATCTGCTGATGATCCTCAGACACCGCGTGATGCTTCCAGCAAATGAATAGTGTGGGGTTCTCTAAACAGGGTCAACACATCCTCTCCTGTACCCCCACCCCCGACTCTTCGGTTTAAAGTTTCCAGAAGGTTCGATGTGCCGGTGAGCTGCAAACACAGATTGAGTTTGAACACGGAAAGTCTTTAAGAAAATAATAATTTCTGCGCATTTAATTGCAGCAAGTTTGTAGAGAGTTCCTCACTGGTCTTTAGCAGGAAGCCTCTGTCTGATACAATGCCCCATCTCACACACTACTGTACATCTAACTCACAATCTGCATTCACCAGGATCAGAGCTATGTATTTCTCCGTATATCCACACATATCTCTTTCTGTCTCTTTTCAAGAACAATATAGAACATGCCTGGAAGTGGAGTTATTTAAGAATCTGTACTAGTGGTGACAATTTTACATTAAAACCATCCATAACTAGCACTCCAAATTAGGTTCCCTTTTAAAACCACACAAAACTAGCACTCCCAAACTAGATTTCTTATTAAAACCATGCATAACTAGCACCCTAAAACATACTCTCTATTAAAACCATACATTACTAGCACCCTCAACTAGATTCTCTATTATAACCACCCATTACCAGCATCCCCAAACTAGATTCCCTACTAAAACCACACATAACTAGCACACCAAACTAGGGCCTCTTTTATAACTACACATAACTGGCACCCCAAAAGTTGTGGTTCAGGCTGGGTCCAGGCACTCAGACAAGTGGCCCCAGTTTTCATGAGTGGGTCTGGACAGTGAGCAGCCAACACCTCCCACCCCATCCCCACACTTATTCAACTGCAGAAAGCATTACAACTAAGCCTGTCCTTATCCGCAAACTCTCTCTAGGAAGTGGGTGAGGGATAGAGGTGTGTGGCTGCCATGAAGGCGAGACCGATTGCAGAGCCTAAGCTTCCAGTACAGACTCTGAGAACCCACTCCTGAGCATTCTGATCCATAACAGACCAAGGCAAGTGTAGAGTGCCTTTCTAAATCATAATTACTTTGAGTTGATTTATTATCGTCACACGTATTAATACACACTGAAAAGTATGGTTTCTTGCGTGCTGTACAAAGCATACCGTTCATAGAAAAGGAGAGTGCAAAACATGGTGCTACAGTCACTAGGTGCAGAGAAAGATCAACTTAATATATGACAGGTCCGTTCAAAAATCTGATGCAGCAGGGAAGAAACTGTTCCTGAGTCGGTTGGTACGTGTGCCGAATAACTGGGCAGAAGTCTCCATTCTGCGGGGCCTCAACGGCTGGCGAGGAATCCACTGCACAGCCTCATGGGTTCGATGGCACACACACACACACACCCTTGTGCACACGACACTAGCAGGTCTTTTGGACTGTGGGACGGAAACAGGAGCATCCAGAGGAAACCCATGCAGACACGCGGAGAACATACAGACTCCACAGAGACAGCGACCCAAGCCGGGAATCGAACCCATGTCCCTGGATGCTGTGAGGCAGCAGTGCTAACCACTGTGCCATCCTACTGCTGCATTGAAAGCAGAGAGGAAAGCTTCAGGCAGAGAGATCAAGAGCCCTAAATCTCAGCAGATAGAGGGTCAGCTGCCATGGAATCCCTACAGTGCAGAAGGAGGACATTCGGCCTGTCGAGCTTGCAATGACAAGAATCCCACCCAGGCTCTATCCTCATAACACCAACACTTACCCTACTAATACACTCGAAACAAGAGGCAATTTAGCACGGCCAATCCACCTAACCTGCACACCTTTGGACACTAAGGGGTAATTTAGCATGGCTAATCCACCTAAATTACACGTTTTTGGACACTAAGGGGCAACAATTTAGCATGGCCAATCCACCTAACCTGCACATCTTTGGACTGTGGGAGGAAACCAGAACACCTGGAGGAAACCCAGGCAGACATGGGAGGGACATGCAAACTCCACACAGAGAGTCACCCGAGGCTGGAATTAAACTCGGGTCCCTGGCGTTGTGAAATAGCAGTGCTAACCCACTGTGGCATCCCTTTTGGGAACAATGCAACTGAAAAGAATTCTGGGGCACGTGCCCCATTTGCCACAAAATAATACAAAGTTTAAAGAACAAACACCTCGGTGGAAAACATCTGTCATCGGATTTGTGGGTGAAATGGACTGAAAAGCAGGAAATGTATTTATTCCAGCTCCTGAAGCAGAACTCAAACGGTTCCTATTAGCTCGGCTGCTGTGTCGCATTGTAAACGTTGATTGAATTCACAGAGATTGAATGGAAATTAATAGGCCTGTCAGCCGGTTGCAAATGTTGAAGCGGGACCAGTCCCCCTGGCCTTTCACAGCTGATAAACATCTGCGCTACCACACATGTGCAGGGGCAGGAAGTGACTGAACAGTCTGCTGTGACCTACCGCAGGGGCGGTGAAAGAAAACCTTCTTGTTAAACGGGGCCGGCTTGGACTGGCCCGCCTCAGTGGCCAACCCTTTCCCGGGCTGCGATGGGCATCCAAAACCTGGGCACAGAGCGATCCCAGCCAAACCCAGAAATTCACTCAATGGTCACAGAGCTTGAACTACACCTCCCAGGTCACTCAGAGGCCCCTTCCATATTTCCTAAGTTAAGACACTTTAAAAAAAATTAGCAAAAGGCACACATTTTAGATTGAAAATTGCACCCAGGTAAGAATTAATTTAGAACATAGAACATTACAGCACAGAACAGGCCCTTCGGCCTTCGATGTTGCGCCGACCAATATAAAAAGCAATGCCCCTCCAAACTAAACCATTCCCTTCTCTTCCATATACCTACCAACTAACCTCTTAAACGCCACCAAACTTGGCGCATCTACAACTGCTGCAGGCAGGGCATTCCACTCCCTAACCACCCTTTGGGTAAAGAACCAAAGTTTCTCCTTTGTAAGCATTAATTCCCATCTCCCGTCCTATTTAACCCACGCCGTTCACAATAATCCTTTCTGGTTAGCACTGCTGCCTCGCGGATTTGGGTTCAATTCCGGTCTCGGGTCTGTGCGGAGTTTGCACATTCTCGCTGTTTCCTCCAGGTGCTCCGGTTTCCTCCGGGCTAGGTGGATTGTGGCCGTGCTAAATTGCCCCCTAAGATGTGCAGGTTAGGGAACTGAAAACTCGAGAGCATGGGTTTAGGGTGAGAGGGGAAGAACTCAGAGGGGAACCGAGGGGCAACTTCTTCACACAGAGGGTAGTGGGGATATGGAATGGGCTGCCAGAGGAAGTGGTTGAGATGGGTACAATAGCGACATTTAGAAAGCATTTAGATAAGTACGTGGATGGGAAAGGATTAGAGGGATAAGGGCCAAACGGGGCAATTTGGACTAGCTGCATGGTCAACGTGGATCGGTTGGGCTGAAGGGCCTGTTTCCATGCTGTTTTACTCTATGACTCGATACAATCTCAGCACTATACACAATCTTCGACTTCTGCTTTCCACCAGGTCGCCGTTACTGAATCACGTGACATTGCATCAGTCGTGACATCAGTATCATGCGTCTCACATTAACCCTTTACTTGACAACGTAGTTCACTGCAACTGGAGAACAGTAGTCCAATTTCCAGAGCGTGATTTACGCTCGGGCATTTAGTGGCCCAACTGAAAAATCGCACAAGGAGGGGGCCTTTGGTGCCAATGGAGTTGGCGCTTGAGCTTTCAACAGTTGGCCACCCTATCAACCTGTGTCCCAGAATTACCCATGATCCACCAACACCACCACCTCGGGAGGGCGCAATGAAAGGGAGTCGGGGAGTTAGGCCTCAAACCTGGTCCATCATTAAACCAGATCACGATAGATCTCCTGTGACGGCACTGACCCAAAATGTCCCTTGATTTCCCCAAGCAATTACAAATTATTTATCCCTGCCTCAAATGCCTCAGCCCTCCTCACATAATCATTGCAGAAATGTGAAAACTTTCAACGTGTGACCTTGCTGAGAAAACACATCGGCCCATCGACTCTGCACCAACCACAATCCCACCCAGGACCTATTCCTGTAACCCCACATATTTCCACTGCTCGCTCCCCCTGACACCAGGGCCAATTAACTTAACTCACAGATCTTTGGACACTAAGGGCCAATTTACCTTGGCTAATTCGCCTAACCTGCACATCTATGGACTGTGGGAGGAAAGCGGAGCACTCGGAGGAAAGCATGGGGGGAACATACAAACTCCACACAGACCAGAGGCTGGAATTGAACCCGGGTCCCTGGCATTGTGAGGCAGCAGCGCTAACCACTGTGCCACCAGGTCATTAATAATTATTATCTTGCTGGGAGAGATCTAATCTTTTCTTGAGTAGGGGGTCAATATGCGAGGGTTAAATAGGAAACGGGAGTAAGTTAGTGAGAGAACTGTTGTGATAAATCTCACTCATTCTGATAAGCCTCATATGAATATATATTTAAAAGGCTTGCAGGTTGCCTGAAGGGCTGATCACATGATTTGGTGGCAATGTCATTGCTGCTGCTTTAATTTCAGTTTGTAGTCTGTGCAGTGAACATGGTTTCAATAAATCTATTGTTGTTAGTTTGAATCTACGCGTGAAAGTTTTCTGTTTTGTTTAAAACCCACAACCCCTAACACAGTTTGGACATGGATTCTTTACAGTAAACACATAATTACACATGTTCCTTTACATGGAGCTGCGTTTGTAGTTTTTGAGAGTGGAGTGGGTTGGTGCCTTTGGGACCTGCTACGTATTTACATAATGCTTTTCATATCGATGGCTATCACTGTACCTCAGTGGAAAGATGAAAATTCCTCTATAGTCTCACCCCTCCCTATCTCTGGAATTTCTTCCAACCCAACAACACTCTGAGATATCCTTCTCATCCTGTCCTCTTGTGCACATCCGATTGGAATCACTCTGCTTTTGATCAACGTGCAAGTACAACAACAACTTAAATTTACATAGCGCCCTTAACAGAACGAAACATCGTAGGGACCATAATAAAATACTGACCACATAAGGCGTGGGGAGAAGCAATGTCATAGTGGCATTCGTCTCTGGATTATTAATCCAGAGACCCAGGGTAATGTTCTGTGTGGACCTGGGTTCGAATTCTGCCACGGCAGATGGCAAAATCCTAATTAAAAAAGAACTGGGTGGAATTTTAGGGAGGTATGCTGGCACAGTGGTTGGCACTGCTGCCTCACAGCACCAGGAACCCTGGTTCAATTGCAGCCTCGCGTCACTGTCTGCATGGAGACTGCACATTCTCCCCATGTCTGCCTGGGTTTCCTCTGAGTGCTCCAGTTTCCTCCCACACTCCAAAGATGTGCAGTTAGGTGGATTGGCCATGTTAAATTGGCCCTTAGAGCCCAATGTGGTGATGCCAGCATTGTGTTGGGGTGGGCACAGTAAGAAGTCTCACAACAGCAGGTTAAAATCCAACAGGTTTATTTGGAATCACGAGCTTTCAGAGCTCTGCTCCTTCATCAGGTGAGTAGCTGCACCAACCACAATCCCACTCACTTGATGAAGGAGCAGCACTCCGAAAGCTCGTAATTCCAAATAAACCCGTTGGTCTTTACCCTGGTGTTGTGAGACTTCTTACTGTGTCCAAAGGTGTGCCTGTTAGATGGATTGGCCATGTTAAATTGCCCCTTAGGATCAGGAGGGGGGGATTAGCAGGGTAAATACAGGAGTTACGGCAATAGGTCTCGCATGGGATTGTGATTAGTGTAGGCTCAAATGGGCCGAATGGCCTCCTACTGCACTGCAGGGATTCGATGATTAGGTTTTAAGGAGTGTCTTAAAGCGAAAAGGGACAGGAAGGGAATTCCAGAGCTTGAGGCCCAGGCAACACAAAGCAGAGCCAAGCAGATGGTGTGGTTTAAACTGGGGATGGACAGGGGGCTAGAATTAGATGTTTAGGTTGGGCAAAGGCACTCTGTGTTGCCTTCCAGCCAGCCGGTGACAGCTCATGTGTAAACAACGCGATCAATGCATGCGATTTAATGGGATTGAGGGTTATAGGTAACCTAGTAGGTAGGGATATAATCGGCGCAGCTTGTGGGCCGAAGGGCCTGTTTGTGCTGTAGTTTTCTATGTTCTAAACAACATCACGATGAAAAACATTCCCGGAGTGCTTCAAAAGAGACATTGGCCAAATCTTTACCACCAATTCTCGCTGGTGGGACCCCCAGTCCTGCTTATGGAGACCCCCCTCTGCCACGGAATGTGATTTTCACAGTCCATTCATTGCAGTGATTTGATATGATATTGTTACATACATTAGGATACAGTGAAAAGTATTTCTTAACCCCGTGGTCCGCGTGGGTTTCCTCTCGTTTCCCCTTGCAGTCTGAAAGATGTGCCGGTTAGACGCACTGGCCGTGCTAAATTCTCCCTTGGTGTATCCAAACCGGAGTGTGGCGACTAAGGGGGTTTTCACGGTAACTTCATTGCAGCGTTAACGTAAGCCTTGCTTGTGACACTGATAAATACACTCGAACCGAGGGAGCGTTTCGCACGGCTAACCGGCACCTCTTTCGAACTGTGGGAGGAAGCCGGAGCACCCGGAGGAAACTCCCGGGGGTTAAGTGAAAGGCGATTAGGGGAGCTTGACGGGGAGGAAGGGGACAGTTGCTGGCGTTCTCAAGAAGAACAGGCAAGTGAAGGAGACAGTAAATGGAAGCTAACAGCTGGGGAACTCTATAGTAGCAGGAGGGGGGGAGATACAGTGTGGAAACAGCAATGGGTGGGGGCTTTCTTTCTGGAAAAAAAAAGCAGAACAGAAATGGAAGAAAATCCAAGAATAATGTAGCTTCTATTTGATAAAAGGACACAGATGGGGAAAGAGAGCGCGCCAGGGCGTTGGAGAAATCCGTGCCTTTGACAGCGGACTCAGTTAACGCTGGTGATCTGAGCTGTGTTCACATCCTGTCACCTCCATGATGAATGATTGTCATTTGGCACATCATGATTAATGACGCTGGGGGTCGTAGGGCAGAATTCCAGAGGGGAAAGGTCACAGACCTTTCAGCCAAGCCCGGCTTGAGTTCCAGGATAGGACCTCCCAATACACACGGAGCTCTCCCATCCCCTCCCAGCCGTTTCTCCTTTCCTGAAATGGTCGGGAATAATTTATCCGGCACACCAAGCTGCGAGGCAAGGACTCTTTGCCTCCCCCTCCCCTGCACTTCACCTCTCTTCATCAGATAAGGAATCAAAGGCGTCCACAATTTCCAAGGGTTGCTTGTGGCTGAGAGGTGCTGGCTTGGGGCTGTGTGTAATCTAATACAGGTACACACTAATAACCGCTCCCCCACCCAACCCTTTCAAAGGAGGGAAATCAAACTCAGATGACCACGGTTAAAGAGGCTGGTGTTGGGAATCCATTCATCAGCCACAAATATCGGGGACATACAGTGTTCCTTTCACTGGATTTCTTTTACCCCTCTTTCAAGAGGGAGACTGTGCGTGAGATAGAGAGTGTGTGCGAGAGAGAGAGAGAGAGAGAGAGAAAGAATGTGAGTGAGAGAACAAGAATGTGAGAGAGACAGAGAGCAGAGCAAGAGAGTGGGCAAGAAAGAGAAAGAGCGAGCGAGAAAGCAAGGTAGAATAAGAGAGACTGAACGCGAGAGAGTAAGAGGGCGAAAGAGCGAGAGACCAGATGCTCAAGACAGAGAGTGAGTGAGAGGAAGAGTAAGAGACAACGAGATAGAAAGAGAGAGGAAGCGCGAGATAGACAGAGCTCGAGAGCGCACAAGCCGAGCGAGCATGTGAGTGAGAGAGAGAGAGAGCGTGAGTGAGAGCGTGAGTGAGAGAGAGAGAGAGAGCGTGAGTGAGAGAGAGAGAGCAAGCGTGAGTGAGAGAGAGAGAGAGCGTGAGTGAGAGCGTGAGTGAGAGCGTGAGTGAGAGAGAGAGAGCGTGAGTGAGAGCGTGAGTGAGAGAGAGAGAGCGAGCGTGAGTGGGAGAGAGAGAGCGAGCGTGAGTGGGAGACAGAGAGAGCGAGCGTGAGTGAGAACATAGAACATTACAGCACAGAACAGGCCCTTCGGCCTTCGATGTTGCACCGACCAATATAAAAAGCAATGCCCCTCCAAACTAAACCATTCCCTTCTCTTCCATATACTTATCAACTAACCTCTTAAACGCCACCAAACTTGGCGCATCTACAACTGCCGCAGGCAGGGCATCCCACTCCCGAACCACCCTTTGGGTAAAGAACCTACCTCTGATATCCGTCCTATAACTATCACCCCTTAATTTAAAGCTGTGTCCCCTCGTGCTAGCTTTCTCCATACTAGGAAAAAGGCTATCACTGTCCACCCTATCTAAACCTCTAATCATCTTATATGTTTCAATAAGGTCACCTCTTAGCCGCCTCCTTTCTAACGAAAACAACCTCAAATCCCTCAGCCTCTCTTCATAAGACCTGCCCTCCATACCAGGCAACATCCTGTAAACCTCCTCTGTACCCTCTCCAATGCCTCCACATCTTTCTTATAATGCGGGGACCAGAACTGCACACAATACTCCAAGTGCGGCCGCACTAGAGTTTTGTACAGTTTGCAACATGACGTTGCGGCTCCGAAATTCAATCCCCCTACCAATAAAAGCTAAGACTCCATATGCCTTCTTAACAACTTTATCCACTTGGCTGCCTACTTTCAGGGATCTATTGACACATACACCAAGATCCTTCTGTTCCTCAACACTATTAAGAGCCCTACCATTAGCCCTATACTCTACACATTTATTGTTCCTGCCAAAGTGCATTACTCACACTTTTCCACATTAAACTCCATTTGCCACCTCTCGGCCCAGCTCTGCAACTTGTCCAAGTCACTCTGTAAACTAAAACACCCTTCTTCACTATCTACCACACCACCAACTTTAGTATCATCTGCAAATTTACTGATCCATCCCTCAATACCCTCATCCAGATCATTTATAAAAATTACAAACAGCAGGGGCCCCAAAACACACCCCTGAGGTACACCACTTGTCACCGAACTCCAAGATGAATATCTCCCATCAACCACCACCCTCTGTCTTCTATCTGCTAGCCAATTCCTAACCCAATTAGCTAAATCACCCTCTATCCCATACATCTGCATTTTCTGCAGAAGTCTTCCATGGCCCACCTTATCAAACGCCTTACTAAAGTCCATATATACCACATCAACCGCCTTACCCCCATCCACCTCGTTAGTCACTTTTTCAAAAAACTCAATGAGGTTAGTAAGGCACGACCTACCCTTCACAAAACCATGCTGACTATCCCCAATCAATTCATTTCTCTCTAAATAACTATAAATCCTATCCCTTATAATTCTCTCCAATACTTTGCCCACAACAGAAGTAAGACTCACTGGCCTATAATTCCCTGGAAGGTCTCTCTTCCCCTTCTTAAACAATGGGGCCACATTCGCTATCCTCCAGTCCTCCGGAACCACACCCGTAACCAACGACGACCTGAAGATCAGAGCCAGAGGCTCTGCAATCTCCTCTCTTGCCTCCCAGAGAATCCTAGAGTAAATCCCGTCCGGCCCAGGGGACTTATCCAACTTCAAACCCTCGAGAATTTCTAACACATCCTCCCTATCTACTACAATACTTCCCAATTTGCAACCCTGTACCCCAGTGTTCTCCATAGCTACATTTCCAGCACTCTGCGTGAATACCGAAGAGAAATATTTATTCAGTGCCTCACCAATCTCTTCAGGCTCCACGCACAACTTCCCACTGCTGTCTATGATTGGCCCTAATCTTGCCCTAACCAATCTTCTATTCTTAACATATCTAAAGAAAGCTTTAGGATTCTCCTTAATCCTATCAGCCAAAGTCTTCTCGTGTCCTCTCTTAGCTCTCCTCAATTCACTCTTTAGCTCCCTCCTGGCTAATCTATAGCTATCCATTGCACTAACCGAGCCTTCAAGCCTCATCCTGACATAAGCGAGCGAGAGTGAGAGCGAGCGAGAGTGAGAGCGAGCGAGAGTGAGAGCGAGCGAGAGTGAGAGCGAGCGAGAGTGAGAGCGAGCGAGAGTGAGAGCGAGGGCAAGAGCTAATGCATGCTCAAGAGAGAGGGAGTAAGAGAAGCAAAACGGAAAGGGGAAAGAGAGCGAGAGGGATAGCAAGAGAGAGGAAGAAGAAATGTGAGAGAGAGAGGGACAGGGACTTCAAGTGAGATGGAGAGGGAGCCGGAGAGAGGGGGAGAGGGAGTCGGAGAGAGGGGAAGAGGGAATGAAAGAGAGGGGCCGAGGTGGAAAAGAGAGAGAGAGAGAGAGAGCGCGAGAGATCAAAAGGCAAAATCTGTATTTTACAATTTTGTTCGGGCGAAGCTTGTAAAATCCTGCCCAAGGCCAGCGGTGAAATCTGTTCGGTGAGCCCTGCCCTCTCTCATTCCAGAGTGGACATGCCGGCAAAATTCCGGCCACAGATTGGGACAGTGGGGGGCAGAGGGGAGAGAGAGAGAGAGACAGAGGGGAGGGAGAGAGAGAGAGAGGGACAGAGGGAAGAGAGAGAGAGAGAGACAGAGGGAGAGAGAGAGAGAGAGAGACAGAGGGGAGGAAGAGAGAGAGAGACAGAGGGGAGGAAGAGAGAGAGAGACAGAGGAGGAGGAGAAGAGAGAGACAGAGGGAGAGAGAGAGAGAGAGACAGAGAGAGAGAGACAGAGGGAGCAGAGAGAGAGAGAGAGACAGAGGGGAGCAAGAGAGAGAGAGAGACAGAGGGGAGGAAGAGAGAGAGAGAGAGAGAGAGAGAGAGAGGAGAGAGAGAGAGAGAGAGAGAGACAGAGGGAGAGAGAGAGAGACAGAGGGAGAGAGAGAGAGACAGAGGGGAGGAAGGGAGAGAGAGAGAGGGGAGGAGAGAGAGGGGAGGAAGAGAGAGAGAGACAGAGAGGGGAAGAGAGAGACAGAGAGGGAGGAGAGAGAGAGAGAGAGACAGAGGGGAGAGAGAGAGACAGAGGGAGAGAGAGAGACAGACAGAGGGGGAGAGAGAGGAGACAGAGTGGAGAGAGAGAGACAGACAGACAGAGGGGAGAGAGAGAGACAGAGAGGAGACAGAGAGAGAGACAGACAGAGAGAGAGAGACAGACAGAGAGAGAGAGACAGACAGAGGGGAGAGAGAGACAGACAGAGGGGGAGAGAGACAGAGAGAGAGACAGACAGAGGGGAGAGAGAGACAGACAGAGGGGAGAGAGAGACAGACAGAGGGGAGAGAGAGACAGACAGAGGGGAGAGAGAGACAGAGAGAGAGAGAGAGACAGACAGAGGGGAGAGAGAGAGACAGACAGACAGAGGGGAGAGAGAGACAGACAGAGGGGAGAGAGAGACAGACAGAGGGGAGGAGAGACAGACAGAGGGGAGAGAGAGAGAGAGGGGGGAGAGAGAGACAGACAGGGGGGAGAGAGAGACAGACAGGGGGGAGAGAGAGACAGACAGAGGGGAGAGAGAGACAGACAGAGGGGAGAGAGAGACAGACAGAGGGGAGAGAGAGACAGACAGAGGGGAGAGAGAGACAGAAAGAGAAAATAAATCCTTTGCACTAAACCTATTGCTGTATTTTGACGGTGTTGAACCTATGACACATTCCGTCTGATTTTGATTATTGGATTCTTGGGTCATACCAACAATTACAATTTGCATTTATGTGGCCTCTTTTGTGTTGCAAAGTATTCCAATGGACTTCTTTGACAAAACCTGGCACCAATTTGTGTAAGATGTAGGTGAGCTGAGAGCTTTGTCAAAGAGGCAGGAGGATGAAGAGATGGGGAGGGGGTGGACTGAAGAGATAGAGGGGGGCAAAGTGAAGGCAGGGGCAGATATAGAGATCGGGATGGGAGGGATCAAAGAGATCGGAGTGGCGGGGGGGATCAAAGAGATCGTGGGGACTAAAGAGATCGGGGGGGGGGAATAAAGATATCCAGGGTGACCATTCCAGAGGTTAGGATCCAGGAACGTGAAGGATGCCAAAGGTGGAGCATGAAAACAGGGCAATGTGTACGAAGGGCCCAAGCTGGAGAAACGGTTAAAGGTCTTGTTGAAAGATCCTCGGCTGAGGCTCCGAGAAAGACCAATCGGGTTAGAGAGGTGAGAGCTGATGGTATCCCAGCGGGAGACAGCTTCTTCAGGGGAGGAGACAAACGAACCAAGCGATGGAGTCAACTTCTCACTGGTAGGAAGTTTGGGAGATGGGATATTTGTCTTTGGTTGGGATGGAAAGAGATGGAATGAGGAAATTGCAAGGTTAGATTCTGGGGAAAGGTACAGACTATTGGGAGTGTGATAGTTAGACATCGAGATCCAACTGCCAGAGAACCAGCAGCCAAACGTCAAGAGTAATCCCAGGAACGGTGCCCAGAGGGCCCAGCTATCCTTACGCAGCTAAGAATAAAGAGGAGGCTGGCCCATCTTGATTTTCCCTCCAGGAAAAACACGTCAGTAAGCCAATGAACCCAGCACAGGAGGGCACAACAGTTAATGTTTTGAGTGAGGTTTATTCTCCCTCACAGTACAGAATGGACAAGGAAAGTAGCTCATTTGGGCCAACTGGCATAGAATCATAGGATCCCTACAGTGCAGAAGAGGCCATTTGACTCATGGAACCTACACTAACCATAATCCTATGCATGCCCTATCCCTGTAACTCCACACACTTGCACATCTTTGGACACTAAGGGGCAATTTAGCATGGCCAATCCACCTAACCTTCACAACTTTGGACACTAAGGGACAACTTAGCACGGCCAATCCACATCTTTGGAGCGTGGGAGGAGACTGAAGTACCCAGGGGAAACCCACGCAGACACAGGGAGAACATGCAAACTCCAGACAGTGACCCAAACTGGCAATCGAAGCCGGGTCCCAGGCAGCTAATCACTGTGCCACCTATGTCAACTGCATTAACTGGCTCAGGAGTAAGTCAAGAGGGTGCTTCACAAATACAAGTTGTTGTACTCGACGAGATTGGTGCTTCGGGGCTGGGTCTTTGGCGTGCTGATATTCCTCATTAATTTTCACATTGTGGTGTTTAATGATCAAAAGGGAATCCAAAGGCGGAAGCTGCAAACGCCATTATCCCGCACAACAAGTTAAGATGCGCAATTAATCAGACCGTCTGACAGTTTGATTTGAAGGTTAGAATTTCCATTATTTGTTAACATCATCAATAAGTGGCCCGCGAGGTGGGCTAATCAATGCCGTGATAGCTGGGGGGCAGAGTGTGCTGTCTGGGGAGCCTTTACTTTGCTTCTCAAATAACCTGCTACTGAATACAGCTCCTTCTGAAAGAAGCAAGGGAAATTGCTGGAAAGCTTCTTGTGATATTACCAAGAGTGCTGCCTTAGGAAAGCAGCCAACATAATCAAAGACCCTACGCACGCCTTTCTGAATGGTCCAATCATTTATTAAGCTGATCCTCCTCTGTTCCCTATCAGTAACTGCAACACCATATTCTGCACCCTACCCTCTCCTCCTCCTCCCCTAGATACTTCATCAACAGAATAATTTTGCCTCCCATCCATTGACTCTGTCTACACTTCCTGCTGCCTCGGGAAAGCAGCCAGCATATTCAAGGACCTCACGCACGTTCTCTTTTCTACTTTCTCCTGTCGGGGAAAAAGCATAAGGCCATGCACCAACCAACTCAAGAACAGTTTCTTCCCTACTGCTGTCAGACTTTTGAATGACCTACCTTGCATTAAATTGATCTTTCACTACACCTTAACTATGACTGTAACACTACATTCTGCACCCTCTCCTTTCCTTCTCTATGAACGGTACCCTTCGTCTGCATAGCATGCAAGAAACAATACTTTTCACTGTATACTAATACACGTGACAATAATAAACCAAATCAAATCAAAACGACTACAACATTACCTTCTGTACCCTCTCCTTTCCTTCTCCCCATCTGTTCTACGAACGGTATCGTAGATCATAGAACTCTACAGTGCAGAAAGAGGCCCTTCAGCCCATCGAGTCTGCACTGAACACAATCTCACCCAGTCCCTACCCGATATCCCTACATATTACACTCACTAATCCCTCTAACCTACGCTTCCCTGGAGACTAAGGGGCAATTTCTTAACATGGCCAATCACCCAAACCCGCACAAGTTTGGATTATGGGAGGAAACCAGAGCACCCGGAGGAAACCCACGCAGACACGAGGAGAACATGCAAACTCCACACAGACAGTGACCCGAGCCGGGAACTGAACCCAGGACCCTGGAGCTGTAAAGCAGCAGTGCTAACCACTGTGCTACTGTACCGTATACTTTATATAGCACACAAGAAACAATACTTTTCACTGTATCCCAATACATGTGACAAGAATAAATCAAAATGACTGTAACAGTATATTCTGCGCCCTCTCCTTTCCTCCTCCCCTATATATTCTATGAACGGTATGCTTTGTGTAGTGTGCAAGAAACAATACTTTTCACTGTATTTCATGTGACAATAATAAACTACAACACTACATTCTGCACTCTCTCCTTTCCTTCTCCCTATGTACTTTATGAAAGGTATGTTTTGTTTGTATAATGCGCAAGAAAGAATACTTTTCATTGTATCTCAGTGCTTCTGGCAATAAATCAGATCAATCAGTCCGATCCAGATACTGTTGTTAGGCAAGCAATTCCCCGTTAAAACTGAACGTGTGGATTGCCAAGAACTTTAGTTCATTAACCGGCGCCCACTGTTTACTGCATGCATGCTGACTCCCTAACCCCAGCGCCAGAACTGTAGACCCTTGGCTGGAATATTATGGCTGTTCACGCCTGCGGGTTACTTGGTAAATCCTGACCCTAGCGCTTGATGAAGCCAAGTAATGATGGAGCATGGCTTACTGTTTTAAATATTGACAGTCAAATCACAACTAGCTGGAAATCCAAACTGAGCTCATTTCCAGCGAAGAAGCAACTTTGAAAAGCTTGGATTTATATAGCGCCTATTGTTTGGGGGTGGTGCAATGGGACTGTCACTGGATTAGTAATCCAGAGATCCTGGATAATGCTCTGGGGACTCAAGTTCGAATCCCACCATGGCAGATGGTGAAATTTGAATTCAATAAAAAATCTGGAATTTAAAAGTCTAATCATGACCATTGTCAGAAAAATCTATCTAGAATCATAGAATGCCTACAGTGCAGAAGGTGGCCATTTGTCCCGAGTCCACACTGTCTTCAATCCCACCTAGGTGCTGTCTCTGTAACCCTACACATTTATCCTCCTAACTCCCTGACACTGAAGGGCAATTTAGCATGGCCAATCAACCTAGCTTGCACATCTTTGGACTGTGGGAGGAAACTGGAGCACCCAAAGGAAATCCATCCAGACACGGGGAGAACATGCAAGCTCCGCATAGACAGTGAGCCAAGCCAGGAACTGGACCCGGATCCCCGGCACTGTGAGGCAGTACCACACTGGTTCGCTAATATCCGTTCAGGAAGGAAATCTGCCATCCTTATTTGGCCAGGCTTACATATACTCCAGAGCCACAGCAATGTGGTTGTCTCGTAAATGCCCTTGCTGAAATGCCACTCGGTTTAAGGAGCAATTAGGGATGGGTAAGGAATACTGGTACAGTCAGCGACACCCACATCCCATGAATGAATAAAAAAATCTTCAGGATTTCCCAGAGCACCTAACGATCAGTGAAGCAGTTTTTGAAGTGTAATCGTTGTGGTGGTGTTGGAAAAATGGCAGCTAATTTGTGCACATCAAGATCCCATAAACAGCAATGTGACCAAATAATGCGTCCACTTGTGAGGTGGATTTTTCTCTGGGTATGGGCGATGCTGGCTGGGTCAGCATTTAAATGCCCTTGAGTTGATTTGTCCCATGTATTGGGATGCAGTGAGAAGTATTATTTCTTGTGCGCTATACAGATAAAATGTACCATTTGTAGAGGGGAGAAGGAAGGAAGAGGATGCAGAATGTAGTGTTACAGTCACAGCTAGGCTGTAGAGAAAAGTCAACTTAATATAAGGTAGGGCCATTCAAAAGTCTGATGGCAGCAGGGAAGAAGCTATTCTTAAGTTGGTTGGAGCGTGATGTCAGTCTATACTTCCCGCTGCCTCGGAAAAGCAGTCAGCATAACCAAGGTCTCCGTGCACCCCGGACATTCTCTCTTCTACCTTCTTCCATCGGGAAAAAGATACAGAAGTCTGAGATCACGTACCATTCGATTCAAGAACAACATCTTTCCTGCTACTAGACTTTTGAATGGACCTACATCGCATTAAGTTGATCCTTCGCTACACCCTAGCTTTGACCGTTAACAGTACATTCTGCACTCTCTCCTTTCCCTTTCCCCTGTGTACTCTACGAATGGTATGCTTTGTCAGTATAACATGCAAGAAACAATACTTTTCTCTGCATCCAAATACTTGGGACATGCTCTCGTCCACCTTCTTCCATCGGGATGAAGATACAAAAGTCTGAGGGCACGCTGTCTGCGTGGGGTCTGCACATTCTTCCCGTGTCTGTGTCCAGTTTCCTCCCACACTCCAAAGATGTGCAGGTTAGGTTGATTGGTTTTGCTAAATTCCTCCTAGTTTGGGATCACGGGAATAGCGTCTGGGTGGGATTATGTTCGGTACAGACTCGATGGGCCGAATGGCCTCCTTCTACACTGTAGGGATTCTATGATTCCATGAAACCGATATTGGGTTAATCGATATTAAAGTTCACCAACACTTTCTATTGATATAACCTCTTTTCCTGATGAAACGTTCCTCCGAATTCCACAAACTGAATCCAACTTTCAATTGCTGTTGTGCAGACCGAGTTGCCTTTGGGAACATTGCAGTCACGTCAGAGAAATGTGGCTTCTGATTAAATATTAACGCTAGTTTTATCAAGCTGATAAAACATTTAGTCGTGTTGACAACACAGCTCAGCATCCTACGAAGATACAAATGACAGGCAGCCCTCAATTAAATAGTCTACTGCCTTGAACCTTGACCCGGACCGAATATAAATCCATCCCCTGTTGCAACAGGGGCATCGGCAATCGATAAGCTTCATTAGCACAGGAATAAGTGCAAAATAATCCGGGTGGCGGGCCTGGGGTTGGAACCTCTAATTGTTTTGGAGCTGATGTGGGGGAGGCCACGGTGGCAGTCTCGCTTCTGAGACAGAAGGTTGCCTGTTCAAGCCCCGCTTCAGAGGCTTGCGCACAACGCCCAGAGTGGAGCTGAGGGGGTGCTGCACTGTCGCAGGTGCTACCTTCTTGGGTATGACATCCCCTTGCCTCCTCGGCAAAAGAAACAAAGGCTTAATTTATATTGCATTTAATTTATGCACCAAAGATGTGCAGGTTAGGTGGATTGGCCGTGCTAAGTTGCCCCCTTAGTATCCTGGGATGCGTAGGTTAGAGGGATTAATGAGGCAAATATGTGCGGTTATGGGAATAGGGCCTGGGTGGGATTGTTGTTGGTGCAGGCTCGATGGGCCGAGAGGCCTCCTTCTGCACTGTCCGGATTCTATGATCTACTCCCTTCAAGACTGTATGTGACACGTCCAGGAAGCTCCTTCTCCAGACTCGATCTGAAAGTAAATAACCCTCGCTGGGATCTCAGGATATTAAAAATGCAGCAGAGATCGCAAAGGGATCATCAAAGCCCTTTGTTGCTACACTACCTTCTCTTTGCACTGTTTTTGCAGATCAGAATGAGAGAAAGTGCAGTCGAACAGAGCATTATTTTTGTTTCGGTGCGAGACCTCTCTCCCCCCTGCTCCCACTCCATCCCTCCCCCCAGGCCCCCAACTCCTCTTTGACACAGAGGTCGGGAAATTGGAACAGGTGAGAACCTGGGAATTCCAAGCCCCCTCGGTGGTACCTCAGAGGATCTCTGCCTCCTCCATCTTTTCAGGCAGAGATTTCCAGATTCCCATCACCCTCTGGGTGAAAAGGTTTGTCCTCAAGTCCCCTCCAAACCTTCAGCCCCTCGCCTTAAGTCTCTGTCCCCGATCACTGATTCCTCCGCCAAGGGGAAAAAATTACTCCTCTCTATCCTATGTAAACTCTCCCCTCCCCTACAATCCTAATCCCTTCTCTGCTCCAAGGAAAACAACCTCAGTCTATCGAATTTCTCTTCGAGGCCAAAATCCTACAGCCTGGGCAACATCTGGGTAAATCAGCGATGCCTCCAGCAGCCAAACAGCGAAGCACGACTCGGAAATGAAAAATGCCGACTCAGGAACAGCGCCAGAAGCGTAACTCCTGCCTACAGAGTCAAGCTCATCTGGAGAAAAGGAAAATAAGATCAGATTCAAGGCCACACAGGACTTCCATGGCATCTTGCATTGGCCATTTGGAAACCAGAGGCCCAACTGAAGTCCCTCATTACACCTCTGGAGGGCAGCAATGTGTCAATTCAAATCCAGACTTGAAACGTTGGCTCAATTCTCTCTCTCTCTCTCTACAGATGCTGTCAGACCTGCTGAGATTTTCCAGCGTTTTTCCTGTTTCTGCTTCGGATTCCAGCCTCCACACTATTTTGCGTTCCATTTTTATTCAAAATCGGTCAGAGCCTGTCATCGATGCGTTGTCATCGAGCACAGCAACCAAAGGAGAGATTCGAACCAACTTCCCCTTAAGCGTCTCAAGTGAGGCGATTGCAGCAAGAAGGAGAAGGAAGAAGCCACAAGAAAGCAAGCCACAGAAACCATGTGTTCAGCGCCAAGCAAGTGACATCCTCACACGAGAGTCGCTGGTGTGTTTTCTAGAAAGAAAAGACCCCGTTTACGTATATTTCTGAGAATCGAAGAGCTTTGGCGGGGGTAGCGAAGAAAAGACAAATTGCGTCCATCTTCCTGGTTCACTTCCAACTTCTTCCTGTCCCTTAGTTCAGACAAAATATGTGGAGAAGTTGAAGGAAACCGTTGGAGGTTTTAGACGGAAATTGGGTAGACACTGGACAAAAACAAAATCGGTAGAGGGGGGAAGAATGGGACTTATCACAAGGGAGCCAACATTGCCTCAATGGGCCGAATCGCCTCCTTCTGTGCTGCAATAATGCTATGGTGCGAGATTTTCCAGTCCCACCCGCCTGCCCGCAAAAAAAAGTCAATCGTGTGTGGCCATGCTCCAAATTTTCCCGTCCAACCGGCGGGATTATCCGTCTCTTCCTGCCGGAGGATCTTCCAATCTCATCCAAAGTAGCCCATCTTCTCTCCACACCTTCCCCCCGCCCACCATACTTTGCAACAGGTACCCCAGTGGTACAGCGAGCGAGCCACGCTAAATCCCCTTCGGAGGGACTGGAAGATCCAGCTAACGTCCATTGGCCTGCTACAGGGAGGATGGAAAATCCTGGCCAGTGACTCTAAAAAGGTGGCTTGACGTAGAGTGATGAATCAACCCATGAGGAGTTTGGTTGCTTTCCGATTGGTCTCATGTGGAGGTGAGGGAGGTAGGGGGACTGGCGGGGAGGGGTGAACCTCCAGAAATGGTGACTACTGCAAAACACCTACACCAAAATGTCTGATCACTTCCAAAGGTGTGCGGGTTAGATTAATTGGCAATTCTAAATTGCCCCTTAGGGAGATTAGCAACGTAATTATATGGGGATAGGATCTGGGTGAGATTATTGTTGGTGCAGGCTGGGTGGGCTGAATGGCCTCCTTCTTCTCTGTCATGAATCTGACTAATGAGTTTCTCTTTTGAGTGATTGAAGGGGTAAAAATTGGCCCGGAACTTTATCCTGGTGTAAGTGCCTGAATCCACAATCTTCAATCTAATAAACTGCATTACCAATAGAAGTAGGACCATGTCTCTTTAACACTCAACTTTCAGTCAACGTCAATCAAAGAGGTTCTATAATTAGATACTGAGGGGTTAGATCAAAGATAACGGCCACAAACCTCACTTGCGAGGGTACAACTGCCTGTCTATTTAGGTTCAAAAGGCAGAATTGAACTTCTGACAAACTTGCCTTCAAAAACCTGCATATTAACTCGCTGCAGCTAGTAACAAGCTAAAAGATTTATTGACTGAGAAGAACAATGAGGGAGGTGATGGCTCAGTGGTATTATCGCTCAGCTATTAATCCGGAAACTCAGCTCATGTTCTGGGGGATCCAGGTTCAAATCCCGCCACGGCCGAAATTTGAATTCAATATAAAAAAAAAAATCTGGAATTAAAAATCGACTGATGACCATGAAACTGTTGTGGGAAAAACCCATCTGGTTCCTTTAGGGAAGGAAATCTGCCATCCTTACCTGGTCTGGCCTACATTGTGACTCCAGAGCCACAACAATGTGGTTGACTCCTAACTGCCCTCGAGCAACTAGGGATGGGCAATAAATGCAGGCCCAGCCAGCGATGCACATGATCCACGAATGAATTAAATAAAAACTAAGGGTTCAATTACGTAGATCTTCTCCAACAGTGCCCCTGATGCAAACTGAAGCCTTACCCCAGGCAGTGCGTAGGTCTCACTCCCCAATGGCGTGCTCCGTTGGTTCTGGCCTGGTCACAAGGGTCATGAAGGATCCCCCGTTAAAGGGGCCAGCCTGTACGAAGCGACACTTTCAAAGACATCCTTCTCCCTTATACAGGCCTTCTGGGCAGTGGGGGTAAATGAATCAAGTGTTCTTTGTGATACACTCGACTGCCGGTGCTTCTTATTGTTTCGGCTACGTGGCTAAAGCCAGGATGTATCAGCATCAGGTGGCAGTTTGGGCTGGCGCTTTGCTTACTGTCCTGTTCGCGGATTTGGGCCTCTGAACCACAAGTGGTTTTGTCAGCTTTTATTTCCAGTTCAGACCCGACCTAACTGGCTCAGCCCTTCACACCTCTTTTGTCTCGCTCTGATCTCTGGTTTCAGTTCCTCCCATCACCTTAGAGCTGTCAAACCGTCTTCTGCTTTCCTCTAAAGCTGACTGCAGATTGTGAACGTTAAATACATGCGCATGCGCGTGTGTGTGTGCCTGCTGACATGTGTCTACGCAAATGTACACTCCTTTGAGTGCATGTGTGTGTGTATACATCTGTGCACACATATACATACATGCAAGGGCAGCACAGTAATCAGTGCTGCCGCTTCACAGGACCGGGGACCAGGGTTCGATTCCTGGCTTGGGTCACCGTCTGTGCGAAGTTTGCACGTTCTCCCCGTGTCTGCGTGGGTTTCCGCCAGGTGCTCCGGTTTCCTCCCACATTCTGAAGGACGTGCTGGTTAGGTGCATCGACCAAACAGGCGCCAGACTATGGCGTTGAGAGGATTTTCATAGTAACTTCATTGCACTGTTAAAATGTAAGCCAACTTGTGACACGAATAAATAAACTTTACTTACGTGAAGAAACTACAAAAAGTCGTGAATGTAGCCCAATCTATCACGTAAACCAGTCTCCCATCCACTGGCTCCATCTACACTTCTCACTGCCTCGGCAAAGGGCCCCCATGCATCCCGGACATCCTCTCTTCCACCTTCTTCCATCGGGAAAAAAGATACAAAAGTCTGAGAACAAGTACTTACCGACTCAAGAAAGTTTATTCCCTGTTGCTGTCAGACTTGGGAATGGACCTACCTCTTATTAAATTGATCTTTCTCTACATCCTAGCTATGACTGTAACACTACATCCTGCACTCTCATTTCCTTCTCTATAAACGGTATGCTTTGTCTGTGCAGCACAGGAAACAATACTATTCACTGTATCCAAACACGTGACAATAATAAATCAAATCAAATGTACATTCTTGTGGGTCTATACATGTGGACTAACATCTATGGATTTTTAAAAATTCTTTCATGAGTGGGGCATCACTGGCAAGCTTTTGTTGCCCATCCCCAAGTGCCCTTCGACAGCGTGGCTTTCTAGACAATGAGGGCATTAAGGAAGGAGCCAATCACGTTGCTGTGGGTTTGGATTTGCATGTAGGTCAGACCGGTTAAGGATGGCAGATTTCTATAGAATACCATTTTGATTTGACTTATCATTGTCACACGTATTACCATACAGTGAAAAGTACTACTTCTTGCGTGCTATATAGACAAAGCACACCTTTCATAGAGAAGGAAAGGAGCGAGTGCAGAATTTAGTGTTAGTCGTAGCTAGGGTGTAGAGAAAGATCAACTTAGTGTGAGGTAGGTCTATACAGATGTCTGATGGCTTCAGGGAAGAAGCTGTTCTTGAGTCAGTCAGTATGAGATTTCAGACTTTTGTATCTTTTTCCCGACAGAAGGAGATAGAAGAGAGAATGTCCGGGGTGCACAGAATCCCAACCGTACAGAAACAGGCCATCCAGCCTGCACCAACTCTCCAAAACAACTTCCCACACTTGCCCTATTCCTGCACATTTACTGTGGATAATCTACCAAATCGGTACACCTTTGGTGCGCAGAAAAAACCGGGGTACCCGGAGGAAACCCATGCAGACATGAGGCGATCGTGCAAACTCCACACAGACAGTGAACCCAAAACCGGAATTGAACCCGGGCCCCTGGCTCTGTGAGGCAGCATGGTTAACGACAACGTCACCTCTTTCCTGAAGGACTTTAGCTTTTCATGACAATCTAGCTTGGTGGTAAAAAGTGGGCAGCATGGTGAAGTTGGGCCAAAGGGCCTTATTCCATGCTAATCAATGGCAATGTCAGGGTCAGCATTACTGAGGCTAGCTTTCAATTCCAGAGTTTATTCATTGGATTTCAATGTACCAGCTGCTGTGGTGGGATTTGAACCTGTGTCCTTCGGGCATCAGCAAGGGCCTGTAGGCACATTACCCTATACAACCATCTCCTCTTACATGTATGAATAAATGTATAATGTCCATGTGTATGTATACATAGTTGTGCATGTCCGTGTGTGTGCAGGCATGCTTGTATGTGTGTGGGCAGGCATCTCTATGTTCTTGCTATCAATCACTAAAATAATGCAGAGATAACATGCGCGCTGCTGGATGGGGTAACACACTCAAAGGAGAGAAATATTGCACTCAAAGTTCTGTCTTACACTCCACAGGTGCTGTCAAACCTGCTGAGATTTTTCACAACTCTCGCTTATCAATGCTTTCTATTCATCAAAAATAGTCTGATCACCAAGGTATAGACATCAAGTCGGGCAACTTTAGATCATCATCTTTCTCCTCCGCATCCCAAATTTCGATTTTTCTTTTCCCCCCAACAATTGACAATGGTTTCGTGTTCATCAATAGATTCTTAATCCCAGATTTTTTTTATTGATTTCAAATTCCACCATCTGCCGTGGCGGGATTCGAACCCGGACATTAGCTGAGTTTCTGGATTAATAGTTTAGTGATAATAACACTGGGCATGGACAGAGTGGATAGTCAGAAGCTTTTTTGTCAGGATGGAAGAGTCAATTACTAGGGGGCATAGGTTTAAGGTGTGAGGGGCAAGGAGATGTTTGAGGCAAGTTTTTGTTTTACACAGAGGGTAATGGGTGCCTGAAACTCGCTGTTGGGGGAGGTAGTGGAAGTGAATATGGTAGTGACTTTTAAAGGGCGTCTTGACAAATACATGAATAGGATGGGAATAGAGGGATATGGTCCCTGGAAGGGTTGAGGTTTTTCAGTTCAGTTGGGCAGGCAAGGTTAGTGCAGGCTTGGAGAGTCGAATGGCCTGTTCCTGTGCTGTAATTTTCTTTGTTTTAGGCCATTGCCTCCCTCAAGAGAGAGAGACCTACTTGCTAATAAGGAGCAATTGAGTCGCTTATGATTGTATTCGCTGGAGTTCAGCAGAATGCAGTGAGAATTCTGTAGAAACCTATAAAATTCTAACAGGACTAGACAGGGGAGGTACAAGAAGGATGTTCCTGATGATGGGGGTGGGCCAAAACCAGAAGGATTCGGGGTAGACCATTTAGGACAGAGATGAGGAGAAATTTCTTCACCCAGGCAGAGGTCAGCCTGTGGAATTTACTACCAGAGAAAGGAGTTGAGATCAAAACATTGAAGGTTTCAAGAGGCAGTTAGATAAAGCTTTTGGGACAGAGGATCAAAGGGTAGTGGGAGAAGGTGGGATCCAATTGAGTTGGATTATCAGCCATGATTATAATGAATTGGCTCAAAAGGCCAAATAGCTTCCTCTTTGTCCTATTTTCTACGGTCCTATGTTGAATATCTAACACATTCTCCCGCTCCCCAGCTGTGACAAAGGGTCAAAAGGACTCAAAATGTTGACTCTGCTTTCTCTCCTTACAGATGCTGTCCGGCCTGCTGAGTTGTCCTCTGTTCTTGTTTTGGGTTCATACGGACTAGTTGGGCTTGTTTCTACGTTGCAAATACAATGCAGAACTTCCTGTACTCCATCCTCGCAACATGACTTGAGCTCAACCTCAGTTGGAGACTATTTGCAGCATCCGCACTTTGACTTCCTCTTAAGAAGGGAGACTGCAAATCTGGGCAGCGATTTTCAGTGACGGAAATAACTTCAAATTCACTTCACATCGGACCCTGAGGGTGACTAAAGACCAGAAGCGTTACCCAAACTCTTACAGATCTAAAACTAACATGACATCTCACTGCACCAGCATCGAGCAGCGCTGATGGTTGACAGCTTCGTGTTTCTAGATGTCCAGATCACCAACAATCTGTCCTGATTCCTCCACACTGCGCTATAATTAAGAAAACCCCACCAACATCTTCACTTCCCCAGGACGCTAAGGCAATTCGGCATGTCCACCATGACTCTCACCAACCTTCACAGATGCACCATAGAAAGGATTCTTTCTGGATGTACCACAGCTTGGTATGGCTCCTGCTCTGCCCAAGATCACAAGAAAGTACAAAGAGTTGTGAATGTAGCCCAATCCATCGTGCAAACCAGCCTCCCATCCATTGACTCTGTCTACACTTCCCACTGCCTCAGCAAAGCAGCCACATAATTAAGGACCCCACGCACTCTGGACATTCTCTCTTCCACCTTCTTCCATCAGGAAAAGGATACAAAAGTCTGAGGTCACGTACCAACCGACACAAGAACAGTTTTTTCCCTGCTGCCATCAGACTTTTGAATGGACCTATCTCGCATTAAGTTGATCTTCTTCTAGACCCTAGCTATGACTGTAACACTACATTCTGCATTCTCTCCTTTCCTCCTCTATGAATGGTACGCTCTGCCTGTATAGTGTGCAAGAAAGAATACTTCTCACTGTATCTCAATACATATGACAATAATAAATCAAATCAAATCAGCATGAATGGTGTAGGGCACAGGGAGTAAGTCAGGTGAACAAAACCACTAAAATCCTAATTTCCAGGACAATTTTGTAACGTTCTCTGATTCATGGAATGTAGGTAATACTTAACAAGGCATCACTTCAGCATAAATATTCTTAAGGGCAAAGTCTTTTAATAGCCAACACATCAAAGTCCTTCGATCTATATTACACAGCAAGATCAATTCTGGGAAACCGCTTGTTGATATTAAAAGTTGTGTCAATATTTTTGCCGTACACCTTGTTCTCATTCTACCACACACACATCAAAACAACCAAATCACAATTAACCCTTACGAAATTGAAATACCCACGTTGACCTAACACCTCAAACAAGGCTCGAAGGGAAGGTCGCCTGCAATCAAGTGCAGTGACAATTGCTGCTCGTCCCCATTCTGACTTGGAAATATATCGGCCATTTAAGGACATTAATAAGGTTGAAAAAAATACAGAGAAGGTTTGCAAAGATGTTGCCGGGACTTGAGAAACTGAGTTACAGAGAAAGGTTGAATAGGTTAGGACTTTATTCCCTGGAGCGTAGAAGAATGAGGGGAGATTTGATAGAGGTGTGTAAGATTATGATGGTTATAGATAGAGTGAATGCAAGCAGGTTTTTTTCGCTAAGACTAGCAGAGAAAGAAAACTAGAGGACATGGGTTAAGGGTGAAGGGGGAGAAGTTTAAAGGGAATATTGGGGTTCTTCACACAGAGATGGTGGGAGTGTGCAACAAGCTGCTAGAGGAAATGGTAAATGCGGGCTCACTTTTATCATTTAAGAAAAACTTGGACAAGTACATAGCTGAGAGGGGTGTGGAGGGATGTGGTCCAGGTGCAGGTCAGTGGGAGTAGGCAGAAAAATGGTTCGGCACAGCCAAGAAGGGCCTGTTTCTGTGCTATGATGTTTTACGGCTCTATGGTTCACAGTCGCTAGGCCAAAATCCTGGAATTCCCTCCGTAATGGCATTGTGAGTCAACCCACAGCACGTGGACTTCAGGAGTTGAAGAAGGCAGCTCATCAATCACCATCTTCTCAAGGGGCAACTAGGGATGGGCAATAAACGCTGACCCAGCCAGCGAAGCCAACGTCCCAAGAATGAATAAGAAATAAACCACAATGTTACAGTGAAAAGTCTTTTTATCGATAGAAATTTTCACATAAATGTAGGCTATCAAGCAATGTATACATGCTCGGTACAGTTGGATAATGGAGTTGCCATGGCCTTTTGTCTCCGTTGGTTAGAGACATCAAGAGATTTGAGTTAAAAATCTAGCCTGACGCGGTGCAATTCTCCACTGCAGTACTGAGGGAGTTTAAGTTTATTTTTTAAATGTCACAAGTAGGCCCCTTGGTATCGGGGGGATTAGGAGCATAAATACCATAAAATAGAATCCCCATAGTGCAGAAGTAGGCCATTCAGCCCATCGAGTGTGCAACAAGCACAATCCCACCCCAGACTGTCTTCCCGTAACCTCACGTATTTACATTGCTAATCCTGCAGACATTAAGGTCAATTTTAGCATGGCCAATCAATCCAACCCACACATCTTTGGACTGTGGGAGGAAACCGGGGCACCTGGAGGAAATCCACGCAGACATGGGGCGAACATGCAAACTTCACTCAGACAGAGGCTGGAGTTGAACCCGAGTCCGTGCTGCTGTAAGAACAGCAGTGTTAACCACTGTGCCAGCGTGCTGCCCCTAATGTGGGATTACGGGGATAGGGCCTGGGGTGGGACTGTGGTCAGTGCAGGCTCAATGGGCCAAATGGCTTCCTCCTGTACTGTAAACATTCTATGATTCTACAATTCAACTCAGCACCTCCCCAAATCCCATGCAGCCCTATTTTTAGATGAGGTTATTAACAGATTGCAGGACACAATTGTGTGCGCGGAATTCAATTTTGGGCTGAGACGGCTCGCTTTTGATCTCGAACATTGTAACACTTTGTGAAACCCACAGTTAATGCCTCAACATTAAGCAGAACCCTGCTGGCCAATAACAAATATTCCAGCCCTTTGATGAGGCTTGTGTGAGAGCTTTCTATTAATCCCACCTAACTGAGGTTGAACATAATAGTCGAGTTGAAACCGTTCATTAATGATCACTGAAGCCCCATTATTAAACCGCACTACGCATCGAGTGCGACAGCCAAGTTATTCTTCCAGCTATCTCCTGCATTCCTAAATGCACGTGGCCTCCAAGAATCCGATGGTGGCACAGTGGTTAGCACTGCTGGCTACATCGACTGGGATTGATATAGCCCCGTCCATCAAACCAGCCTCCCATTCTTTGACTCCGTCTACACTTCCCGCTGCTTTGGGAAAGCAGCCGGTACAATCAAGGACCCCCACACCCCTGACGTTGTCCCTCCCTACCTTCTCCCTTCGGGAAAAAGTCTGAGATCGCATACCAACTGACTCAAGAACAGCTTCTTTCCTGCTACCTTTGAATGGACGTATCTTTCTCTACACTCTAGCTGTAACTGTAACACTACGCTCGCTTTCATTCTCTCTCCTTTCCTTTCATTCTCTCCTATGTACTCTATGAATGGTATGCTTTGTCTGTTATAGCACAAAAAAAACAATATTTTTTACTGTATCCTAATACATGTGACAATGATAAATCAAATTAGACTCAATCTCTGTCCCTTAGAGCTGATCAGTATTATAGAATCCCTCCAGTGCAGAAGGAGGCCATTCGACCCATCGAGTCTGCACTGACCACAACCCCATTCAGGCCCTATTCCCGTGACCCCCACATATTAACCCCCTAGGGCCAATTTACCAATCCAACCAACCCTTTGTAGTTCCTTGCAGTCTTGGGCAGAGCAGGAGCCCATACCAAGCTGTGATACAACCAGAAAGGAATCTTTCTATAAAAATTGGTGAGAGTTGAAGTGGACATGTCAAATTTCCTCAGTCTTCTGAGAAAGTAGAGGTGCTGGTGGGTTTTCTTAATTACAGTGTCGGCATGGTGGGGACCAGGACAGATTGTTGGTGATCTGGATGAATAGAAACATGAAGCTCTCAACCATTTTCACTTCATTCCCGTTGATGTAGACAGGGACATGTCCTCCACTATGCTTTCTGAAGTCAATAACAATTTCCTTTGTTTTGCTGACATTGAGGGAGAGATTATTGTTGTCTAAACAGTTTTTCTATCTCTTTCCTCTAGTGTGGTAGTAAGGGAATGTTGCCCTTGAGAGGATAGTTGGTGCTTTCGATTATAAGCTCGTCAAAGGAATGGTAATTGCTGGAACAAGGGTATCTTATTTCTCAAGTGAAGTTGTGGGGTGAGAGGGGTGGGGCGGGGTCAAGGCAGAGAGGGAGAATCTCTCACACCCCTCAGCGTTTGGGCCTGTGCAGAGTGGAGCTCATCAGGCTGACTGATATCTCTGGCAGAGGACCCTGGAACATAATCCTGGAATCCCTGCAGTGCAGAAAGAAGTCATTCGGCCCATCAAGCCTGCACCGACAACAATCCAATATGCTTCTATGTAAGGTGGCACAGTGGTTAGCACTGCTGCCTCACAGCATCAGGGATGCTGCCAACGCAGCATCGTGTCAAAGCCTACCCTCCTGCTCCACTCGTGTAACCCCATGTATGCTAATTTCTCACGCTGCCCCACCAAACCACATAACTTGAGTCACTGAGGGGCAATTTAACTTTGCTAATTGAACCAGGTTCAATTCCCAGCTTGGGTCACTGTCTGTGTGGAGTCTGCACATTCTCCCCATGTCTGCGTGGGTTTCCTCCAGTTTCCTCCCATACGCCAAACATGTACAAGTTAGATGATTTGGCCATTCTAAGTTGTCCCTTAGTGTCCAAATATGCGCAGGTTAGGTGGATTGGCCATACTAAGTTGCCCCTTAGTGTCTAAAGATATGCAGGTTAGGTGGATTGGCCATGCTAAATTGCCCCTTAGTGTCCAAAGATGTGCAGTTGGGTAGATTGGCCATGCTAAATTGCCCCTTAGTGTCCTAAGATGTGCAGGTTAGGTGGATTAGCAAAGTTAAATTGCCCCTCAGTGACTCAAGTTACGTGGTTTGGTGGGGCAGCGTGAGAAATTAGCATACGTGGGGTTACACGAGTGGAGCAGGAGGGTAGGCTTTGACACGATGCTGCGTTGGAGAGTCAGTGCAGACTCAATGGGCTGAATGGCCTCCTTCTGCACTGTGGTGGAATCTTATCATTCTGAAGAGTTCCTTCCTTTGCGAGTAAAAGGAGAGAGAGAGGTTTGCACTCAGCCAGCAGAGAAGAGAGGAAGGAGGGGAAGGGGGAGGGAGGGTAGGGACAGATCCCAGGCCGCACAGTGCGAGGATTCTTGACACACACCACCCTGACGTGCCGGCGGCTCCTTCCAGCCACGGAGGCTGTAACGTGATCACTCCGGCCTCTGTGGGAGCTGCCACATTAGGCCGGGCATGGATGCAACTCAAAACCTGTTAGCTCAGCTGGGGGGAGATTCCAGAACGGAGACCAGGTCAAGCTGTGGGCCCACATCCCCCCTCCCCTCACCGCCCCTGCTGTCAAATAGAAGGTGATTAATGACTCCACATTCAGGCTCCAGTGCACGCATGTCTTGGTCTTCAATGCTCTGGAGAGGCAGTGATAGGCCCGGCGAGATTCCGGAACAAAGCCGGGAAGAAATTGATGTGGAGTAGTGGGAAAGATGAGCTCATGGAGAAGGGAATCCCAGAATTTTCTTTTTGCACCCTCCCCTTTTGGTATTTAATCATCAGCCACTCCTTTGATGAAGAGTTATGCCAAGTAATTATTGGATAGGCACACGGAGCACTCCAGAATTATAGGGAGGGGATAGCTTGATCTTGGACATAGCTCGGCACAACATTGAGGGCTGAAGGGCCTGCACTGTGCTGTAAATGTTCTATGTTTCTAACTGTCGGCACTGATGCAAGGACAGGTACCAAATACGCACAGCAAGCTCCCACAAACAGCAACAGGATAACCATCAGATTGTTCATATTTTGTGATGCAAGTTATTGAATTTGATAATCAGCCAAGATCAAAATGAATGGCAGAGAAGGGCCAAATGGCCTACTCCTGCTTATACTTTCTACATGATGTTGACTGAAGGATAAATATTGGTTAGAGTACAATCCCTACAGGGCCGAGAAGGCTATTCAGCCCATCAAACCTGCACTGACAACAATCCCACCCAGGTCCTTTCCCTTTTACCTCACATATTTACCCTACTAGTCCCCCCTAAGGAGAATTTAGCACACAGAATCCCTACAGTGCCCTTATTCTGAGAGATTGGCCAATCCATCTAACCTGTACATCTTTGAACTATGGAAGAAAACCAGGGGAGGAAACCCATGCAGACACGGGAGAACATGTGGCCCATCAAGCCTGCACAGACAACAATCTTACCAAGGCCCTATCCCCATAAGAATTTTACCCACTAATCCCCTGACACGAAGAGGCAATTTAGCACGGCCAATCAGCCTAACCCCACACATTTTGGGACTGTGGGAGGAAACCCATGCAGACACAGGTAGAACATGCAAACTCCACACAGACAGTATCCCGAGGCCGGAATCGAACCCAGTCCCTGGTGCTGTGAGTTAGCAGCGCTAACTTCTGTGCCACCTGAATGGCCAAACAACCTAACCTGCACAACCTCAGGGAGAATTCCCCTACTCTTCAAAAAAAAAAGCACCACTGGGGCCTTCATACCCACTCAGGCAAGCTAACAGAGCCATGGTTTAATCTCACTGGAAAGACAGCAATTCCCAACAGCGTAACACTCCCACAGCCCGGATCTTTGTACTCAAACCCTGTAGTGGGACTTGAGCCAGGAACCTTCCAATTGCAGAGGCTCGAGAGCTACTCACGGAGCCACAGCTGACAAATGCAACAGGGCCTAATTAAAAGTGGTGACATACAGGGCCTCCCGAACCTAGAATGGCACAGTGGGTTAGCACTGCTGCCTCACAGCGTCAGGGACTTGGGTTCAATTCTAACCTTGGGTAAGTGTATGGAGTTTGCATGTTCTCCCGTGTCTGCATGGGTTTCCTCCGGGAGCTCAGGTTTCCTTCCACGGTTCAAAGATATACAGGTTAGGTGGATTGGCCATGCAAAGTTGCCCCTTAGTGTCCAAAGATACACAGGCTGGGTGGATTGGCCACGGTAAATCGCCCTTTAGTGTCCAAGATGTGCAGGCCACATGAATTAGCCATGCTAAGTTGCCCCTTAATGTCCAAAGATGTGCAAGATATGTGGATTGGCCATGCACCATTTCCCCTTAACGTCCAACAATGAGCATTGTCTCTTCATCAGGTGAGGTGAAAGGGGCAGTGCTCCGAAAGCTCATGCTACCAAACAAACCTGTTGGTCTTTAACCTGGTGTTGTGAGACCACTTACTGTGCCCAGCCCAGTCCAACGCCAGCATCTCCATGTCATGTCTGAAGATGTGCGGATTGGCCCTTACCATCAGAAAGATTAGCAGGATAAATACATAGGAATAGGGCCTGTGTAGGAGTGTTGTGGGTGCAGGTGCGATGGGCCAAATGACCTCTTTCTGCACAGCAGGGATTCTACCAATCTCTCAGAGTAAGGGCACGAATCTCAACACAACCGCTCTGTAAGATACAGAACAGGCAAAGGTGCCCATTCTGTTGGCACTCAAAATCCTGTTAAATTTACTTCCCTCAAGACATCTCTACGCTGCCTCCCCCCGTCTTTATAAATGACTGCCGTTCCCGGATCAATTATAAATGATTTAGATTTGGATCGACTTGCTTTAATTCGCTTCTGACGCCACACTGTGATGGAGGCCATGTGTGAAAGCCCAGGAGCACGGAGGCGATATTTTGCCGGCCCCTTCCCCCGTCTACAGTTTAAAAATGCCCCCCACCCCAGGTGGAGCACAGAGTGGAGGCCACCCAGGGGCTTCTTGCAGTGCCCTTGTCAGACAGGAGCTGTCTGCACAGCGGTCATGGTGTGTGGACGCACAAACAGCTCAGTTTGCTGAAAAGCCTGGATGGACAGGCCGTGAATGTTATCGCAAGGAGGACACGGAGTCCATTAATCATTCCTGGCGGACAGCACTGACAGGGAGTCAATCAACTGTGACCGAGGCTCCCAGCTCGACAACTCCCCAGCTCTCTGCTAGCGCAGCGCAATCCCTCCATACACCAACCCCACCCCCCCACCTCCACCTAACCAGCACAGCGCACCCTCTCCCTATACCCCCCCACCCAACACACCGTACCCCCTTCCCGATACCTCCTCACCACCCTCTAACTAATGCACCGCACCCCTTCCCTACACCCCCTCTAGCCAACGCACTGTACCCCCTTCCCTATACCTCCCCACCACCCTCTAACCAGTGCACTGCACCCCATCCCTATATCCCCCTCCCTAACCACTGCGCCGCACCCCCCTCTCTATTCCCCCCACCATCCAACCAGTGCATTGCACCCCTCCCTATATCCCGCCACCCCCTCAACCAGTGCCCTGCATCTCCTCCCCATACTCCCCATGCACCACACCCTATACCGCCACTCCTCCTAACCAGCGCATCGCACCCCTTCCCTATGACCCACCCTAACCAGTACCCATACCTCCTCTCTATACCCTCCACCCCACTTAATCAGTGCCCCACACCCCCTCCCTATACCCCAACCACTGCACCACACCTCCTCCCCATAATCCCAACCGCTGCCTAACCAGTACAAAGGGTGGTGAATGAAGCCCCCACCATCACACAAACCAGCCTCTACCCATTGACTCTGTCTACACCTCGGCAAAGCAGCCAGCATTATCAAGGTCCCCAGGCGCGCTGGACATTCTCTCTTCCACCTTCTTCCGTTGGGAAAAAGATACAAAAGTCTGAGGACATGAACCAATTGATTCAAGAACAGCTTCTTCCCTGCTGCTGTCAGACTTTTGGACAGACCTACCTTGCATTAAATTGATCCTTCTCTACACCCTAACTATAACTGTAACACTACCTTCCGTACTCTCTCCTTTCCTTCTCTATGGACGGTATGCTTTGTCTGTATAGCGCGCAAGAAACAATACTTTTCACTGTATACAAATACATGCGACAATAATAAATCAAATCGAAATCTCCCTCACCTTATCCCTATCATCCTGTAAATTTAGCATGGCCAATCCACCCTAATCTGCATGTAGAATCATAGAATCCTACAGTACAGAAGGAGGCCGTGCAATCCATCGAGTCCACACCGACCACAATTCCACCCAAGCCCTAGCCCCATAACTCCTTGCATGTATCCTAGCTAGTCCCCCTGACACTAAGAGGAACTTTGCATGGCCACTGCACCTTACGTGTACAACTTTACACTGTGGGAGGAAACTGGAGCACCTGAAAGAAACCCACGAGACATGGGGAGAACATGCAGACTCCACACAGACAGCGACCCAAGCCAGGGATTGAACCGGATCCCTGGTGCTGTGAGACAGCAGTACTAACCGCTGTGGATGTTTTCGGAGGGAGAATATGCAAACGCCACCTGCGACACTAATAAAACAAACTTCAAACTTTTAATCTGGACCAGGACAGACATAGTGTGGGGGGGGGGGGAAAAATCAGAATAGGAATTTTCCTGTCCCACATTGAAGTGGTTGCGTTTGCTGGAAGCAGTTCTCCAATATCAAACAGGAGATCAATAAAGAGGCCCAAGGGATAAGGCAACTTAAGTATCTGCTTAGGCAATGAAGTCTCAGCTGCCAGTCACACATCAAACTGCCTTTCCTTCCCCGTTGCAGGCAATCTACATCCATCGAAACTGCATCAATCACAGCTTCCATAACAGGGCTGATCTTTATCAGCTCACAGCCAACGACACGATATTTGAGCGAAGGGGGCTGCGTGCGATTTCTGTGCAGAACCATCCGGAATGTTTCACGTCAGACGCCAAATTTCAGAACCTGCGTGGGCTCGAATTAATTGCCCTAAACATTTCACCGGAGATTGCAGAGCCTGTACGTGGCTTCTTCATTCACACAAAGACTTCACTTTTAGATATTTCAGCCAAGGCAAATGCCAAGCTTAAAAACATTTACTCACCCAGATTTAACTTGACTACGTTTTAAAACTCGGAAGGCATGCTGGAAAACTGACTGCACCTTTCAAAAGTAGAACGCTGTGTCTGCGTGGGTTTCCTCCGGGTTTTCTCCCACACTCCAAAGACGTGCAAGTTAGATGGGTTGGTCATGCTAAATTTTTCCTTAGAGTTCCAGGGTGTGTTTGTTAGAGGGATTAGCATAGTAAATATGTGGGGTTCACAGATGTGGGTGGGATTGCAGTCACTGCAGATTGGATGGGCCAAATTACCTCTTTCTGTACTGTATAGATTCTATGATTTCTACCATTTTTATAAACCAAGCAAAGCTTTTCATAAACAACATCTGCAAGTCCTCTTTCTTTAAGTTAGAGACAACATGTGCCAAACAATTTTGATAAGCCAACAAATCACATATATTGTAGTTTCAGCTCTTTGTTTGAGTTCAGTATAGGACTGGCAGGAAAAGCCAGTCCCTCTCTCTCTCGTTTTTCTCTTTCTGTTCGCTTTTGCAATGATTTCATTTTAATTTCTGTTCAATAAAAGAAACTTATCACACCAGCGCCGCCTTCGTCTATTCAAAGAAATGAATAGGGGTGGCAGGCTGGCACAGTGGTTAGCACTACTGTTTCACAGCGCCAGGGACCCGGGTTCAATTCCTGGCTTGGGGCAGAGTTTGCACATTCCCCCCGTATCTGAGTGGGTTTCCTTTGAGTGCTCCAGTTTCCTTCCACATTCTGAAAGACGCACTGGTTAGGGTGCATTGACCCAATTAGGCGCCAGAGTGTGGTGACTAGGTGAATTTCATAGTAACTTCATTGCAGTGTTAATGTAAGCCTTACTTGTGACAAATAAATAAACTTTAAAAAACTTCTGAATTGACCCTACAGAGACTGAAAGAATCTTCACCAGAAATTCATATTGGACATGAAATATCTTTGTTTTAAATTAGATTTTAAATTCGCTCATGGGACATGGGCATCACCGGCTGGGCCAGCATTTATTGCCCATCCCTAGTTGCCCGAGGACAGTTGAGAGTCACCAACATTGCCATGGCTAAGGGGTCACATGTAGGCCAGACCAGGTAACGATGGCAGATTTCCTTCCCTAAAGGACATTAGTGAACTAGATGTGTTTTTCTGACAATGGTTTCACGGTCATCAGTAGATTCTTAATTCCAGATATTTTGTATTGAATTCAAATTCCATTATCTGCCATGGCGGGATTCGAACCTGGGTCCCCAGAACATGAGCTGAGTTTCTGGATTAATAGTCTAGCGATAATACCACTCGGCCATTGCCTCCCCAAATGAATTCCACCATGCTTCCTACATTACAATAGTAACTACCTTTCAAAAGAACTTAACTGCCTCCACGGCACTTTGCAGTGTCTTGAGGTAAATCAAGTCTGTCCCTCTTGATTTCTACCGCAATAGCATTTTCTTTTGCAGTGGAGGCGATCCACCAGTGCCTGATGGTGGGATCTTCCAGTCCCGCTGATGTCCACAGTCTGATGCTGGGGAAAGTGCTGCAAGGAGCTTCTCTGTCAGCAGGACTGGAAGATCTCACCTGCAGGAAGGTCTGGATAATTTTGGCCCATATGGTTTCAGGTCAATAACAGCGATTAGAAATGGAATTAAACACAAGCCTTGGTTTTTTCAGACTAAATTTCCCCTTGGTATTCATCATTATGAAATATTTCAAAAGGTATAGTCATGGCACAAATCAACTCCAGCCTCCCAGGCTGTCTGGATCTACCACAGTTCGCTTACTGCTACAACAGGTCCACAGCAGACTCGGTGTCCCTGGCCCTGCACTCAACCCCGGAATACCGAGATAACAAGGACACTTATATCAGACTCATATTTACTGACTACAGCTCAGCCTTCAACATCATTATTCCTACAAAACCCATCTCCAAACTCTGTGGCCATAGTCCAAAGATGTGTGGGTTAGGTGGATTGGCCATACTAAATTGTCCCTTAGTGCCCAAAGATGTGTGGGTTAGGTGGATTGGCCATACTAAATTGTCCCTTAGTGTCCAAAGATGTGCAGGTTAGTTGGATTGGCCATACTAAATTGTCCCTTAGTGCCCAAAGATGTGCGGGTTAGGTGGATTGGCCACACTAAATTGTCCCTTAGTGTCCAAAAGATGTGCAGGTTAGATGCACTGGTCATGCTAAATTGCCTCTTAATGTCCAAAGATATATAGGTTGGGTGGGATTAGACATGGGAAATGCATGGCGTTATGGGGATAGGGTGGGAGGCAAGATGCTGCTTTGGAGAGTCGCTGCGGACCTGATGGGCTGAGTGGCCTCCTTCTGCACTGCAGGGATTCTATGGTTCAGGGTGAAGAATAACCACTGCTATGAGATACTGGGGAAGGCTGGCAAACACAAACCCTCAGCAGGTAAAGTAAAAGTTTACTTATTAGTCACAAGTTGGCTTACGTTACCACTGCAATGTGAAAATCCTCTGATTGCCACACACTGTTCAGGTACACCAAGGGAGAATTTAGCACGGCCAACGCAGCCAACTAGCACATCTTTCCAGGAGGAAACTGGAGCACCTGGAGGAAACCCATGCAGACACGGGGAGAACACACTAACTCCACACAGACAGTGACCGAAGCCGGCATCAAACTTAGATCCCTGGCACTGTGAGGCAGCAGTGCTAAGCACTGTGCTGCCCAAATAAGGTGCTAAAATCAAGAAGGGGAAAGTCAGGTGCGGAGGGGTGCAGTGGAAAGAGGAAGAGGCAATGTACCTTTAATTAAGCTCCTCATTACATTCTTTGAAGTTCTGGGGACAGGAGTTCAAATCGCTACTCTGGAATAAATTGGTACCTCAGAAAGGATCAGATAATTGAGGAACTGAGTAATTGACCCATGATTGTCGAGTCTGTCTGTGAACTTGGGGATTGGGGAGGATATTGCTCAGAGATTACAAACCTACTCATCTTCGGAAAAGGAGCAGGAGAGGGTAGGTGCACTGCAGTGACTAATACCATCATGGTCAGTTAAGATTATGGTGCAGTCCAGCTACAAAGATCAAAGCTTGTGGGAAAGGCACCAAGCACTCTGCTCAGCCAGTCTGCTTCAGTATCTCCTTCAACAGCCTCCAGCTCAGAGCTTGTAGACTTGCAACTCCTCCCATGGCACTGCACATTGTGCTGAGCTTGCCCGGTGCACATCTGCCTGGATTTGAAAGCAGGAATCCAGGCTCTTCACCTTTTTAAAACTAAACTAACGCTTGGTGGAACAGCCATTCTGTAATGACCTCAATGAGGGCCAGGAATATGGGAGTAAGAGCTCCCTGATTGAGCTAATGGTTGCCTGCCCAATCAGGGAGTCTTGCCTGTGTATATATGGATGTGCCACGTCTACTGATATATGGATGGGAAAGGTTTAGAAGGAAATGTGTCAAATGCAAGCAAATAGAACCAGTTCAGCTTAGGAGATCTGGTCAGCATGGATGAGTTGGGCTGAAGGGCCTGTTTCCGTACTGTAAATGTCCTTGATTCCATGACTCCGGATTCTGACTTTAAGCCCGAAGCATCCTTAGGAGTGGAGATACGTTTGTGAATAAAGGAAATGTGGTAAAGTGACACTGGTCTCTAAAGGGTTACTTCTCATGCCATGCTAAATTGCCCTTCGTGTCCAAAGGTATACAGGTTAGGTGGATTGGCCATGCTAAATTACAGGTTAGGGGGTTTGGTCACGGGAAATGGGATAAGGTGGGGATAGGGCGGGGAAATGGGCGAGGGTGGAATGCTCTGTCAGAGAGCCGGTGCAGGCTCGATGGGCCAAACAGCACAGTAGGGATTATATGAGAATTTGAGAAGCGAAGGACTCGTGCAGAGTTGTGGGGCTGGAGGAGGGTAGAGATTTATAAGGGCAGAGATAGATTTTAATGAGAATTTTGAGTGGGACTTTCTCCCCCATCATGGCATGGCTGGCCATTAGTCACTGGAGGATCTTCGGGAACTGCCAGCGGTCTTTTGTGTGTATCGCCTGTCCCGTGGGGGCTGCAGGATTTGGGGGGGGGGGCCTTTAAATTTGGAGCCTTGTTGGACTGAAAACCAATGAGCACGGGGGTCATGGGTCAGGTTCACTCTGCAGGACCACAAGGCAGACGGTTGCAAGCTTCATAACGTCCATCGAGTCAATACGGGGCTGGGGATGTTTCGCCAACAACGACAGGATCGTTTTGAGTCTTCCAACAACTCACACACTTTGAGGGCGCAGTGGCACAGCGGTTAGCACTGCTGCCTCCCAGCAGCGGGGAGCCGGGTTTGATTCCCGGCTTGGGCCACTGTCTGCACATTCTCCCCGTGTCTGTGTGGGATTCCTCTGGTCTCCTCTCTCAGTCTGAAAGCTGGTTAGGTGCTCGACGTACCCGAACAGGCGCCAGAGTGTGGCGACTGAGGGGGATTTTCACAGTAACTTCACTGCAGCGTTAACGTAAACCTATTTGTCACACTGAGAAATAAAGACTTATAAAAAAAAATGCACATTTTTCCCAAGTACAAAAGCTCATTAAAAAAAAGCAGCACAACTGTTGTGTGCGTTTGGATGGAAAGGTATTGAGTCAGAGAGCACAAGTCACCCTGTTGTTCTGAAGTCTGATTCACACTTCCGTCATTGCTTTCTTCAAAGTCTTCCCAGCCAGGAAGCTGAAGATTAATTTTGCCCCTTATGTCATGCCTTATATGACTAACCCGGCTGGCATCCACCCTACAGACATAATAGTCCAGCAGTGGTTCTAATTTTGATTAATAGTGTGTCGCATTAGAGCTGCTAATTGCCAGTAACTGCGAATAGGCTTTTTTCATTAGCAGAAATGAGCTTCTCAGAGTGGGAGGAATGCACTCTAAGTTGCGCCAGGGTGACAGCGAGTGGCTAATAATGATGGATAAGCAGACCCCGTTCCCAGGGCGAGCGCCGGAGCAGAAATAGTCGTCAAGAACTAAGATACACTGAGCCTAAACAGTGGTGCTGAGGCGTTGGGTGGGACCCAATGTCGCAGGATGAAGTAGAGTCAACAATTTTGGTTAGCCTCATGGCACCAGGAATCCGGGTTCGATTCCGGCCTTGGGACACTTCCACTGCCTCCCCCCAGCCTGGAACTCACTGCCGGGGGAAGTAGCGGAAGCAGATAAAAGAGTGACTTTTAAGAGGCGTCTTGACAAACAGATGAACAGGGCAGGAACGTAGGGATACAGTCCCCGGAAAGGTTTTAGTTCAGTCGGGCAGCGTGGTCAGTGCAGGCTTAGAGGGGCTGAAGGGCCTCTTCCTGGACTGTAATTTTCTTTGTTTGGAGTTTGCACGATGTCCCCGTGTCTGCGTGGATTTCCTCCGGCTGCTCCAGTTTCCTCCCACACGCCAAAGGGTTAGATGGATTGGCCACGCTAAGTTGCCTCAGGGGGATTTGTGGGGTAGATAAATGGGGTTTTGGGGATAGGGCCTGGGCAGGATTATGGTCAGTGCAGGCTCGATGGGTTGAATAGCCTCTTTGTATGCTATATTTTTTGATTTGATTTTAAAAGGAGGGGGAAATAGGAAGGTGCAGATTTGATTTGTTATTGTCACATGTACTGGGGTATAGTGAAAAGTGTTGTTCCTTGCACGCTATACAGACAAAGCAGATCATTCATCATTCACAAGTGTTTGTAGTTTCTCGGGTTTGGGGCAGAACAGGAGCCATACTGAGTTATGATACATCCGGAAAGAATGCTTTCTGTGGTGCATGGTAAATGTGTGTGGTAATGGGGATAGAATGGGTGAGAGGATTTGGAGTAAGACGCTCCACCGTCTTACTCCAAATCCTGCACCGTAGGAAATTTATGTGCTACCTTTCAGCAGCTGCAGAATAAGTTAACCCCCCCCCCCCCCTCGATGATTCTAGGGAGGGGAACCTGATGCGCAAGGTACAGGGTAGGAATTGCCCCCAGGAAACAGTTAGAGAGCTTTAATAAGTCTGAGCCAGTTTCAATCTTCTGTATTTCAAGTTAGAATGAGTGCAGATATTACAACATTTTCTGTGGTTGACACAGTTACACCTGAAGCACTCTTATCACTTTATCAATCAGCTTTTGCATAGATTTGCAAAGAAAATTCACCTGCAAATATTTGGGAATTGCTTTGAAATTAGCTGAAGGCATGGGATGATTTAATCAAGGCAGATTTTCCTACTCGGTGCCTGAGCGCAAACTTCGACACACACACACACGCACACAGTGCTCTCCATTTTACACACGGGGTGGCTAATTGGTTAGCACTGCTGCCTCACAGTGGCAGGGACTAGGGTTCGATTGCGGCCTTGGGTCACTGCCTTGTGGATTCTACACATTCTTCCCATGTCTGCATGGGTTTCCTCCAGGTGCTCCAGTTTCCTCCCAGAGATGTGCAGGTTAGGTGGATCGGCCATAGCAAATAACCCCTTTGTGTTTGGGGTAGGTAGACCTATGGTGCAGTTAGCTGGAAAGTTCCAGGATTTTGACCTAGCAATGGTGAAGGAACGGCAAGATGCGTGGGTTAGGTGGATTGGCTATGCTAAATTGACCCTTAGCATAAGTGACATTAGCAGGGTAAATACATGGGATTATGGCATCTGGGTGGGATTGGTGTCACAGAATCATAGAAGGAGGCCATTTGGCCCATCGAGTCTGCACCACAATCCCACCTAGGCCCTACCCCCATAACCCCATGCATTGAACTGAGCTGGATCCCCTGACATTAAGGGGCAATTTAACACGGCCAATCCATGCTAAATTCTCCCTCAGCATACCCCAACAGAGTGTGGCGACTCGGGGATTGTCGCAGTGACTCCACTGCAGTGTTAACGTAAGCCGACTCAAATAAATAAACATTCAGCTTTTAAAACAAGCTGCCCAAACGTGTGCCTCGTGCATAGCTGGATGCGGGAAGTCTTCAAGTCTTAAAGTTGAAAATAACTGCTGGCTATTTAAACTTTATAAAGTTGCTTGTACTGGGCTCTAGTGCACAAAGAAAGATGCACTCATTTCCAGTTTCCATTGTCTGTATGTGACATTGCCAATGGTGATCATTTAATGACTTTTTTTTTAAAACCGTATTGTGATAAATCACTTAGAATGCCAGTTTCTTTCAACTTGTACCTCACTGTTGAAAATAAACAAAGCTGCGTTTGTTCAAACGGGCCTGTGCTTTGTCCCCGTTTGACGGTATATAAATCTTACTCTCGTTCTGTTGGAGGTGCCTGCTTGCTAGCCTGGGACTGAAACGGTGGGGCTCGCGAGGTCTCCCAACCTTCAGGGATAGAGGAACGCACAGACTTTCTCTCAGAGTTGCAGCCCGAAATACAAATGGGGAGCAGGAGTAGGCCATTCGGCCCCTCGACCCTGTGCTGCCGTGCGGCGAACTCATCGGATAGTGGGCTCAACTCCACTCGATAACCCCTGACTCCACTCTGAATGAAGAGTTTATCCAATGCAACTTTAAATATGTTCAATGACCTAGTCTCCCCTACTCTCTGGGGAAGGGAATTCCACAGACTCACCATTGGCTGAAAGGAAACAGACCAGGTTAGGATTGATGTGGTGGTTAGGGGTACTTTGGAGCGGGGTGGGCACAATAAGAATTCTCACAGCACCAGGTTAAAGTCCAATAGCTTTATTTGTTGCAACTGGTTAACCTGGTAGTGTTGTGAGAGTTCTTATTGTGGCTCGGTTAGGATCGTTTACTCCGGAGTTCAGACAAATGAGGGGGGAGAAATCTCAGAGACTTATAAAATTCTAACAGGACTAGACAGGATGGATGCAGAGAGGATGTTCCAGATGATGGGGGAATCCAAAACCAGGGGTCACAGTCTGAGGATACACGATAGACTGTTGAGGACGGAGATGAGAAGACATTTCTTCATCCAATGAGTGGTGAGCCTGTGGAATTCATTCCCACAGGAAGTAGTTGAAGCCAAAACATTGAATGTATTCAAGAGGCGGCTAGAAATAGCACTTTGGGGCGAATGGGATCAAAGGTTATGGGGAGAAAGCAGGATGAGGCTATTGAGTTAGACAATCAGCCATGATCATGATGAATGGCAGAGCAGGGTCAAAGGGCTGAATGGCCTCCTCCTGCTCCTATCTCCTCTCCTTAAATGAGGAATACCTTATTTTGAAATTGTATCCCCGAGTTCAGGTCTTGGGAAACATTCTCTCAGCATCCATCCTGTCAAGTCCCTTCAGGATCCAAAAGTCACCTCTCATTTGCCCTTGTGGATAGGATATTGAGACCGCCACTTCCCCTTACGATAAGGTAATCGCAGAATTCTGACAGGAAGAGGCCGTTTGGCCCATCGAGTCTGCACTGACTCTCCAGTGGAGCATCTCACCTTATCTCTGTAACCCCACGCATTTACCCCACGAATCCACCTAACTTACACATCTTTGGAGACACAGATGGCAAGGTGGTTAGCACTGCTGACTCAGTGCCAGGGACCCAGGTTTGATTCTCAGCTTGGGTCACTGTCTGTGCGGAGTCTGCATGTTCTCCCCACATCTGCATGGGTTTCCTCTGGTTTCCTCCGACAGTCTGAAAGACGTGCTGGTTAGGGTGCGTTGGCCGTGCTAAATTCTCCCTCCGTGTTCCCCAACAGACGCGGGAGTGTGATGACTTGGGGATTTTCACAGTAACTTCATTGCAGTGTTAATGTAAGCCTTACTTGTGACACGAATAAATAAACTTTAAACTTTTATCTTTGGATACTAAGGGACATGGCCAAGCCAGCTAACCTGCATATCTTGGACTCTGGAAGGAAGCCAGAGCGCCTGGAGGAAACCCATGCAGACATGGGGAGAATGTACAAACTCCACACAGACAGTGACCTGAGGCTGGAATTGAACCTGGGTCTCAGGCACTGCGGGTCTCCTGGCTTGGTCTGGCAGGCCTATAAGTAGCTGACAGACTCTGCCCTCAGAAAAGTTCAATTCGAGGGTGATTAGGGATTGGCAACAAATGATGGCTTTATATTTACACAGAAAGAAGAACGTATATCTAACACAATTAATGGAATAACGGCAAGTGTCCTTTTTGTTTTGTCAGTGCCTCAATCTCTAACCTGTGCAGAATTTCAATTTCCACCTTCTAAATTGATGCCGAGAAAGTGTAACAATTATTAACACACACAAAATCATCATAGAAATCCTACAGTACAGAAAGAGGCCATTCAGCCCATTGAGTCTGCACCGACCACATTCTCACCCAAGCCCTACCCCCATATTTTACCCACTAATCCTCTAACCTATAATTTAGCACGGCCAATCAACTTAACCCGCACATCTTGGGACTGTGGGAGGAAACAGGAGCATCCAGAGGAGGCGCACGAGGAGAACGTGCAAACTCCACACAGACAGTGACCCGAGCCGGGAATCGAACCCAGGTCCCTGAGGCAGCAGTGCTAACCACCGTGACGCCCAATTATTACCGCAGCACGTGACAGAGTCCCACAAAGCTCTGATTCCTTCTCCCTGCCTGTACTGAAGTAAATCCTAATCATTCGGCCTGTCCGAAATCCGCGGAGTGGGTGGGGGAATATGACCTGGGCCCTTCTTGACACACACCAGTGACCTGTACGTCTAAACCAGCGAGGGAGGAGCCCAAACCGGCTGCTTGCAACTTGCCCTCGAACGAGTGGAAAAGCCATCATCAACAGCAGATATTCAAAACACTGCAACTACCCTGACCTGTTCAACAACATGCTCAACAACTATCAATCCTTCCATTTCTATAGCGCCTTCTCATATCAGCGGGATGTCCATCAGGCACTTTACAGCCAGTGGAGTATTTTCAAGTGCAGTTACTGTTGTACATTAGGAAATGGGGGAGCCAAATTGTGTGCAGCAAGATTCCACAAAGAGTTCCACAATAAGTTCACAGTTAAGCCCTTCCGCCCATCGAGCCTGCTCTGCCATTGGATCGTGGCTAATATGTTCTGACCTGGTCATTATAAGCAGGTAATGTTTGTTTCTAAGGTGTTACTTGAGGGATAGTTGTCGGCCAAAGCCAAAAGAGTGGTCTCCTCAAAATATACTACAAAGATACAGGAGCAGAATTAGGCCATTTGGCCCATCGAGTCTGTTCTGCTATTTAATCATGACTGATAAATTTCTCAACACCATTCTCTCATCTTTTGCCCGTAACCTTAGCTCCCTTTACCAATCAAGAACCTATCTATCTCTGTCTTAAATACACTCAATGACCTGGCCTCCACAGCCTTCTGTGGCAATGAGTTCCACAGATTCCCCACCCTCTGGCTGGAGAAATTCCTCCTCATCTCGGTTCTAAAGGGTTGTCCCTTTACTTTGAGATTGTGTCCTAGCCTCTCCTACTAATGGACAGATAAGATCCCATGCTTGCTCTATCCAGGCTTTTCAGTATTCTGAGAGTTTCAACGAGACTCTCCCCACCCCCCCATTCTTCTAAACTCCGTCAAGTACGGAGCCAGAGTCCCCAGACATTCCTCATATGTTATAGCAACTCAGAGGGCAGATGACAGCTCAATGTCTCATCCAACAAGGCAGCACTGCATAGGGGTGGTGTGGGCTTAGATTAAGGAGACAATTCTCTATGGCGGATCTTGGGCCCATGACCTTTTGAATCCATTACGCTAGGGTTATACCCACAAAAGTACAGCTAACAAGCATCGACTTGAGGCAGATTTGATTTGATTTATTATTGTCACATGTATTAACATACAGAGAAAAGTATTGTTTCTTGCACCCTATATAGACAAAGCATACTGTATATAGAGAAGGAAAGGAGAGGGTGCAGAATGTAGTGTTATAGATAAAGCTAGGGTGAAGAGAAAGTGAGCAAGGTAGGTCCATTCAAAAGTCTGACAGCAGCAGGTAAGAAGCTGTTCTTGACTCTGTTGGTACGTGATCTCAGACTTCTATATCTTTTTCCCTACGGAAGATGGTATAAGAGAGAATGTCCGGGATGCTGGAGGTCCTTAATTATGCTGGCTGCTTTTCCAAGGCAGTAGGGAGTATAGACAGAGTCAATGGATGGGAGGCTGGTTTGCGTGATGGACTGGGCTACATTCACGACCTTTTGTAGCTCCTTGCGGTCTTGGGCCGAGCCAGAGCCACACCAAACTGCGATACATCTGGAAAGAACACTTTCTATGGTGCATTTGTAAAGGTTGATGAGATTTGTAGTAGGAAGTCTCACAACACCAGTTTCAAGTCCAAACTGGTTGGACTTAAACCTGGTGTTGTGAGACTTCTTACTGTGTTTACCCCAAGCCAGTGCTGGTATCTCTACATCGAGATTTGTAGCGGACATGCCAAATTTCCTTACGACTGCCGAAATGCCACTTGTGAAGGGGTCTTGGAAATGTCCCTGGGGCTGGGGTTAGCAGAAAATGGAAGTTCACCCAGCAAACCGTTCCCCGTCTGACTGCACCGTTCAGTTGACACAGGGAGCTAGTCTTCTGCCTGTGAGACACCATTAATGTCCTGTCTGCTTAACAAGTGACTGAGTGGTGGCTCCAGCCATTTCAGACTCCCATTTATAAAAACACACTGACGGCTTCCCCTTTATCCAATTAAGATGACATCTTATGGGCCTGAATTCGAAATGAAGACTGATGAACCGCTCTCTCCTTATCAATCAGAAACCCATTTCCTACCGGGAGCCAGTGTCTGGACATTCGTCTGCTGTGCTTCGCTGGCTGTGTGAGACCAATAACTGTCCCGTCAAACAAAGATTCATCACGCCTTATGAAATAACACTGTCCGAGATCACTCCCCCGTCTTGCGATTCTCACAACATCCGGGGCAATAAGATGAATCAGTTTGTGCTCACCAGCCCCAAGGCTCCTATTAAGTGGCAGATTATTCAGGGTTTTCAGAACCCAGCCATAGAACCCGCACAGTGCAGGAGGAGACCATTTGGCCCATTGAATCTGTACCTGCTCTCCAGCAAAGCATCTCACTCAGGCCCTATAATCCCAGTAACCCCCACATATTTACCCCCCGAAACACAGAAACATAGTAGCAACAGTAGGCCATTTGGTCCTACTCCACCAATCAACATGATCATCCAATTCAATATCCTGATTCATCCTTCTCTCCCATCTCCCGGAATCCTTGATCCCGTTAGCCCCAAGAGCCATATCTCATTTCTCCTTGAAATCACACAATGCTTTGGCCTCAACTATTTTCTATGGTAGGGAAGTCCACAACTTGTCTCCCCTACATGTTGCAGGAGATGAAAGGGCAATTTAGCATGGCCAATCCACCTTACCTGCACATCGTTGGACAATAAGGGGCAATTTAGTATGGCCAATCCACCAAACCTGCACATCGTTGGACAATAAAGAGCAATTTAGCATGGTCAATCCACCTAACCTGTACACTTTTGGACACTATGGGGCAATTTCGCATAGCCAATTCACTTAACCTGCACATCTTTGGGCATTAAGGAATAATTTAGCACAGCCAATTCACTTAACCTGCACATCTTTGGGCACTAAGGGGTATTTAGCATAGCTAATCCATCTAACCTACTCATCTTTGGATACACTAAGGGACAATTTAGAATGGCCAACCCACTTTGGAATGTGGGAGGAAACTGGAGCACCCAGAGGAAACCTGCAGACACAGGGAGAACGTGCAAACTCCACACAGCTGCTCCCAAGATGTCATCCTGTTGCCTAGCCAGCACAAAATTTTGAACAAGTCTCTCTCCCCCCATGACAGTTAACTATCCTCAACCTCTTCAACATGGTAATGGTGGCTCAGTGCATCACACCCTTGCCTCCGGGTCAGAAGGTGGCAGCGTCAAGTCCAATTTTGGGGGACTGGAGCATGAAAGGGTGGGAGTGCTACGCTGGCTGAGGTGCCATCTTTCTGATGAGACATCTGACCCAGACTCCATCTTCCTTCTAAAGATAGATGGAGCAGACACCATGGGGCTGTTTTTTGGATAAACGATGGGAGTTTTCACCCTGGCGTGTCATGGGCCAATATTCATCCCTCAAAGACATTAGCCTGTGATTGGGTGGAATTTGTGGGAGCTTGCTGTGCTCAAACTGGCTACTGAGTTTCCTAAATTTCAATGGTTCAAAGATATGTGGATTGGCCATGCTACATTGCCCCTGATTCTCAGGGGCACTAACTAGGGTAAATGCATGGGGTTATAGGGAATAAGGGATTGTGGTTGGTGCAAACCCAAGGATCAGAATGGGCTCCTTCTGCAACGTAGGATTCTATGATTCCTTGATTACGGCCGATGAAGGATTGCTTTGAAGTGGAAAGCCAGTTTAAAGTTTATAAAATTTAAAAAAACTTGTATTACAAGCAGGTTTACATTAACACTGCAACGAAGTTATCGTGAAATTCCCCCTAGTCGCCACACTCCAGCACCTATTCGGGCACACTGAGGGAACATTTAGCACGGCCAATGCACCCTAACTAGCACCGCTCTCAGACTGTGGGAGGAAACCGGAGCACCCGGAGGAAACCCACAGGGACAACGTGCAAACTCTGCACAGACGGTGACCCAAGCCGGGAATCGAACCCGGGTCCCTGGCGCTGCGAGGCAGCGGTGCTAACCACTTTTCCACGAACAGGTTGCGAGGTTTGTAGCTCCACGCAGAAAACCTGTGCAGACGCAAGGATGACCAAAGGCAGCTATATAGTTGCAGGCCTCTCTCTCTATCCATTGAGGGGTTGTTGCTACATTTATAGTTCTTCAAGGAATGCGGGCACTATAAATCTTCAGCAGGGAGCAGCGTGATCGCCTCGTACTGTACAGGAGCATCGCAATCACACACCACCGGACATCAACTGAGGAATTGGATTTCAGATGGATTATCAATGTCAAGTAACAGGTTCCAATGATCAATCATAAGATGACAATCTTCTTTTTTAAAAGAGAGAGAACAGGAACTGACAGCTGGGAGGGGGATAGGGGGCGTGGCCCCTTTAAGAAGCCACAGCTGTTAACCAACTCTCTTAAAGTGAAATCACCTGCATTTTCAAAGACAGCTCGGGGGGCCAACTGTTTCATTCCTCTAAGTGTGGCTTAGAAAATTATGAGGTTGCACTCAGGATTGGGGGAAGGCCCAATGATTAAAGGGCAGCTCCAAATGGAAGCTTAGTTTTCCTTTCGAGTTCCAGTCATCGGCCAACCTTTTGAAGGCTCCAACCGATCTGGAGGTTAGCGAGTTATAACGCGCTTGGAACGTCAGTGTTCGTAGAATCCCTACAGTGCAGAGGAGGCCATTCAGCCCACCAAGTCTGGACTGGCCACAATCCCACCCATGCCCTATCCCCATAATGATGTAGAGATGCTGGCGTTGGACTGGGGTAAGCACAGTAGGAAGTCTCACAACACCAGGTTTAAGTCCAATCGGTTTATTTGATACTAGTCCCACTAACCTGATTACTATCAAACAAACTGGTTGAACTTGCACGTGGTGTTGCAAAACTTCTTACTGTGGTTATCCCCGTAATCCCATGCATTTGGCCCTAGCCAGTTTCCCTGACACTAAGGGGCAATTTAGCACGGCCAATCACCTAACCAGCAATCTTTGGGCTGTAGGAGGAAACCGGAGCATCTGGAGGAAACCCACGCAGACACAGGGGAGAGAATGTGCAAACTCCACACAGTCACCCAAGGCTGGAATCGAACCCGGGTCCCTGTGAGGCAGCAGTGCTAACCACTGTGCCGTGTGGCCGCCAGTCGGGTCACTGTGTTGTGGAGCCTGCACATTCTCCCAGTGTCTGCGTGGGATTCCTCCGGGTGCTCCGGTTTCCTCCCACAGTCCAAAAGATGTGTGGGTTAGATCGAATGGCCGTGCTCATTTGTCCCTTTAGTGACTCACCTGATGAAGAAGCTGTGCTCCAAAAGCTCGTGCTACCAAATAAATTTATTGCACTTTAACCTGGTGTTGAGAGACTTCTTACTCAGTCCAATACTGGCAACTCCACACCATGTACACTTGACCTGGACCATTTGATGGGCAACACGACAGCTCAGTGACTATCGCTGTGCTGTGCAGATACATGGATTTGGGCCTGTGTCTGTGGGAGTTTGCGCATTCTCCCCGTGCTTGCGTGGGTTTTCTCCGGGTGCTCCGGTTTCCTCCCACATCCCAAAGATGTGCTCTTAGGCTAATTGGCAAAACAAATTCTCCCTAAATTGTCTCAAATTTGGTTTTTAATCCATAGGTCTATAAACATGGACAGGGATCACGGGTAGAGGTGGGAACATCGGGGTGGTGGCGCAGGCTTGTTGGGCCGAAGGGCCTGTTTCCTGTGCTATTTTGTTCTTTATGTCCCAAGATGTGCAGGTTAGGTGGATTGGCCATGCTAAATTAGTGTCACTGGGGGGAAATGCTCTTTAAGGTAACAGTAAATATCTTTGGAGTGTTCCCTCAGCTCCCCCCAACAACACCCACCCTTAGCCCGTCGCCAAGCTAGGCCCGAGGCCTAAGTAAACAACACACTGCCTCGCATTCTGGTTCTGCGGGTTTGAGACCCTGGGGTCCTGAGAGATTTAATCGGTGCTGCTGGGTCAATTTAGAAAGGAATGCCAGAAAGGTGATGGCTGGCCTCACCTTAATTCCTTCAGGCATTAAGCTGCCACCGAAAGAATAGACACAATCAGGCCCACGCCTTAATCCTAGCAACACCAGGCCTGCTATTAATAAAACACAGAACAAAGGCTCCCAGCTCGCTACAAAGGGAAATGCTCAAATCATCAATAAATAAAGCAGCAGGGCCGACAAAGACATCAGCGTCTACCACATGGATCAAAGGCTGAGGGCCTTCCCTGATAAAATCTGGAACTCTCACAGGCATGAGCACTCACACAAATACCGTGCAGGTAAGGCTTTCAAATGTGCAAATAACTAACTAACTATCTCTTGTGTGCAGGATCCCCACTTTTAATCAGCCGATTGCAGCAGGAAGCTTCTTCTTCTGCTCAGAATTTTGTTTTCTCGGACGGGGTGGCCACAGTGGTCAGTGCCGCTGCCTCTCAGTGTCAGGGATGCATGTTCTCCCCATGTCTACATGGGTTTCCTCCAGGTGCTCCGGTTTTTCCCACAGTCCAATGATGTGCAGGTTAGGCAGATTGGCCACGCTAAATTGCCCCTTAATGTCCAGTGTACAGGTTAGGTGGATTGGCCACGCTAAATTGCCCCTTAATGTCCAGTGTACAGGTTAGGTGGATTGGCCATGCTAAATTGCCCCTTAATGTCCAGTGTACAGGTTAGGTGGATTGGCCATGCTAAATTGCCCCTTAGCGTCCAAAGATGTGCAGGTTAGGTGAATTGGCCATGCTAAATTGCCTCTTAGTGCAAGGGAATTAATGCGGTAAATACGTAGGGTTATGGGGATGGGATGTGCCTGGTTAAGATACTCTTTCGGAGAGTCAGTGCAGAATTGATGGGCCAAATGGCCTCCTTCTGCACTGTAGGGATTCTGTGGAATGTGGTGCCATATGGCCTGGGGTAGTGTGTGCATATGTCTGATAAATCACAAAGCAGGTGCTTCGGTTCAGCCCTGTAGCTGCTGTGCTACTGCACAGTTTTTATCATTAATAAATACCTTGTGTGTTTCTCATGAATTCTTGCGAAAGTGCAGTGTTACATCTGATGAAGGTCTGGTGAAGGGCTGTCTCTCGTGTCGGTTTGGTATTTGCATGTTACCTTGTGGGCCAGGCTCTGAGAGGGCAATTTTAAACTCACACCATTGCAGCCAGTCTCCGTGCTGGCTAAGAGCCAACTTCATCCCAGTGTCTGAACGCATGCATCACAGCCTCTGATTGTTGGGTTGGGTTGGGTTGGGCACAAGTGAAATATTGGCAGCGATGGGAAACCCATGGATTGTCCTGTGTGAAGATTCAGTCCTTCCCACTTCATAGAATCCTTATAGTGCAGAAGAGGCCATTCTGCATCAACACACAGAGAGGGTAACTTACCCAGGCTTTGTCTCACACCCTATATCCATAACCCCACACATTTACCAATGGAGCATGGTCAATCTATCTAACCTGCAGATCTTTGGATACTAAGGGACCATTTAGGATGGTCAATCCACTGCACACTAAGGGGCAATTTAGCATGGCCAATTCACCTAATCCTTAATCCCAAGGCAGACGTTATTAACCAGCATTCGAAACCGAGCCACATCAGGAAAATTTCTGAGAAAAGTGAGGGAGAGATGGACACAAAAGTTATAGGAGCATAGATGTGTCAGAGCTCTGTGGGACTGGAGGGGATTGCAAAGTCATGATGTAGAGATGCCAGCGTTGGACTGGGGTACACACAGTAAGAAGTCCCACAACACCAGGTTAGAGTCCAACTAGTTTATTTGATAGTAATCCCAAAAGCTTTCGGAAACACTGTTCCTTCATGAGGTGCATGGAGGGTTTTTTCACACATCTGATGAAGGAACCTTCCACACACCCAATGAACGAACAGCGTTTCCGAAAGCTTTTGGGATTACCATCAAATACACTGGTTGGATTCTAACCTGGTGTTGTGAGACTTCTTTTGGAAATTGCAAAGACAGGGGAGTGGAGGGGGGAGACAGGCTTTGAAAACAAGGCGGCAAATTTTAAAACAAAGACACTTCATAGCCCAGGTGGATCTTTTCGACAATCGACAGCGGTTTCATGGTCATCAGTAGATTCTTAATTCCAGATATTTTTAAAACTGAATTCAAATCCCCCCATTTGCCGTGGCGGGATTTGAACCCAGGTCCCTTGAACATTACCCTGCTCTGACGAAGAGTAATCCATTCTCTCCTGCGTTATTTTTACAGACACTTCTTGACATGAGGCCGTGGGGATGAAAAGGGAAAGGGAACTAAAGTTCCACCCGAGGAAATTGAAAAGGTTCTTGCCATCTGTAGCTGAGATTTCTGCTAATGGTGTGAACCTCATATTGCAGGTACCGTGGCTGTGACCAAATTGTGAAACCCTTTCTCGCAGTCTAGGAATTCGGTATGTCAATTTGCCAGCGCCAACAGCCAATTGGCAAACATCGCAAAGCGCTGTTCGGATGCAGGAAGTCAGGCTCACATCACTTCCCGACTGTCAGTGGGGGAGGCAGTGGTCCAGCGGTCCTGTCGCTGGACTATTAATGCAGAAATTCAGCTCGTGTTCCAGGGAATAAAAACAGAAAATGCTGGAAAAATCTCAGCAGGTCTGACAGTAGAGCCAACATTTCGAGTCTGGATGGCCCTTTGTCAGAGCAGGGTAATGTTCTGGGCACCCGGATTCGAATCCCGCCATGGCAGATGGTGGAATTTGAATTTAATTTTTAAAAAAAATCTGCAATCAAGAATGTACTGATGACCATGAAACTACTGCAGAAAAGACAGATCTGGATCAAGAACTGCCCTGGTTTTAAAATTTGTACCCTTGTTTTCAGAACCCCTCTCCCTCCTCCTCCCACGCAATGTCCTCCAGATCCACAAAGCTCGGACACATCTGCGCTCTCATAACTCTTGCAATCATCTCCCCCTCACTTTTCTCCTCAAGACATCTCTCCTGACATAGCTCAGTCTCGTATGCTGGTTAATAATGACCGCTTTGGGATGTTTCAGGATGTTTGAGGTGCTGTATGTGTATAAGTGTCCTTTAGGGAACGAAATTTGCTGTCCTCACCGGTCCGGCCTATACACAACTTCAGAATCACAGCAACGTGGTTGACTCTCAACTGCCCTCGGGCAACTGGAGATGGGCAATAAATGTTGGCCAGCCAGCAAAGCACCAAAGATCTTTAAGCAGCACCTTCTAAACCCACAACCACTTCCATGTAGAAGGACAAGGGCAGCAGATACATGGGAACACCACCACGTGCAAGTTCCCCTCTGAGCCATTCACCATCCTGACTTGGGAATACATCAGCCGTTCCTTCACAGTTGCTGGGTCAGAATCCTAGAATTCCCTCCCTAACACGATTGTGGATCAACCCACAGCACATAGACTGCGATGATTCAAGGCGGCAACTCCCCACCACCTTCTTAAGGGGCAACTAGAGATGGCCTGTGTCCCACAAATGAATAAAACTAAATGCCCACATTCCAAGAATGAATAAATACAAAAAAACATTGGTGATTTCCTTTTTGCTGAGTTTTGGACACTAAGGGGCAATTTATCATGGTCAATCCACTTAACGACACATATTTGGATAACTGCAAAACTTTGCTTTGGCTTCCATTTCTACCTTCAACACAGGGATCAACCTTGGCAGTTCCCTTCATAATCTCAAAGGCTTCTAGTGAGGCTCCGGCACTAAGACAATAGGCCTAGTTTAAAAATATATTCATCACGGAGCCACTATGAGTTGCTCTGACAGCTGGTGGATACATATATCCCTGACCTTACAATCCAGGGAAAGGGCAGGAGAATTTTTTCACTCAATTGCAGTCTTAGCCATTATTGAACAGGCTGTGAGGGAGGAATGGCTAATGACAGGCTTAATGAAGTTACCGTTTCACACTTAATCAACACCAATTACTTCAAAGTCATGCAGAAGGATGCACATTATCCAGACTCTCCTATTCAATAATTTCATTAAAATTCTCTGTTTCTCCCAGGGACTGAACAAATTCAGACCACTGAGCAATTAAGTGACTTAAAAAATTCAAAGTTTATTTATTAGTGTCGCAAGTCATTTTACATTAACACTGAAATGAAGTTACCCTGAAAATCCCCTTGTCATCACACTCTGGCATCTGTTGGGGTTACACTGAGGGAGAACTTAGCATGGCCAATCCACCTACCAGCACATCTTTCAGACTGTGGGAGGAACCCAAGCACCCAGAGGAGATCCACGCAGACATGGGGAGAACGTGCAGACAGTATGCACGGACAGTAACCTAAGACAGGAATTGAACTCGGGTCTCTGGTACTGAGAGGCAGCAGTGCCACCATGCCTCCCCACTTGGAATATGAAGGAGTGGACCATCTACGGCAGCGGTTAGCACTGCTGCCTCACAGCACCAGTGACCCAGGTTCAATTCCAGCCTCGGGTCACTCTTCGCCCCACGTCTGTGTGGGTCTCCTCCCAGTGCTCCAGTTTCCTCCCACAGTCCAAAGATGTGCGGTTAGGTGCAATGGCCATGCTAAATTATCCATAACGTGCCAAGATGTGTAGGTTAGAGGAGTTAGAGGGATAAATGTCTGGGGTTATGGGGATAGGGCCTAGGGTGGGAATGTAATCAGTGCAAACTTGATGGGCCAAATAGCCTCCTTTTGCATTGTAGAGTTTCCATGATTTTTGGGCACTAAGAGGCAATTTCACATGGCCAATCCACCTAACCTCCACATCTTTGGTCACTAAGAGCAATTTAGCACAGCCAATCCACCTAACCAGCACAGTCTTTGAACCGTGCGAGGAAATCAGAGCACCCAGAATCCCAGCCAATGGCCATGGCCAATTGATTTGAATCCCAGCCAATGGCCATGGCCAATCCTCCACACCTTTGGTCACTAAGAGCAATTTCGCATGGCCAATCCACCTAACCTCCACATCTTTGGTCACTAAGAGCAATTTAGCACAGCCAATCCACCTAACCAGCACAGTCTTTGAACCGTGGGAAGAAACCGGAGCACCCAGAGGAAACGCACGCAGACACGGAGAGCGTGCAATCGCCACACACGGGGCGACCAGAGGCCGGTTTTGAACCTGGGTTCTGGGCGCTGTGAGGCAACCGTGCTAAACATTGAGCCACTGCGCCTCGACACAATATTGACCAGCAAACCAACACAGACATCGAAAAGATTTGAGGGACTGATCTGGGAAGTGATTCTCTGCTTTCCCCCCCCCCAAAATGTGGAGATTTTTTAGCTACCTGATGCTCGGTCCAAACAATGGAGCCACCAACGGTCCACAGTGCTGCATCGGAGTTAGAATCTGAGAGGTGGGGCTCGAACCAGCAGCCTCCTGAACCATAAACCATCCTTCCCTACACATCTCGGACACAGGAGTGTTTTTTTCAAAAAAAAAAAACAACTTAATGAGGCCGATATTACGCAGGTTCAGACTGGAACCCGCATTTAACCTTTAGCACAAAGCATGCCCTGTCTCATACCTGCTGATAGGACTAATCCACAGATTACAGCCTTGATTACACAGCCCAGAGTTCATTTACAAGATTAGAGCAGGACCAGCAGGCACACATAGACAAAACCATTTCTAATCACAAGCGATTCACTTCAGCCAGCACTTTTTTTCTCCCCCGACAAAAGCATCTTTCAGAAGTCCAAAACAAAATCCAAGTGTTGACATCCTGCACCAACCTTTGTTGAACTTGTTTTTGAGTACAGAAGTATCCAGGAAATTAACTCAATGTTCTAACGCACTGCACCCCTCATTGTTAAGGGCTGGCTCCCTTTGCTCAGTCTCCTTGGGGTCCCACGGTCAGGTAACCAGGCATGAACAACTGAGGTATCAACACTGATGGTAAACAAAGGACCTCGCGGGGGGAAAAAGATTCCTCCGGGTGCTTTGATTTCCTCCCGCAGTCCAAAGATGCGCCGGTTAGCTTGACTACCCATTCCCCTTATTGTCAGGGGGACAACACGTGGGGTCACAGAGATGGGGCCTGGGTGGAATTGTTGTCAGTGCAGACTCAACGGGCCGAATGGCCTCCTTCTGCACTGTAGGGATTTTATGATTCTCTAAGACTGTGTTTTTCCTTTAAGGAACCAGCTGCCAGAAGCAGTAATAGAGGTGGGTACAATTTTGTCTTTCAAAAAAAAAAAGTGTACAGTTCTGGTCACCCTATTATAGAAAGGATTTATTAAACTAGAAAGAGTGCAGAAAAGATTTACTAGGATGCGACCGAGATTTGATGGTTTGAGAAGATGGACAGACTGGGACTTTATTCGCTGGAGCACAGAAGCTGAGGGGTGATCTTACAGAGGTCTATAAAATAACGAGGGGCATAGATCAGCTAGATAATCAATATCTTTTCCCAGAGCTAGGGGAGTCTAAAACTAAAGGGCATAGGTTTAAGGTGAGAGGAGAGAGATACACAAGAGTCCAGAGGGGCAATTTTTTCAGTGGTGAGTGTCTGGGAAAAGCTGTAGTAGAGACAGGTACAATTTTGTCTTTTAAAAAGCATTTAGATAGTTACACAGGTAAGATGCGAATAGAGGGACATAGGCCAAATCAGGCGATTGGGACTAGCTTAGGGGTTTTAAGAAGAAAGAGTAACATGGACAAGTTGGGCTAAAAGGTCTGTTTCCATGCTGTAAACCTCTGACTCTAAGCATACAAGGAAGGCAATAGGAATTCACCATCTGTATTCCCTTCCCTAGTCATAGCGCTCATTGAAGTTGAAACGGCAAGGTTCTTTTTTCTATTCATTCGTGGGAAATAGGATCATTGTCTGGCCAGCATTTATTGCCCATCCCTAGTTGCCCTTGTTCAGAGGGTAGTTGAAAGTCAACCACATTGTTGTGGCTCTGGAGTTACATGTAGGCCAGACCAGGTACGGATGATAGGGATTTCCTTCCCTAAAGGTGGGTTTTTCTGCCAATTTACAATGGTTTCACGGTCATCAGTAGATTCTTAATTCCAGATTTTTTTTATTGAATTCAAATTTCACCATCTGCCGTGGGGGGATTCGCACCCGGGTGCCCCAGAACATTAGCTGAGTTTCTGGATTAATAGTCCAGTGATAATACCACTAGGTCATCACATCCCTCTGAGCAGGTCCATCCCTAATAAGCAACCAGCATAATTAAGGACCCCACGCACCCTGGACATTCTCCCTTCCACCTTCTTCCGTCAGGGAAAAGATACAAAAGTCTGAGATCACGTACCAACCAACTCAAGAACACCTTCTTCCCTGCTGCTGTCAGACTATTGAATGGACCTACCTTGCATTAAGTTGATCTTTCTCTATACCCTAGCTATGACTGTAACACTACACTCTCTCCTTTCCTTCTTTACGAACGGTATGCTTTGTTTGTATAACGTACAAGAAACAATAGTTTTCACTGTAAGCTAATATGTGACAATAATAAATCAAATAATTACCCTTGAGCTGAGTGCCTTGCAATGCCACTTCAGGCATTTCAGAGTCAAACACATTGCTGCAGATCTGGAGCAACCTTGAGACCACAGAATCCCCACAGTGCAGAAGGAGGTCATTCGGCCCATCGAGGCTGCACGGACAATCTGACAGAGCACCAAGCCAACCCCCTGCCCTAATCCTATAACCCCGCATATTTATCAGGGTTAATCCACCTAATCTGCACATCATTGCACACTGAAGGGACAATTTAGCATGGCCAATCCCCCCTAATCTACATATCCGTTGGCCACTAAGGGGCAATTTAACATGGCCAATCCACGTAACCCGCAGATTCTTTGGGTTCTAAGGAGCAAATTAGAATGGCCAATTCACCTAACCTACACATCTTTGGACACAAAGGTCAATTTAGCATGGCCACACCACCTAAACTACACATCTTTGGACTAGGGGAGCAAACCGGAGCATCCAAAGGAAACCCATACAGACATGGGGAGAATGTGCAAACAGTGACCTGAGATCAGAATTGAACCCAGTCCCTGTGGGTTGAGAGGCAGGAATGCCAACCACTGTGTCACCATGTAGGCCAGATCTGGGTTAGAAAGGCAGATTTTCTTCAGTAAAGAGTGAACCATGTAATAACCTCGTTTTGAAAAGCAACAACACCTAATTCCCTGTTACTGAGGCTAGCACTATATTCCAGTCTCTAATGAATGGGATTTAAATTCCACCAGCTGCCGTGGTGGGATTTGAACCCAGGTCCCCCCGCAGAGCCTCGGGATTACTAGCCCAGTTATATTACTGGTGTGCCACCGTGGAGAGGAATAGCATTGAAAGGGGAAACTCAAATAAGAACACGAGGAGGAAAGGAAGTGGTTATGCTGATCAAAGTTGGATGAAGATGAGAGGCAAGGAGGCCCTTGCGAAGCAAGGAACAATTATGCTTGCATTCCCCTTCCGAAGCATTCTTTTTTTATTTGCAGGAGTGTTTTATAAACATGATATTCCTTTAATTAATCGACGCACTCAAAACCTGGTTCACGACAAAGCAAAAAAAAAAATCCTTCTGACTGGCTCCCCTCATAAAATGTATACTTTAATACAAAAGGTTGCTTGGACACTTCAAATCCCTTGTGTCCTAAGTACTGCCAGACCTCATCAATCAGTGTCTGCTGTCCAGAGTCCACTGAGTAAGCAGGGGGAAAGCTAACAGCAAGGAGCTTCATTCATCAGTCTGTGCATACTGGAGCTTCCGAGGATTAGCCGGATTCCCATCGGAGTCAACCTGGTGCCAATCTCTGCCCCCCCTCCACCCCCACCTCCCAACTCCCCACTCCTTATCGTGTTCAGGGGATGCTCAACATTTCAATGTAGACAGCTTCAAGGTCAATAATCCAATCCACCCTCTCCCAGCTGTCTCAGTTGAAGTGACTGACAGAATGCGAAGGAGCCAACACAGTTCCATAACGAATCATTAACATCGCAGCAGTCCCTGCGCTTCCCGGGAGGGCCCTCCGCTTCCGGGGCCTCTCCTGAATAAAAACGGGACACGTTTAAGGTGGTTAGTGCTGCTGCCTCACAGCATTGTATTTACGCTGCTAATCCGCCTGACGTTAAGGGACAATTTAGCGCAGATAATCAATCTAACCCGCACATTTTGGACTGTGGGAGGAAACCCAAGCACCCAGAGGAAACCCACGCAGGCATGGGGAGAACGTGCAGACTCTGCACAGACAGTGGCCCAAGACGGGAATTGAACCCAGGTCCCTGGCGCTGAGAGGCAGCAGTGCTAACCACTGTGCCACCCTGGTGAGCATGAACTAATTAATCTCATTCCCCCTAGATACTGTGAGAAGCATCAGATTGGCCATGCCAATTGCCCCTTACTGTCCAAAGATGTGCAGCTCAGGTGGATTAGCCATGCTAAATTTAAATTGTCCTCTAGTGTCCCAGGACGTGTGGGGAATTAGTCATTTGGTTTAGAGGTAGGTATGCGAGGAAACAGGATTTGAGGCATGATAGGATGCTGTCAGAGAATCAATGCAGGTTCAAATGGGCTGAATGGCCTCCTTCTGCACTGTGAGGATTCTATACCTGGGACCTGGACACTCGTGTAAACCACAGATTCTGCTGCTGGATCACAGATTCCCTACAGTGCACAGGGAGGCCATTTGACCCCTCAACCTGTACCGACAACAGTCCCATTCAGGCCCTATCCCCACAATTCCATATATTTACCCTGCTAATCCCCCTGACATTAATGTAGTGTAGCAAGGCCAATCAACCTAACCTGCACATCTTTGGACTGTGGGAGGAAACCAGAGCACCCGGAGGAAACCCATGCAGACACGGGGAGAAGACGCAGATTCCACACAGTCAGTCAGCCAAGCTGGGAATCGAACCCAGGTCCCTGGCTCTGTGAGGCAGCAGTGCTAATCCACTGTGCTATCCCGGTAAGCACGAACTAATTAAACCTCATCCCCCTAGATACTGTGAGAAACAGTAGATTGACCATGCTAAATTACTCCTTACTGTCCAAAAACGTGTAGATAAGTGGGATTAGCTGGATAAATACATGGGACTGAGCCTCAATAAGAGCCTCTGATGGAGAGTTGGTACAGACGTGATGGGGCAAATGGCCTCCTTTTGCACCAGTGACTCATGGTGCCCAATCCTATTGTCTAGGTTCCTAATACAATTTACTGGCCATTTGGACAGCAGGTAGTGGGAACTTTGATGCCTGTGTATTCTACACTCCTGCAAGGAGCTTCTTGTGGCTTTCTTTACTCATCCATAGTATACAGGCGTCACTGGCCCATGAGTATTTATTGCCCTTCCCTTGTGGCCTGTGGAGAGCATCAGAGAGTCAACCTCATTGCTGTGGCCTTGGAGTCACATGTAGACCAGACCAGATAAGGATGGCAGATTTCCTTCCCTAATGGACATCAGTGAGCCAGATGGATTTTTTCATCAATGGTTTCATGGTCATCGTTCTTAATTCAAGATTTTTAAAAACTGAATTCAAATTATGTCAGCGGCTGTGGCAGGATTTGAACCCAGGTTTCCAGAACATTAGCTGAGTTTCTGGATTAATAATCTCATGAAAATACCACCTGGAGGGTGGGGGAGGGAGTTCCTGTAGAAATCGCTGCCTGCAAGGAACAACGGTATAGGATTGAGACAAGAGTGAGGCGGGCAGTGGGCATTCAAAGTCTGCCAAGGGGTGGGTGTGCCATGCTTCCATCTCCCCGCTACCATTCTCAAGGAGGGCACAAAGCAAGCTGGCAGCACAGTGCCAGCACACAGGAGAAGCCAGTTTGAATAAGCTTTTTACAGCAGGTCCAATTCTCAAATTGGACAGTCAACACAACCAACAAGGAAACCTCTCACCGTGACGGCAAGGTCTAATAGTGTCATAAGCCCTCAGGTGAAGCAAGGCTGCCCAATAACGGTGCAGAATAGAATGAAAAAACATCTCGCACGCTATATAATCCACATAATTTCAAAGTAAGATACTCTGTTTTTTTTCTAATGGTAAACCATGCAAAAACCAGTTCTGGTCACCGCATTATAAGAAAGATGTGGAGGCATTGGAGAGGGTACAGAGGAGGTTTACCAGGATATTGCCTGGTATGGAGGGCAGGTCTTACGAAGAGAGGCTGAGGGATTTGAGGTTGTTTTCATTAGAAAGAAAGCGGCTAAGAGGAGACGTTATTGAAACACATAAGATGATTAGAGGTTTAGATAGGGTGGACAGTGATAGCCTTTTTCCTAGGATGGAGAAAGCTAGCACGAGGGGACATAGCTTTAAATTAAGGGGTGGTAGTTATAGGACGGATGTCAGAGGTAGGTTCTTTACCCAGAGGGTGGTAAGGGTATGGAATGCCCTGCCTGCTGCAGTTGTAGATGCGCCAAGTTTGGGGGCGTTTAAGAGGTCAGTAGATAGGTTTATGGATGAAAAGGGAATGGTTTAGGTTAGAGGGTCATTGCTTTTTCTTAATTGGTCGGCGCAACATCGAAGGCCGAAGGGCCTGTTCTGCGCTGTGATGTTCTTTGAAATGATTGAGGGAGGAGATTTCAGGGAAAGCTGGTCAATGTTTCGCTATTTCCCTCCCCCCCCCTCCCCCAACACTTCTGCTCACGGGTCACAGTTGCCCGCTGGAGTTGCGACAAGAGATTTCAACAGTCTCAGGTTCCCTTCATTTGTAAGCACAAGACGTGCCCGGATTGTGTGGCACATTCAGGAAAGTAGATCCGCTCAGCGTTGGGACTTCCAGGTTTAGGTGTGGCACGGTCACATCAAAAGCAAACCTTCCTCTGTGTTTTGGCTCCAAAATGGGGTGTTAATGATCCCCACCCTCGGCAAGACATTGTCCGATAAGCTTTCCGTGTCAGAGCCTGCCAAACCTGCGCCACGCGGTGACTCCATCAGAGCCCATCAAATCTGCACCAAGTGATGGCCAGTTTTACACCGTACTCAGCCTCATTGGGAAATGGGTTGCACCGTAGTGCCGGATGGCGCGGATCGAGGGCCCCCCCTCCCACTCCGCTTCCAATTCAGACTCACCTCGCTTCTGCATGAAAACGAATAAGTCATCCAGGAACTCCTTTCGTCTGGGATCGCTGTCCAATTCGTAGAGCTGTCAAAAAAAAACAAAAGGGAAACATTCACAGAATGTCCAGACAGAACTGAGTCACGACAGCATCCTGAGAACCGAGTCTGTTTCATAGAACAATGCAGGAGAAGGCCATTCAGCCCACTGAGTCTACACCAACTCTCCGAAAGAGCGTTTTACCGAGACTCCCCACCCTATCTCCCGTAATCCCATGCAGATGCCACGGTCAATCCCCACTAACGTGCACATTTTGGAACATTAAGGGGCAATTTAGCATGGCCAATCCCCCAACGTGCACGTCTTTGGGCTGTGGGAAGAAACAAGAGCATCCGGAGGAAATCACGGAACCTCTACAGTGTAGGTAGGTCTGCACTCTGACAGTGAGAGTTACTGGGGCCCTCTACCTGCTATATCCCTGTAAACCCCACACACTGATAATGGCCAATCCACCCAACGTGCACATCTTTGGAGAAAACCGGAGCACCCAGACGCAGACACGGGGAGAATGTGCAAACTTCACACAGATAGTGACACAAGCTGGTAATCGAACTCAGATCCCTGGCGCTGTGAGGCAGCAATGCTGACCAGTGTGCCACCCTTAATTCAGATGCAGAATGCTATCCAAGTAGACCCTGTGATCACTGCCAGCACTTTCCAGCTACTGGAAACACTTCTGAGGAAAACTGGAATTGCTTTCTGGATACGTCCACAATAACGAAAGTACGATGACACATTCTCATGGGCTTTGGTGACAACCTGGATTCAATTCCCGGCTTGGGTCACTGTCCGTGCAGAGTCTGCACATTCTCCCCATGTCTGCGTGGATTTCCTCCGGGTGCTCTGGTTTCCTCCCATAGTCTGAAAGACGTGCCGATTAGGTGCACTGGCCGTGCTAATTTCTCCCTCACTGTACCCAAGCAGGCGCTAGAGTGTGGCAGTGGGGATTTTCACAGTAACTTCATTGCAGTGTTAACGTAAGCCGACTTGTGACACGGATAAATAAACTTCAACTTTACTTGATAAGAGTGGGACATTGAGCGACGACCACAGGCCTGGTTTAAAAGTAAAATACTGCGGATGCTGGAATCTGAAATGAAAACTGAAAATTGCTGGAAAATCCCAGCAGGTCTGACAGCATCCGTGGAGAGAGAATAGAGTCAATTTGAGTCTGGATGATCCTTCGTAAGAGTCTCATCAGAGTCATCCAGAGTCAAAACATTGTCTCTATTCTTTCTCCAAGGATATTGTCAGATATGTTACAATCGTTGCCCACTCAGCATTGAGAGTCACAGATGAAGAACTTGGAGTTACGAGTAAGTCACTTGGCCCCTCGAACGTGCTCCGCCATTCAATAATTTAATTATCATTTTCTATTGGGTAGGATTGGGCTATCGAGTTGGAGGATGAGCCAATTAATTGCAATAAATGGCTGAGCAGGCTCAAAGGGCTGAATGGTCTCTTCGACCCCACTGTGCTGCCCACAGTGCCACCCCCGCAACCCCACACAGTGCCATCCCTCACCCCACAGTGATACCATGCCCCCCCCCTCAGCCCCGCCACACCACCCACAGCGCCACTGTGCCACCCACAGGCCCGCTCACAGATTGATAAAATTTTTGTTAACTTAAGGCATTACATGATATGGGGCAAGGGGGAGAGCAGGGCGGGTGGGAGGGTGCCTACGTAGTTGGATCACAGATCAGACACGATCCCATTCAGTCGCGGAACGGTTTTAAGGAGTAAATGGCCTCCACTCGCTCTTACAAGCGGAGAGGGGAATGGAGCAGCCAGGGGAAAAAAGGGAAGAGGGAACATTTCTTGCCTCAATCCTGAAGCAAGCATAAAATAGACATTTCCCCAGGCGAGGAGCCTTCAGTCTCCCATGTGTGGAGGAGGGAGCATTTCGCAGATTGGACCTTGCTGCTTAGTTCCAGCCTGGACGGGTTGCGGGCTAGTGGTCTTGAGCCAGAGGCAGGCGGGGATGGGTTCGAGGAGAGGGAATAAAGACAAAAGTAGAGACATGGATCGATATGGGCCAAGTGCCAGAGAGGGTTCCCCCCCACCTCCACTCCCAACTCGAGATGAGATGATCCACCCGCCCAGAGACAGGAAAGAGAAAATGTCCGACCTTTGCGAAGTCTTTGGCCGCCTCTCTCGTACGTCCACTATCACCATCGTCATTCCAGGCCAGATTCCCATTCTGAACAGGAAAGAAAAGGGGAAGGGAGAAGAGGTAAAGACGGAGAGCAAAATAATAAAGAAGACAGCTCCGTGTATCTCTGGCCTGGAATATGTACAGATAGTTGACCCAACACTGGAGTCAAGTTTATTTATTAGTCCCAGTGCACACCCAATGGGCTGAAGGGCCTCATTCTATGCTGCCAAGCTCCATACCTCTATGGGCCGAAATCACAAAATTCCACCCAAGGTCAGCGGTCCTTCCCATTTTCCGCTCCTTGCTCCGATTCCCATGGTGGGTGGAAGGTTAAATTCCAGCCAATGACTAGGAGTTCTCTCAAGTTTAAGTTTAGCGTCACAAGTAGGCTTACATTAACACAGCAATGAAGTTACTGTGGAAATCCCCTAGTTGCCACACTCTGATGCATGTTCGGGTACACTGAGATAGAATTTTAGCATTACCAATGCACCCAAACAGCACATGTGGGAGGAAACCCACGCAGACATGGGGAGAATGTGCAGTCTCTGCACGGATGAAGCTGGGAATCGAACCAGGATCCCTGTTGCCCTGAGGCAGCAGTACTAACCATTGTGCTACCGTGCCACCCCAGGAGAAGCCAGAGAGAGACAGGAGGTTCAAGAAAGCAAGAGAGAGGGCAGGGAGAAGTTAAGAATGAAGTTCACAGTAAGAGAAGAGGACAGAGAAAATAGGAAGTGTGCCGGAAATTTGTTTTGTATTGGGCAGCTATATCATAAGGGTTGGGAGCCACCGGTTTAATTTACAATCTAATATAAGATGAGGACAGTCTGCTCCCCCAGTTGTGTTATCAGCCATTTTAACACACAAAAGCAAGAGAAATAGGAAGGTTTTGGTCAGTGAAACAAAGACACACAGCCCCTGCCCCCACCACCCTCAGAGACAAGAGAGAAAACACCCAACTCTGCCCAACAATTATTAAACATTTTCTCTTCAGCTCTTCTCGATAAAAGGCCAAGACTATTACTTTAATAACAAAGATTCCTCAGGCTTGATTAACATGACAGACTACTCGGCCGGAAACCACCTTCGAATCCAGGCCAAAACCATGGGAGTGAACATTAGGCCATAATGGTGTCTGGAGTGACTGGCACATTGGTTAAATTAGCACTGCTGCCTCACAGCACCAGGGACACAGGTTCAATTCCAGCCTTGGGTCACTGGCTGTGTGGAGTTTGCACATTCTCCGTGTCTGTCAATTTTCTCCGGATGCTCTGGTTTCCTCCCACAGTTCAAAAGATGTGCTGGCTAAATGCTAAATTCTCCCTCAGTGTGCCCAAACAGGCGCCAAAGTGTGACGACTTGGGGATTTTCACAGTAACTTCATTGCAATATTCATGTGAAACAACTTGTGACACAAATAAATAAACTTTCAAAAAAAAGTAAGGGGAGTTTTAACATGCCAATACAGCAAAACTGCACATCTTTGGACTATAGGAGGAAACCAGAGCACTCGTAGGAAACGCACACGGACATGGGGAGAAAGTGCACACTCTGCAAATACAGGAACCCAAGCCGGGAATTGAACCCAGATCCCTAGCACTGTGAGGCAGCAGTGCGAACCATTGTGCCACCTGGGCTTCTTAGATGTCCAAAGATATGTAGGTTAGGTTAATCGGCTATGCTAAACTGCTCCTCAGTATCCATGATCTGCAAGTTAGGAGGATTGGCCATGCTAAATTGCCTATTAGTGTCTGAAGATGGTAGCTTAGAACGATTAGCCATGCTAAATGCGTGGATTTACAGGAGTAGAATGGAGGGGAGGGCCTGGGTGGGACGCTGTTTCGGAAAGTCAGTATAGAATCGATGGGCCAAATGGCCTCTTCTGAACTGCTGGGATTCAATAGCAATGTACATCATTATTTAGCCTGCATTGAAATTCCATTCACTATAACTATCAGAGTGTGGATCAGGCTCAGTGCGTCACTGTGGGAATCACATACTGCGTGACATTATTATCCAGTCACTTAACACATTTGTGTCAAATTCCTTTGCCGGCTGTGTAAATGGTGACTCTAATCCATCGGTTTAGGCACTCCGAGAATGGATGGTGATATCAGTGTTAACCCTCCATTAACAGGTTGGACCTAGGATTTATGTTACAGACAGATTAAGTGCTTATATATCACACAGTGGAAATTCCAGTCAAACACAAGATGGGAACCAGTTTTATCTTTCAGTCCTGGGGTGGGGGTGGGGGGTGGGGGGGGTGGGGGGGGGGGGGGGGGGGGGAAGAGTGGTGGTGGGTGGGGAGGCACAGTGATTAGCACTGTTTCCTCACAGCAACAGGGAGCCGGGTTCGATTCCCGGGTTGGGGTCACTGTCTGTGCGGAGTCTGCACATTCTCCCCGTGTCTGCGTAGGTTTCCTTCCACATTCCAAAGCTGATTATGTGCGTTTGCCATGCTAAATTTTTTTTAAAAATTCATCTGTGGGACATGGGCGTCACTGGTTGGTTACCATTTACTGCCCATCCCGAGTTGCCTGAGGGCAGTTGAAAGGCAAAGTTGTAGAGGTTAGGTGGTTTGGTCATCCTAAGTTGACCACTAGCAAAAGGGGGATTGGCATGGCGAATACGTGGAGTTATGGGGGTGGGGCCTGGGTGGGATTGTTGTCGGTGCAGGCTTGATGGGCCGAACAGCCTCCTTTTGTACTGTAGGGATTCTATGATTCCATGACAACCCCCATTGCTCTGAAGTCACATGTAGGCCAGACCAGGTAAGGATGGCAGATTTTCTTCCCTAAAGGATATTAATGAACCAGACGGGTTTTTCTGACAATCATTTCACGGTCATTGGTGGATTCTTAATTCCGGATATTTTTTATTGAGTTCAAATTCCACCATCTGCCATGGTGGGATTCGAACCGGGGTCCCCAGAGCATCTCCTGAGTTTTCGGATTAATAGTCTAGCGATTTTACCACCACCTCATGAGTCATAGAGGTTTACAGCATGGAAACAGGTCCTTCAGCCCAACTTGCCCATGCTTTTTGTTTTAAAAACCCCTCAATTAGTCCCAATTGCCCGCATTTGGCCCAAATCCCTTTATACCCATTGTACCCATGTAAATGTTTAAACACTTTTTAAAAGACAAAATTGTACCTGCTTCTACTACTACCTCTGGCAGCTTATTCCAGACACTCACCGCCCTCTGTGTGAGAAATAACTTCCCCTCTGGACACTTGTGTATCTCTTCTGTCTCACCTTAAACCCATGCCTTCTAGTTTTAGATTCCCCTACCTTTGGGAAAAGATATTGACTTTCGAGCTGATCTGTGTCCCTCATTATTTTATAACCTCCATAAGATCACCCCTAAATCTCCTACGATCCAGGGAAAAATATTCCAGTCTATCCAGCCTCCGCTTATAACTTAAGCCATCAAGTCCCGATAGCATCCTAGTAAATCTTTTCTGCATTCTTTCGAGTTTAATAATATCCTTTCTATAAGGTGACCAGAACTGTACACAAATACTCCCTCAGTGTGCCCAAACAGATGCTACAGTGTGGTGACTAGGGTATTTTCACAGTAACCTCATTGCAGTGTTAATGTAAGCCTACTTGTGACGATAATAAAAAGATACAATGACAAAGTCCAGTTCTATCTTTGGTAAAGCCACCTTGTGATTTATTGACTATTGAAATATATTTACGCTGCATTTTGTACACGTTTAAATGGGTGACACCTCTGTCACACGTAGGCCAGAATTTCACCAGTGCGGTGGTGATTGGTGTGTACATAGTTGCCAAGCTGGCGCAGGTGGCCAATGGGGATCAAAGCGGTAATCTCCCAGGCAGTTACCAATCAATCAATGGGCTATCAGCAAAGCCCAGTGAGGGACTGACAGAGGTAGAAGTCACTGAGACGGCACCTCCATTCTGAGGTGTTGTCACTGGAAGGGATGGGCAAATGCATGGGTTATGGCTTTTCTACCAAAGCCAAGCAGCCGGGGTAATCCTCTGCCACTGTGTTAATGTCCTGTCCAATCACACTGTTATGGTATATGAATGACAAGGTTAAAGCTAAGGTTTACAACTCGTGGGGAGGAAGTTTAGAACAGAGTTGAGGAGGAACTTCTTCACTCAAAGGGTAATGAATCTTTGGAATTCTCTGCCCATTGAAATGGTGGCGTCTAACCCGTTGAATATATTTAAGTCATGGGTAGATAGATTTCTGACCAATAAGGGAATTAAGGGTGATGGGGAGAAAGCGGGAAAGTGGAATTGATCCACTTTCAGATCAGCCATGATCTTATTGAATGGCGGGGCAGGCTCGAAGGGCTGGATGGCCGACTCCTGCTCCTATTTCTTATGGAAAGAGGTCATGTATATTAACGCAGCACTTATAAATTCAGGATAGGTGAGACACTGGGTTGGGCGTAAGGAAGCTAGGAGACTGAACAAATCTCGGCACGGTAGCACAACGCTGCTGCCTCACATGGGACCGGGGACCCGGGTTCGATTGTGCAGACAGTGACTCATTCTCCCTGTGTCTGCGCCAGTTTCCTCCCACAGTGCAAAGATGTGCTTCATTTTAAATATGGCGTCGGAAGAAAGTGGGGGGGGACAGAACTCAAAGTGAAGCTTCTGTTAACTAACACCGCTTCTCATTTACTGGACTTATCGCATCGTAACCTGTAAAGATCTCCCACAGCCCAGTGATCCCGCGACCCCTCCGTGTCACTGAACCAGATGTCCTCTGTCAAATCAGTCAAGACACACAGGCTTTATCTGCTGCCCATTTGATAAGGTATTGATCAGGCTTGAGCGGCCATTGTCCGCACCGACCACTCGACTGTCAGCACTTAGGACCATTACCAGATAAAATCGGATCACGTCAAGTCCACTCCTGGTCTCTGGCGAAAGTCGCAGTCCCACGATGAGTGTAGTTATTTGCTCAGTGAGGCAGAGAGATGGTGATTATAGAGAGTGACATCTTGTCTCTGCCAATTTCCATGCTGATGCCCTTTAAAATTCACGGTCAATTCAAGAGGGGAGACCATCCACTATTCGCAAAAAACAAAACTCCCATCTCCTTGGATCATAAGATCCCTACAGTGCAGAAGAAGGCCATTCAGCCCATCGAGTCTGCACCAACCACAATCCAGCCCAGGCCCTATATTTCTGTAGCCCCACATACTTACCCAACTAATCCCTCTGACAATAAAGGGCAATTTAGCACAGCCAGTCAAACCAATCCGCATGTCTTTCAGACTGTGGGAGGAAACCCACACAGACATGGGGAGAAAGTGCAAGTTCCACTCAGACAGCGAGCCAAGCCGGGAATCGAACCCAGGTCCCTGAGGCAGCTAACCACTATTTCTTCATAAGCAATCCCCGTATTTAATTAGTGATCCCAATTCCTCTCGTAGATATAAGGCCTTTCAAAAAAAAAAAAAAGAGGTGTAAGCTTTGTTTATTACTATCACCAGTAGGCTTACGTTAACACTGCAATGAAGTTACTGTGAAAATCCCCTGGTCGCCACACTCCGGCAACTGTTCGTGTACACAGAGAAAATTTAGCATGGTCAACGCACACTAACCAGCTCATATTTCAGACTGTGGGGGGGAAACCGGAGCACCTGGAGGGAACCCAAGCAGACACGGGGAGAACGTGCAAACTCTCAGTGACCCAAACCGGGAATCGAACCCAGATCCCTGGTGCTGTGAGGCAGCAGTGCTAACCACTGTGCCACCTTATTAAGGAGCTACTGATGACCATGAAGGCTTGCTGATGGTTGGAAAAATCCATCTAATGTCCTTTAGGAAAGGAAATCTGCTATCTTTACCTAGTCTGGCCTACACGTGACCCTACAGCAATGTGGTTGACTCTCAACTGTCCTTAGGCAACTTGGGAGGGGCAATAAATGCTGGCCCAGCCAGTGATGCCCATGTGCCACAACTGAATGAAAAAAGATTGGTAAAACCTTCTTGAACCATTCAATCCACATGGTGTAGGCACACCCTCAGTGCTGTTAGGGAGGGGTTTCTGGGATATTAACCCAGTGAAGGAACAGCCGATTCACTTCCAAGTCAGGATGGTGAGCGACTTGGAGAGGAACGTGTTTCCCCTGACACTACCCTCCAAAGACAAACCTATCATTATCTCAAAAAAGCTTTGCCAATCATCTTAAAATTTGGTTCCCTCTCGTTACCAATCCTTCAGCCCTGGGAAAACCTCAGATGTAATATTGGATGGGCAATAAATGTTATGTCCAGGCCCCATGAATGAGTAAAAATTGAGAGGGCAGTTAAGAGTCAACCACATTGCTGTGGCTCTGGAATCACGTGCAGGCCAGACCGGGTCAGGACAGCAGATTTCCTTCCCAAGTGAACAGTGGTTTTACAGATACACCAAAGAAAGCATTCTTTCCAATTGTATCACAGCTTGGTCTCGTTCCTGCTCTGCCCAAGACCGCAAGGAACTACAAAGAGGGTGTGAATGTAGCCCAATCGAACACACAAACCAGCCTCCCATCTGTTGACTCTGCGTACACTTCCTGCTGCCTACGAAAAGCAGCCAGCATAATTAAGAACTATGCACCCCGGACATTCCCTCTTCCGTCGGGAAAAAGATACAAAAGTCTGAAGTCACATACCAAGAACAGCTTCTTCCCTGCTGCCATCACATTTATGAATGGACCTACCTCATGTGAAGTTGATCTTTCTCTACACCCTAGCTACGACTGTAACACCACATTCTGCACTCTCTCCTTCTCTATGAACGGTATGCTTTGTCCGTGAAGCTTGCAAGGAACAATACTTTTTACTTTATACTAATAATGCACATGATAATAATAAAACTATCGACTGACTTGATTTATGGATTAGAGAGCGTTCTCGGGCTGGCAAAGACACGATGGGCCCAATGGCCTATTTTTGTGCTGTATCTTTTCAATGTTCCATTACTGAGACTAGCTTTCAACTCCAGGATCTTACCAATTGTATTTAAATTCCCACTCGCTGCCGTGGTGGGATTTGAACCCCTGTATCGAGCATTTTCTGGATTACTAGCCCCTATAACCTTCGTGATGTGAAGCAGCCCGATCAGATGGCTAGCTTGCCTTCTCTTTGCTTCCCATTTAACACAGAGCTGGGGTATCGCTTTCACTGAGGAAAGACTAAACTTATTCAGCACAATGAGTGACGTGACAAACTGGCAGCAACCCAGAGCCAGTTCAGCTGACGACACTTTGCACCGAATTCACTCCTGAGGAGCAGGATTTATTGGATCAAATTAAACAAGACAAATGTCAAGATCAACTCAGTATTATCCATTTCCACAACGTCAACACCACGAGGCCGGCTGTTAGTGTTCGTCCATTAATCATCGTAATGTGAAGTGAAGGATATAATGAGCTGGAATCTAAAAGTGTTTTTTTAATGTATACGTGAACACATGCACACTGCAGAGAGGGAAAGAAATGGTACACAACTAAATTAGAGAGAGAGAAAAAGGTACACGCTTACACTACAGAGAGAAACGGGACACACTGCACACAGAGAGAGAGTAAGATGGTACAGACATACAGACTACACAGAGAGAAATGGTAAAGACACAGACACGAGAAACAGAGAGATGGTACGCACAAACATGAGAGAGAGAAAGGAAAAGGAATGATACACACACAAATTGTACAGAGAAAGAAAAATGGTGAGCCTTTGTAGTAAGTGATGTAGAATCATAGAACACCTACAATGCAGAAGAGGCCATTCGGCCCATAGAGTCTGCAGTGACCCTGCAACAGTGTACCTCACTCAGGTACTCTCGCCCACCCTATCTCTGTAACCCCACACATTTCCCATGGCAAATCCACCTAAGCTACGCATTTTTGGAATCTGGGAAGAAACTGGAGCACCCGGAGGAAACCCACGCAGATTGTGCAAGCTCCACAAAAAACTACGAAGAGCTGTGAATGTAGCCTCGTCCATCATGCCAACCAGCCTCCCAGCCATTGACTGCATCCATTCCGCTGACTCGTAAAAAGCTGCTAGCATAATTAAGGACCCCACCCACCCTGAACCTTCTCTCTTCCACCTTCTTCTTTCAGGAAAAAGATACAAAAGCCTGAGCTCACATACCAACTGAATCAAGTACAACTTCTTCCCTGCTGCTGTCAGACTTTTGACTAGAACTATCTCACTTTAAGTTGAACTTTCTGTCCACACTCGCTATGACTGTAACATTGCACTCTCTCCTTTTCTTCTCCCCCATACTCTATGAACAGAATGCCACATTTGTATAATGTGCAAGAATGTCACTGTATACTAATACATGTGACAATAACAAGTAAACCTTTGATCAAATTTGGAATGAAAGATGTGCTCATTGAGTGGATTGACCATGCAAAATTGTCCTTAGTATCCAAAGATGTGCAGGTTGGGTGGATTAGCTATGCCAAATTGTCCTTAGTATCCAAAGATGTGCGGGTTGGGTGGATTAGCTATGCCAAATTGTCCTTAGTATCCAAAGATGTGCGGGTTGGGTGGATTAGCTATGCCAAATTGTCCTTAGTATCCAAAGATGTGCGGGTTGGGTGGATTAGCTATGCCAAATTGTCCTTAGTATCCAAAGATATGCGGGTTGGGTGGATTAGCTATGCTAGATTGCCCCTTTGTGTCCCAAGATGCGTAGGTTAGGTGGATTGGCCATGACAAAATTTCTCCTTCAGTCAAGGTATTATCAGGATAAATACGTGAGGTTACTAGTATAGGGCCTGGGTGGGATTCTTATCTGTACAGCTCGATGGGCCGAACAGCCTCCTTTTTTTACTGTAGGGTTTCTATGAAATATTTTTCAAAACAAAAAGTACAATCATCTTTTGACAGTGGAGAAACAAATAAACCAAACTAAGAAATATTTCCGAAGAATGTTTTAGCAGATAGAGAGATAAATACAGGCCCTCGTGAGTATCATTGCTCAAATTACTTGAAGCTGCTCAGGTTTCGCCCTGCCTTGGGGGGTGGGTGGAGGGGGAAGGGGTTGCGGGAGCGGGAAGGGACCTGTCATAAAGGTCAGCGTCATAATGGAGCCAACATCCCGACATGAAATCATCAATAATTAAGACACTTAGGAGGCTAAGCTTCCTTTATTAAAGTAAAGAGGCTGCAACAATAGGTCTAAATGGTCAGTCACAATGTCCTTTCCACTGGCTGACGGACTCCTATCCTTTACAGCTTCCTACTTAGCATGAATTTTTCATGCCCCCCCGCCCCAGCAATGGAGCCGACGCTGTAGGCAAGGATCTTTTTTTAAAAAAAAAATGTGGATTTCAATTATGGCCAATTCCATCTTTATATTTTCAAGAAATTGCGCCCAGTTTGGGGGAACTGAAAGGAACAGGTCAGGCTGACAGGATGAGATGAGATTGGGAAAAGGCAGGGGAGGGAGGGGGGAGGCCAAAAGGGCCAGGCCCATTTGGACTGAGGCCGCCATTTTCTACGCTGCACTCAATGGGCGGGATTTTACGGTCTTGTTCATCTGGAAACCCGTAAAAATCCCACCCGAGGTCAACAAACTTATCCGTTCTCCACCCTCCCTCGCCCACTCCAATTCCTTTGGTGGGTGGGGCGGTCAAATTCCAGCCCCTAAGTTTAAGCGTATTTATTAGTGTCACAAATAGGCTGATATGTTTGCGCCTGATCACTTTGTGTGGGAGTACAAATGCTAAAAGTTTATTTATTTGTTTGCGTCGCAAGTAGGCTTACATTAACATTGCAATGAAGTTACCGTGACAATCCCCGAGTTACCACATTCCAGCGTCTGTTCGGATACGCCAAAGGAGAATTTAGCACCTAGCCAGCATGTATATCGGACCGTGGAGGGGGAACCAGAATACCCGGAGGAAGCCCACACGGACACAGGGAGAACGTGCAGCCTGTGCACAGGCAGTGACCCAAGCTGGGAATCAAATCTGGGACCCTGCCACCAAGAGGCAGCAATGCTAACCACTGTGCCACTTTGTCATGTTTGTGGGACAGACTAGACATTGTTTTTTTCTCGCCAGGGAGAAACAGGAAAGTGAAGTTAAAGCCGCAACCATATTGAAAGACGGGGTGGAATTGAAGGGCTGAATGGTCGACATCTGCTCCCAAGTGCTATGTTCCGAAAGCAAGAAGAACTCTCAGCTGAGCCACTGTCAGCAAGCGCCAACATTGTGCCATTGCCCCATTTTTGGATCTGAGCTCTCAAATGTACTAACGCTACCTACCTTCTGGGTGGCATGGTGGCACAATGGTTAACACTGCTGCCTCAGATCTGAATTCAATTCCAGTTTTGGGCAACTAGCTATTGGAGTTTGCACGTTCTCCCCATGTCTGCATGGGTTTTCCTCCCACAGTCCACCACTGTGCGGGTGAGGTGGTTTGGCCACGCTAAATTGCTCTTTAGTGTCCCAAACATGCTTATATCAGAATCCAGCACCATCAGCTAAGCTTGGGTATCAAACTCACGCCAGCGTGAATGGGGGTGCCTAAATGGGAGCCCCAATCCTTGTTGCTCATAAATAGGTTGAGGAACGTTGTGTACGTAAGGGGAGGCATTGGCTTAGTGGTATTATCACTAGACTATTAATCTAGTCAATGTTCTGGTGACCTGGGTTCAAACCCGGCCACAGTAGATGGTGGAATTTGACTTCAATATATAACATTTTGGAATTAAGAATCTACTACTGACCATGAAATCATTGTTGATTGTCAGGGGAAAAAATCCATCTGGTTCAATAAAATTCTTTACGGAAGAAAATCTGCCGTCCTTACCCCAGTCTGGCCTACATGTGACTCCAGAGCCCACAGCAATGTGGTTGACTCTCAACTGCCCTCCAAGGGCAACTAGGAATGGGCAATAAATGCTGGCCCAGCCAGCGATGCCCAAGTCCCACGACAGAATAAAATGTATAGGTTAGGTGGATTGGCCATGCTAAATAACTCCTTAATATCAGGAGGATAGCAGGATAAATACGTGGGGTTATAGGGATAGGGTGGGCATGTTCAGCTTGATGGGCCGAACAGCCTCCTCCTGCACTGTAGGGATCTACGATACCACAATGGGTGCTAAGAACGGGGCAGTTTGGTTCTGCGAGAGGGTAGGTGGTACATCAGTAAACAAACTCACCATGCCACCAACAGCTAATGTGACCCCACTGGAGACAAAGAACAAAGAACAAGACAGCACGGGAAACAGGCCTTTCGGCCCAACGAGCCCGCGCCACCGTCCTAACATCTTAATGACATATCCATGGCTTTAGGCTATGCCTATTGTGGAAGATTCCCATATAGGGACAATTTGTTACCCAATCAGCCTAAGAGCACATTTTTGGGATGTGGGAGGAAACCGGAGCACCCGGAGAAAACCCACGCTACCACGGGGAGAACACGCAAACTCCCGCAGACAAGACAGTCAAAGAAATACATCAGAGGTTCCAGCCGATCCACACCCACCCCCACTCCCCGTTCCTGTATCCGATTGAGTGAGTGCAATTATGCAGGAATTTTTTGCAATGAGTATTTCCTATCAGCAGAAACCTCTTACAGACTTCCTTCGCTGTGTTTAGTTAGCCATTTCCTGCACATTATCAAATTAGACGACCATCTGATTCTTCTGCCTAATGCATTGTAATGGGGGGAGGGGAGGGCTGGGTGGCTATATTCTAACAGATTTTGCACAAATCGCTTGAAGAATTGTGCTGTCCAGTGGAACAGCATCAGTGTCTCCCTCACAGCATCCAGCCACTTAGGAATTAGGAGCGGGAGTGGGCAAATTCTGCTCCATTTTTTAATAAGGTCGTGGCTGATCTTATCCTGGTCTTAACTGCACCTCCCAGACTGATCCCCACTGCCCTCTCTCCCGCTTTCCATCAGCGAGTTATCTATCTCTTTCTTGAATCTGTTGATTGCTACTTAGTGTCAGGGGGTTAGCAAGACAGCAAAGTGGTTAGCCTCACAGCGCCAGGGACCCGGGATCGATTCCCAGCTTGGGCCACTGTCTGCGCGGAGTTGGCACGTTCTCCCCATGTCTGCGTGGGTTTCGTCCAGGTGCTCCTGTTTCCTCCCTCACTCCAAAGAGGTGCAGGTTAGATGGGTCAGCCATGCTAAATTGGTCCAAATTCTTCTATACCACTCTTGCTGTGGCCAAGTGGCACAGTGGTTAGCATTGCTGCCTCAACAGTGCCAGGAAGCCGGGTTCAATTCCTGGCTTTGGGTCGCTACTTGTGTAAAATCTGCACATTCTCCCCGTGTCTGCGTGGGTTTCCTCCGGTTTCCTCCCACAGTCCGAAAGATGTGCTGGTTAGGGTGCATTGGCCGTGCCAAATTCTCCTTCAGTTACCCGAACAGGCACCAGAGTGTGGCGACGAGGAGGTTTTCATAGTAACTTCATTGCAGTATTAATGTAACCCTACTTGTGACACTAGTAAATAAACTTTAACTTGATTGATTCTGCCTCCACTGCTCTCTGGGGAATGAGTTCCAGATTCACAACCCTCAGAGAAGCGGTTTCTTTTCATCTCAGTTTCCAACCTATCACCATGCCTCTGTATCTATGCCCTCTTTTTCCAAACAGGATATGGGCATCACTGACTGGGCCCGCATTTATTGCCCATTCCTGACTGTAGTTAAGAGTCAACCGCATTGTTGTGGCTCTGAAGGCCAGACTGGGTAAAAGTGGCAGATTTCATAGAAACCCTATAGTGCAGAAAGAGGCCATTGGGCCCATCGAGTCTGCACTGACCACAATCCCACCCAAGCCCTACCCCCATATCCCTATACATTTACCCAATAATCCCTCTAATCTATGCATCTCAGAACACTAAGGGGCCATTTCCTTCCCTAAAGTACATTAATGAATCAGATGGTTTTTCCAACAATGATTTCATGGTCATAGTTAGACTTTTAATCGCAGATTTTTATTGAATTACAATGTTATGGTTTGCCGTGGTGGGATTTGAACCCAGGTCCCCAGAGCGTCATTATTCCCTCTTGTCCAAAAAGGGGAGAACATCTGTTCAATGTCCACCTTTAACAGTTTATAGGGGCAGAATGACCAACACCCAGCTCCCAATTCCAACGTCCTTACATATAAGTAATTTCATAACAGCTGGCACCAGGGACCCAGGTTCGATTCCTGGCTTGGTTCACTGTGTGGAGTCCACACTTTCTCCGCGTGAGTTTCCTCCGGTTTTCCTCCCACACTCTAAAGACGTGCTGGTTAGGTGGAATGGCCGAGCTAAGTTGCCCGAGTATCAGGGGGATTAATAGGGTCGATGGGTGGGGTTACAGGAGTAGGGCCTGAGTGGGAATGTGGTCAGTGAAGGGCTGAATGGCTTCCTTTTGCACTATCGAGATTGTGATGAACAGTGATTGGGACAGCTCTCAGAAGGCAGCCTGTAAAATCGGTAAGGCTTTTTTAAAATTTATTTGGGGTCTGGCTGACAAATTCCATGTACATTGGAGCATAGAATGCTACAGGGGGGCATTCGGTCTATCGGGCGTGTGCTGGCTTTGAAATCCGTTAACTTTACTTTCAGTTTACGGATGAAGGGAAGTCCTTGATTTTGCGCACATTATCTCGATCTCTCTTGGGAACTGTTCAGGCAGTTTCCCAGAGATAGTGGTGAGTAGTGTGAGAGGCAAGATGTATGGGCTAGCTGAATGTCGCAGTCTCCAGGGAACACAGAGCTTCCTTTAGTATCCTGTCTGTCCCCATAGTGTATTCACTAAGGTATATAACATAGAGCAGAGGCAAGGATTCCAGCTTCCAGATTAGAGACATATGTGTTTCATCTGGGACATACAGGAGCATTACCATGGGGTCTTCAAGTGTGGACACATGTTTATAGCATGTTCACAACACAAACAGGTCAGTTGACCTATTTATGCCCCCCATGATCTGCCTCCCCTAAAACCACAAGAGTAGAAGGAGCCCTCTTGGCCCATTGAATCTGTACTGACTCTTCGAAAGAGAGCATTTTACCCAAGTCCGACAGTCCCCCACTCCCACCCCAATACCTGTAACCCTCATGCATTTACCATGGCCAATCCATCCAACTTATACATCTTGGGGTACCAATGGGGCAATTTAGCATAGCCAATCCATCTAACCCACACGTCTTTGAACTGTGGGAGGAAAACCCATGCAGATTTGGGGGACAATGTATAAAATCCACACGGTCACCCAAGGCTGAAATTTAACTTGGGTCCCTGGCGCTGTGTGAAGCATTGAATAGAATCACAGAATCCCTGCAGCTCTGTAGAGGCCATTTGGCCCATCGAATGTGCACTGACTCTCCAGCAGATACATCTAACCTGCACATCTTTGGATACCAAGGAGCAATTTAGCATGGCCAATCCACCCACTGTGCACAATTTTGGACACTGAAGGACTATTTAGCATGGCCAATCTACCTAACCTACACGTCTTAGGTCTGTGGGAGGAAACCAGAGCACCCGGAGGAGACCCATGTCAACATGGGGAGAATGTGCATACACCAGCAAGGCCAGAATCGAACTTGGGTCTCTGGCGCTGAGGGATAGCAGTGCTAACCGCCATGCCACCCCTAAAGAACATTAGTGAAACAGAAATGGGCTTTTCGACAAAGCAGCAGTTACAAGGTCAACACGAGTAACATTTGCATTCATTTTAATTTGGAATTAATTGACTAAATTTAAATTCTCAGGCTCGTGTCCTTGGATCGTGTGTCTGGGCCTCTTGGATCACCAAGCTCCCATTCTCTATTACAAGCTTTAGAACAACAGCTCCTGGACTCTGAATAGAATTGGGGCTTACCTGTTTAATAGTTCCGGGGACGTGGGCAACTGACGCACCTGCAGTCCGAACCAAATTCTTTTCCCCTGACTCTGATTGGTCATTTGCCATCCAATCAGAAGGCTGTATCTAAGGAGAAAAAAATGTGGGTGTCCAATCAGAAAATCTGGATGCAATGCCATAGACACTATATTCACCCAATCAGAATGCATGAAAAAGAAATGGCACTTTGCTATATTCGATGGTTATCCACACAACTCAAAATCCTGTAGTGCAAACCGAGGCCATTCAGCCCATTGAGTCTGCACTGACTCTGTGATAGCCTGGCTTTGATGCTCTAACTCCACCCAAACCATTACCGTAACCTCAAGCTAATTCCCCCTAACCTTCCCAGCCTGAGACGCTAAGTGGCAATTTAGCCTGGCCAATTACACCCAGGCTGGAGTTTGTTGATGGGTTATACAAAAAGGATAATGTTGCTGACATTTCACAGTGCAGAAGGAGGCCATTCAGCCCATCGAATCTGCACCAACCACAATCCCACCCAAACCCTATTCCCGTAACCTCACATATTAACCCTGCTAATTCCCCTGACACTATTAGGCTCAATGTAGCAATGGCCAGTCAACCTAACCCACACACCTTTTGGACTGAGAAGGGGAAACTGAAGTACCCGGAGAAAACCCACGTAGACATGGGGAGAACTTGTAGACTCCCGACAAAAAGACAAAAGGGAGATGGAGACAATCAAGACTAAGAAAGCTGTTGATAGCAGCCATTTAGAATGTGTAAATAGTAAAGCACCTGAGGAGATGGACAACAGATGGCCCTGGTTGGGTTGGGAGGGAGGGACGGGGTGCGCAGTGCAAAGAAAGTGGACAACGAGATTTAAAAAATAAAATGAGGAGAGAAATGAAAATAAATAGCAATGAGGTGAGGTGGAGGAGGAGAATTTGTGCTCCGAAATTGTTGAACTTTTCATAGAATCCCGACAGTCCAGGAGGCCACCATTCGGCCCATTGAGTCTGCACCGACTCTCCAACAAACCATCTCACCTCAGCCCTCTTCCCCACATTATTTACCCCACTAACCCTCTTGCTTACACATCTTGGACACGAAGGAGCAATTTAGCATGACCAATCAACACCAGAATTATAGGGAGTGGGATAGCTTGATCTTGGGATTGGACATAGCTCGGCACAACACTGAGGGCCGAAGGGCCTGTACTGTTCTACGTTTCTAATCTAATCTATATATCTTTGGACTGTGGGAGGAACCCGGAGCACATGGAGGAAACTCACGCAGACACGGGGAGGAACATGCAAACTCCACACAGACAGAACCGAGGCTGGGATCAAAGCTGGCTCCCTGGTGCTGTGGGGTAGCAGTGTTAACCAACGTGCCTTTCGGAACTGAAGCTCTCCAGTCCAGGCACCTTCCTGGTAAATCACTCTGCACCTTTTCCAGTGCTATCACATCCCCTCCTATAACGGGGATTCCAGAACTGCACACAATACTCGACTCACACATCTGCTTTGTGTTCACCGCTGGTAATTGCATTTTGCCTCCAGCCCTGATACCTCAATCTGGAGTTAAATGCTTCGAGCAACTGCGGTTTTTACTTCTGCCCCCGTGCGCTGGAGTAATTAAATTAAATAAAACATACTGCTTCCCCACCCCAGAGAACAGCCGCTGGGAAAGTCCCTACAAATAAGTCAGAGCAGTGAAAAATTCTGCTCAGTTGAATGCGATCCTGTTTTCCTGCAATCCAATCTCTCCTACAACAACATGGTCAATCCACATACCATTCAGCTGAAGAACAAAAAATATTCTCTCTCTCCCTAGTAAGAGGAGGCAATGGTCTAGTGACATTATTGCTAGACTATTAATCCAGAAACCCAGGTAATGTTCTGAGATGGGATCAAATCCCGCTACAGCAGGTGATGCAATTTGAATTCAATTAAAAATATCTGGAATCTACTGATGACCATAAAACCATTGTTGGAAAAATCCATCTGGTTCACTAATGTCTTTAGGGAAGGAAATCTGCCGTCCTTACGTAGTCAGTTCTCAGACCCACAGTTTATCAGCATCACAAGTAGGCTTACACTAACATTGCCATGAAGTTACTGTGAAAATCACCCAGTAGCCACACTCTGGCGTCTGTTCAGGTACACAGGGAGAGTTTAGCATGGCCAATGCATCTAATCAGCAAAGTCACAGCCTCACCAACCTGCCAATGTCCCCTCTTCACTTGTACTTTATTCATTTGTGGGAGGTGGGCATCGTTGGCTGGTCAGCACTTAGTGCCCAACTCTAGTTGCCCGAGGGCAGTTGAGTCAACCACACATGGCACAGTGCTGCCTCACAGCGTCAGGGACCCGGGTTTGATTCCTGGCTTGAGTCACTGTCTGTGTGGCATCTGCACATTCTCCCCATGTCTGCATGGGTTTCCTCTGGGTGCTGCGGTTTCATAGAACATAACAGCACAGTACAGGCCCTTCGGCCCTCGATGTTGTTCCGACCAGTGGAACTAATCTAATGATCCTCTAACCTAAACTATTCCAATATTACCCATATACCTATCCACTGACCATTTGAACGCCCTCGAAAGTTAGCGAGTCCCCAACTGCTGCAGGCAGGGCATTTCACGACCTTACTATCCTCTGAGTAAACAGCCTATCTCTGACATCCATCCTATAATTACCACCCCTTAATTAAAGCTACGTCCCTTCGTGTTAGCCTTCACCATCCAAGGAAAAAGGCTCACACTGTCCATCCTATCTAAACCTCTGATCATTTTATATTTCCTCCACAGTCTGAAAGACATGCTGGTTAGGGTACATTGACCGTGCTAAATTCTCCCTCAGTGTACCTGAGCAGGAGTGTGGCAACTAGGGGGTTTTCACCCTAACTTCATTGCTGTGTTAATGGAAGCTGACTTGTGATGCTAATCAATAAACTTTAACTGGAACGATCCTAGCACCTTTTATTTTTAAAGCAATCGAGCACTCGTTCACTTCCTGCAGTCTTGGAGGAATCGCGAAGGGAGCATCGCAGCACATTCCGCTGAAAGCTCTGGGAACATCCAGCTCCGACACCCAACACCAGGAATCAATTGGTTTAGTGCGAGGCTAAGTGTCCCAACACTTCCAGAAACCAACCTCACGCACACACAGTGGCCTCCAGGAACAGAAGCCCCCTGTGCCTCACTAAACTCACAACAGCCTCTCACCGCACAGCCATCATATTCCAGAACCACCCGAGGAGGACCCTCTCGGAGTGCGTGCGGAGCTGTGATCCGTACCGGATTCGGGGCTGCGACAAGTTGCGTTTACCTAGCCAGCTTTAACATAGCGGAAAAAAAAACAGCGTTTGGAGCCTTCAGACAAAATACGACACCAAACCATAAGACAATATATTGGGATAGGTGGCCAGAGCAGAAAAGGTAGACCATAACAAGCACCTTACAGCAAGGAGAGAAAAGCAGAGAGGAAATCATTAGGCAGCTTCTTAATAAGATATTGTCTAGGCCAAAGGCCCAGACAGCAAAGGCTACCAGGGCTATGAAAGGAGCCACAATTGAGGAGTCTGGAAATCAGAGAATCATAGAATCCCTACAGTGTAGGAGGAGACCATTCAGCCCATCTGGTTTGAACCTACTATAGATCTATATCTACTCTCTAACACTGTATCTTACCCAAGCCCGTTCTCTATTCCTGTAAACTTGTACATTGACCCTGCTAATCCATCTAAATTAACACATCTTAGGACACCGATAGGCAACTTAGCACAGTTAATTCACCTATCCAGCGCATGTTTGGATTGAGGGAGGAAACCCAGGCCGACATGGGGAGAATGTACAAACTCCCCACAGACAGACAGTCACCTCAGGCCAGAACTGAACCAGGTCCCTGGTGCTACAAGGCTAACCAGTTGGCCATCCTCAGAGGTCAGAGAATTGTAGGGCAGAGGTGGTTATGGAGATAGGGAGGGAGCAGGCCACAGACAGGGATTTCAACGCAAGGAGGAGAATTTTAAACTTAGAGAGAGAGAGAAAGTTGGCAAGAGCAGGGATAAGGTGAGAAGCAGACTTAATGAGTTGGGGGGGGGACTGAGGCAGCTCAGCAAGTCCATGTGGAGTGGTACAGAAGAAAGGGACAATCGATACAGTCCAATTTGGAGGTTGGAGTTTTTGGCGGACCTGGGAGGTTTAGAAATGCTCTTTATTCCTGGTTGCAGAAATGGGGATGGGGGGGGTGGAGGGAGCAGGCCTCACATGTGCCAGAGCTTGGTATGGGCTCCTGCTCTGCTCAAGACCGCAAGAAACTACAGAAGGATCATGAACGTAGCCCAATCCATCACACAACCAGCCTCCCATCCACTGACTGTCTACACTTCCTGCTACCGCAGAACAGGAAAAGTAAGGACCCCACGCACCCTGGACATTCTCTCTTCCACCTTCTTCCCGTTAGGAAAAAGATGCAAAAGTCTGAGGTCACGTATCAACCGATTCAAGAACAGCTTCTTCCCTGCTGCCATCAGACTTTTGAATTGACCTACGTCATACTAAGTTGATCTTTCTCTACACCCTGGCTATGACTGTAACACTACATTCTGCACTCTCTCTCTCCTTTTGCTTTCCTACCTAAGAACGTAAGGAGTAGGAACAGGAATAGACCCCTTCGAGCCTGCTCTGCCATTCAATAAGATCATGACTGATCTTTTTGTCGACTCAGCTCCACTCTACGAGTGTACTTTAAGAACAGTACGCTTTGTCTGTATAGCGCGCAAATACTTTTCACTGTAGCACAGTGGTTAGCATTGCCCTTTCACAGTGCCAAGAGTCTGGGTTCGATTCCCGGCTTGGGTCACTGTCATTGCGGAGTCCGCATGTTCTCCCCACGTCTGTGTGGGTTTCCTCCCACAGTCCACAGAAAGACGTGCTGGTTAGGGTGTATTGGCTAAATTCTCCCTCAGTGCACTCGAACAGGCACCAGAGTGTGGCAATTAGGGGATTTTCACAGTAACTTCATTACAGTGTTAACGTAAGCCTTACTTATTAATAAATAAACCTTACTTTTCTTTTTAATCCCAGTACACGTGACAAATATGAATCAAAAGCCAGGATTTGAACATGAGAAGCCACGTGTAAATTCAAGGCTGATTGTATGGAATCTGCATCAACGTGCGAATGTGCATCCACAGCTGTTCTAGTCGCAAATCCTCCCCTGACAAACAGCAACAAGGGGGTACAGCGGAATGGCACCATGTATGGTATTTGTGTTTGCCAAGGCTGGACTCTTCTGCTCTGGAAACTTTGGGGGTGGGGGTGGTGGAAACAGAAGTGACCTTGTGGTGGGTCTGAACTGAGGGATCACCAACACCACATCCATTATATTACACAGCGGGGAACTTGTGTGGATTGGGGCAATGTAGTAATGTACACTGACAGGCGATACATCTAAAGCACCTACCAAAAACTGTACAGGCTAAAACGTCCCACAATAGAACATAAGCACAGAAGGAAACGGAGGGCTGTCTTTTAAGTGTAACGATGCCTTTAAATCAAGTCAGAGGAAAAATCGGATTCAATCACCGAATCTTCACAGTCAACTTAAGACTGGTACAAATGTTTCTCAAATTAAAGTCATCGCAAGTGAAATAATTTGAGATACAAGATGCGGTGAAGATTAAATTTTTTCCCAGACTACAAACCGTCCACAATTCTTCAGCAAAGTTGAAACGATCCTGTTTTGTTATTTCAAAGCATTCCATATCTGGGAGAAATTAAACAGGCAGGGTATTTATTCAAAGAAAATCCAGAAAAGACGTGATTTGAAACAACAAAATTCACTATTTAAAGCCATGCGCTTTCCTTCCAAGATTGAGACAGATCTAAATTTTAGAAATGGAAGGAAAAGGAATAAGAATAATTTTCATTCATATAGCGACTGTCACAACCTCAGGATTTCCCCTAAAGCACTTTACAGCCAGTGAGATGCATCTGAAATGTCGACACTGTTACACAGGAAACGCAACTCACACACACCCTGACGCAACACAATGCAAAACACAGACATCCCCCTGCCTACCCCTAACTCAACCTACTCACAGGCACCCCAACCGTAGCTATGATTGTATCACTACATTCTGCACTACAAAGAAAATTACAGCACAGGAAGAGACCAGGAAGACAGCAACGTGGTCGACTCTTAACTGCCCTCTGAAATGCCCTGGTGGCACAGTGATTGGCATCGCTGCCTCACAGCACCAGGGATCCAGATTCGATTCCTGGTTTGGGTCATCATCTGCGTGGAGCCTACAACATTCTCCCAGTGTCTGTGTGGGGTTTCCTTCGGGTGCTCCGGTTTTCTCCCACAGTCTGAAAGACATGCTGGTTAGGGTGCATTGACCGTGCTAAATTCTCCCTCAGTGTATCCGAGCGGGCACCAGAGTGTGTTGACTAGGGAATTTTCCCAGTAACTTAAAAGTTGATTTATTAGTGACAAGCAAGGCTACATTAGTACTGCAATGAAGTTACTGTGAAATTCCCTTAGTCACCACACTCCATGCGCCTGATCGGTCAACGCATCCTAATTTTTCAGAACGTGATGTTTATTGCAGTGTTAACGAAAGCTTACTTGTGACACTAATAGATAGCCTAGCAAACCTCTCCCTTCAATGGGCAATTAGGGATAGTCAACAAATGCCGGCCTTGCCAGCGACACCCATGTCTCACGAAAGAAGGAACTTAATGTGTGGAGCCAAAGCGACAGAGACAATTGGTGGGAAAAAGAAGGGGATGTGAGCCTGCATTGAAAACCAAGAGTATGAGACGTAGACACTGAAATCTCAGAGTCCAGCTAACAGTGCACCCCCTTCCATGGGTGCCTCAGTATTGAGAAGTGCACTCACAGGAAAACCCCATTGATCCCATAAGATCCCATCCCACCGGTGAACACTGCGCCACCTTCCAATACACTGTGGCGGGGGGGACCCCCCTCAGGAGTCTGAAGGGATTTCAGGATCAGAGGAAGTTCCTGAGATAGAGAGGGGTGACACTACAAATCAGCATTTATTGCCCATCCCTAATTGCCCGAGGGCAGTTGAGAGTCAACCACACTGTTGTGGCTCTGGAGTCACACGTAGGCCAGACTTGGTAAAGGACGGCAGATTTCCTCCCTAAAGGAACATTAGTGAACTGGATGGGTTTTTCCGACAATCCTACAATCCCTACAGTGCAGAATCGAGCCCATACCAATCACAATTCCACCCAGGCCCTACCTCCTTTACCTTATGTATTTTTCCCTGCTGATCCCTTTGACACTAACTGGCAATTTAGCAAGGCCAATCCACCCCTAGCCTGCACATCTTTGCACAATCGACAATGGTTTCACGGTCATCAGCAGATTCTTAATTCTAGATGTTTTTTTAAAAGTGAATTTACATTCCATCATCTGCCGTGACGGGATTCGAATCAGGGTCCCCCGAATAGTAGTTGTGTTTCTGGATTAAATAGCCTAGCGATAATACCTCTGGGCCAGTGCTTCCTGTGAGAGCAGCCCTGGTGACTCTGAGGGAGTTACCCAGTCCAGAGTGAGGACATGTACTGTCTTGGAAGACACAAAAACGCAACAGCAGGTCAATGCCAAGTTAACACAACATCCAGCCAACGATGGTGGGTTTGAACTTTTCTTTATATTCGCTCCGTGTTGTGGGTGATCCTGATGGCTTGGCCATTACAAGTTGCCCCGGCAACTAAAGAGGGTATTGAGATTTACTCGAGCGTGGTGCACCGGGGTTTGATACAAGGCTGACTGGCCAAGGGCATTCGATTCTCTACACTTACAGCCATAAAGGGAATAGTTGGAAGTTTTTATTTTAAAAACAATGGATTTTTAAAAGCACCAACTGCGAAACTACTGCGTTTCATCGATTTAAGTTTCCAGTTGACCACAGTATCTGACTTAACCCTCTCAATACCAATGTGATTTAGCTTCATACCTCAATGCACCATGGTGGGGAGAGGGGGGAGGGGAAGACCAGGACGAGGAGGAGGAGGAGAAGAAGAAGAGAGCGAAATCGGCTCTGTTTCCTATCATCTGAAAGGTTCACTGTCACAGACAGGGATTGAGAGTGAGAGAGTCAACCAAAGTCAGCAGGCAGGAGAGAGAGACTGGGACACACAGTGAGGACAACGACGAGTGTTGGGAACAGTTTGCAAGGAGGGCAGGCTAAGAGTCGTCTTTGATGGCTCTCAAATCTTTTCGAATCCCGACAGTGCAGAAATATTCCACGATGGTGTCGGAGTGAGGTGTGCCCAGCATACCGTCCAATTCTATCCTTCACTCTCGTTCTATGCTTCTAAAACTTCTTTCCAATGGTTAAATTTTCTAACATTGGTTTAATTCAACTTTTTACAGATTTGGCACATTAAGTTGATCTTTTGCCATACCCTAGCTATGACTGCAACATCACATTCTGCACCCTCTCCTTCTCTATGAACGGTATGCTTTGTCTGTATAGTGTACAAGAAACAATGCTTCTCGCTATGACAATAATAAATCAAATTACAAGGAGGCCATTGAACCCATCGAGCCTGACCAACAACAATTCCACCCAGGCTCTATCCCCGTAACCCCACACATGGGAGCAAAGGAGCAATTCAGCATGGCCAATCCACCTAACCTGCACATCTTTGGACTGTGGGAGGAAGCCAGAGCACCCGGGGGAAACCCACGCAGACATGAGGAGAATGTGTAGACTTCATACAGACAGTGACCCAAGGCGGGAATCGAACTCGGGTCTCTGGTGCTGTGAGGCAGCAATGTTAACCACTGTACCAACCCCAGTGACACTCCAGGATCACACACCCAATGATGGAGATGAAATCACAGCTTAAAAACGTCCGTGCAGGAGAGGCAAAAATGCTAAAAAATATTTTGTGGCGTTGCAGATAAATTTGGCGCAAATGAACAAGAACACCAGCCGGAATTACTATTAACAATTGAAAGATGGGTGAGCAAAACATACAGGATTTTGCTTCCAGATTAGCGAGGACGCTTTTTTTTTTAAAACTTCCAGCGCAGTGGAACTATTTCACACCCACCCTCCCCGCCCTTGTTCAACTCTTGGCTGTTTCTCTTTTGTAACTCCTTGGTGCCCAATGGGTCAGAGACGGTTAAATTATATATATATAAAAAAAAAAAGCAGCTCCCAAGCAAGAGGCCAAAAGCTCAGTGATGCGAAACAGGCAATGACCCCGAAAGGTCAGACTGTGAATCAGGCAGCGAGGACAGACATTCCAGGCCAGGGCTGGGGCTGAGGGCCTCTGAATGGCAATGGGCAAGCTCAACAGCACTGGGCAGGAATCAAGCAGCAGAATAGAGAGGGGGTGGTCAACAACGCTGGCAGACACCACTGCTCCAGCTTAAAGGAATATCCCCCCCCCCCCCAGCAACTTTCAAGTCAGCATGGAGTTTGCACCTTCTCCCCAGGTCTGCGTGGGTCTCCTCCAAGTGCTCTGGTTCCTCCCACAGTCCAAAGATGTGCGATCAGGGGGACTGGCCATGCTAAATTGCCCCTTTAGTGTCCAATGGTTTGTGGGTTCGATGGATTAGTAATGATAAATGTGTGCAGTTGCAAAGCTAGGGCCTGGGTCAGATACTTTGTTGGGGAGTTGGTGTTGACTCAATGGGCCGAACAGTCTCTTCTCGCTGCGGAGATTTATCATTCATTTATGCCCACCACAGGATAGTGTTGGAAAATGTGGATTGGAGAAATCCCCAACTGTTCTTAACAGGGATTTCCTCCAGGTGCTCCAGTTTCCTCCAAAGACGTAGACGTTAAGTGGATTGGCCATGCTATCTTAGCATCCCCAGATACATCGGTTAGGGGGTTTAGCAGGGTCAATGAGAGCAGTTACAGGGATAGGGCCTGGGTAAGATACTTTGGAAAGTATCTGTGGGCCAAATGGCCTCCTTCAGCACCAGAGGGATTCTATGAGCAGCTGAGACCAAGTGATTTTATAATTACAGCTGGAGATGCTACAATGGAGCTTGCGACAGGCCTCGGCATTCCAGGTTGAGAGAGGGATCACAGTCAGACTCTTACTAGTTGAATCATTAACATTGGTGTAACTCTCTTATTAAACAGAGAGCGGGAGTTGGACTGTGCGAAGGTCTTTTGAGGTTGGGTGGCATTTTCTGAATTTTGCGATGAGCACAGCCAGAGAATCCCATCCTCAGAGTTCGAAAAGCCTCCATTTAATTATTATTATTAATAAATAAATAATTTGATTTATTACTGTCACATGTATTAGGACACTGTGAAAAGTATTGTTTCTTGTGCACTACACCAGGCAAAGCACGTCCAATCCACCTAACCTGCACCTCTGCAGACTGTTGAGGAAACTGGAGCACCCGGAGGAAACCCATGCAGACACAGGGAGAATGTGCATAGATAGCAACCCAAGGCTGCTGGCGCTGTGGGACTTGTTTATACTTGAATAAAAGTACATTAAAGAGAAGTTGGGGATTTCCCCAGTCCACATTTTCAAACACTATTCTTCTGATGGGCTGGTTGCCAAGTTTGCATCCATAAATCATAAAACATCCCCACAGCACTGCAGAGACCATTCAGCCCATCGAGTCTTCACGATTCTCCCATGAAGTATCTTAGCTATGCTTTCTCTATGTAACCCCCACACATTTATCTATAGCCAATCCACCTAACCTACACATCTTGAGACACTAGAATCATAGAATCCTACAGTCCAGAAGACGACCATTTGGCTCATTGAGTCTACACTGACCACAATCCCACCCGTGCCATATTCCCGTAACCCTATGTATCTCCCCTGTCAATCCTCCTGACACCACAATCAACTTACCACGACCAATCAACCTAACCTGTACATCTCTGGACTGAGAGAGGAAACTGGAGCACCAGGGGAGAGAACGTGTAGACTCCACACAAACAGTGAACTGAGGCCGGAACCGAACCCGGTACTGCGGGGCAGCAGCGCTAACCACTGTGCCACCGCGCTGCCCCTAAGGGGGAATTTAGCATAGTCAATCCACTTAATCTGCACATCATTAGACACTAGAATCATAAAACTCTACAGTGCAGAAGGTGGCCATTTGGCCCATCGAGGCTGCATTGACCACAATCCCACCCACGCCTTCCCTTAATCCTACCCCAGCTAATACTCCTGACACTAAGGGGCAATTTAGCGTGGCCAGGCAATCCAACCCACCTGACTTTGGACTGCCGGTGGAAACTGGAGCAGCCGGAGGAAACCCACGCAGACATGGGGAGAATGTGCAAACTCCACACAGACAGACACCCATCCAAAGTCAGAAGTGAACCCGGATCCCTGGCACTGAGAGGCTCACAACCGAAGGCCATCCCAAAGCAATGATGCAACAGGTAACATAGCAGCCAACAAGAGCACAGCAAGATCCAATAGCAATTCAATAATGACCCAATGATCTGATCTCCCTGGTGGATGAAGGGCTTGATGTTGCCTTGGCCAATGGGGAAAACTCCCTCTTTTTTTGTCTCTAGGCAGCAGGCCTGACGAGACCACAGGTCAAGACCTCATTGAAAGATGGCAACTTTGGCAGTGCAGCACACCTTCTGTGCTTGACCGGGGGCGTCAGGCCTGGTTTCCAAACTGGAAGCCAGGGAGGGAGGCAAGAGCGAACCTCCTGCTTCAGAAGCAAGAGGGTGACCAATCGAGATCCACCTCTGAACAGGCACAAAAAACAACTTGAATTTGTATAGCGCCTCTAACTCAAGTCCCACGGAACGTTTTGCAGGAGCGTTATCAAGCAGAGGTTGACCCGTGCACTGGGAGAGAAAGTCACTCACATCTGGCTTTGCTTTTTTGCAGTTTGTTTTCATGGATATTAAAAAACAAAGCTAAGATTCAACAGGGGGAAAAAAAAACCCACAGCTTTTAATAGGCTTTGGGAATGATGGATATAAATCAGCATCCCTTCTTTGAACTGAGATCAAAGCAGGGTCTGAGGCAATTCTTTTCAGACCCAATAACTGGACAGCAAATGTGTGAAGAGGGGGGAGGAATATCAGTTGTGCTTTAGTATTTAAAGCTTCAAAAAAAAAGTGTGAGTCACGATAGGCAGGATGTTCCGCTGTTCAATTATCACTCTGAGCACTGTGTCCATTTAGAATCTGAGTGAAGGCAACAAGAACAGTTGGGACACACACACACACACACACACACCACAGTGAGCTCTTTAACCCTTGTGAGCTTCCTGCTTCCCAATGTTCATTTACGTAGCACCTGTTAACCAGGCAAGGAATTCACACTGTGCCCAAGGAGGAGGGCAGTGGTTAGCACTGTTGCCTCAGTGCTGGGGGCACACATTCGATTCCCGGCTTGGGTCACCACCCATGCATCCTGCCCCTGTGGGTTTCCTCCAGATGCTCCAGTTTCCTCCCGTAGTCTTGCTGGTTAGATGCATCGGCCATGCTAAATTCTCCCCGTGGCGTACTCAAACAGGCACCGGAGTGTGGCGACGAGGGGATTTTTCCACAGTAACGTCGCAGCGTACCGGGCTGAATGTAGGAGTCTGGAGGTGGAGTTGAGAGGAAGCGAGCGGACAGCGGAACAGCACAACGGCGGAGTGGTTAGCACTGCTGCCTCACCATGCCAGGCTCCCGAGTTCGATTCACCGTCTGCGTTGAGTTTGCACACTCTGTGTCTCTGTGGTTTTCCTCCAGGCGTTCCATTTCCCTCTCAGTGTAGGATTGGTCATGCTAAATTGCCCCTTGGTGTCCCAAGATGAGGATTAGCCACAGTAAGCGTGTGGGGTTGGTTACAGGGTCAGAGACAAGGCCTGGGCAAAATGCTCTTTCAGAGAGTAGTACAGCAGACTCAATGGGCTGAATGGCCTCCATCTGCACTGTAGGAATTCTATGATAGATGGAGTGGCGGGGGGGTGGGGCGGTGTGTGTGTGTGTGTGTGTGTGAGTGTGTGAGAGAGAGAGAGAGAGAGAGAAGGCGGCTGGCATGGTGCAAATCATACGAGCACAAAGCTCTACTCCTAATTCCGCAAAATGCGACGCAAATTCTATCCACACTATCTGGGTTGGCACTCCCCTCCCGATAAAACTAAGACCACGGTAGAGTTTCCCCGAGGACATACATGAAAGAGGACAAAATCATTAGAGAGGAGGGCCTTCTTCTTAATTCTTTCTGGAGTAGGCCGGAGGAGCTGGTGGGGCCTAGCACCATTAAAAAAAAACAGAGCATAAAGGCAGCTTCTTCAGAGCTAAATAAATCAGGAGTTGTGAATAACAGGCTGGGAGCAGATGCCAGCTGTGTTTATTCACAAGGCTATCTCTAATCCTTTTGCTTCTAGTCATTATCTCCAACTAGACTCCATTTTCCTGTGGCTGACATCTTAAATGTAATTCTACACCACAATTTTTACACTCATTCGAAGTCCTTTGTCAGTTTTATCTAACTACAATTACCACCCCGACCTATTAATAATCCCTCTCCAAATGGAAGCCCCATCTCACTCCCTAATAATAAAAAAACTACTACCTGGCAGAAAACCCCTGGCTTCTTGCGGGCCTGGACTGTTCCGGAATCAGTCCGTTAACCCTTTCCTGCCTCCCCTATTGCCTGCATTACCATCTTGGAATGCCAAGCCTCCAGGCCCCCTCCTGAGAGCACGAGTGCCAGAGTCACCGCACTAGAAACATAGAACAGTACAGGTCCTTTGGCCCTCAGTGTTGTGCCGAGCTACGTCCAAACCCAAGATCAAGCTATCCCACTCCCTATCATTCTGGAGTGCTCCATGTGCCTATCCAATAACTGCTTGAAAGTTCCTAAAGTGTCCGACTCCACTATCACAGCAGGCAGTCCATTACACACTCCAACCACAGTGAAGAATCTACCTGGGACATCCCTTCTATATCACCCACCATGAACCTTATAGTTATGCCTCCTAGTAACAGCTACATCCACCTGAGGAAATAGAGTGGACACGCAGAGACTATCTATTCCCCTCATCATCTTGTAAACTTCTAAGTCCTTCTTATACGCTTCTCATCCTCCTCCCCTCTATAGAGAAAAACCCTAGTTCCCTCAACCCAAGACCTACCCTCTAAACCAGGCAGCATCCTGGTAAATCTCCTCTGCACTCTCTCCAATGCTTCCACATCCTTCTTGTAGTGAGGTGACCAGAACTGAACACAATATTCCAAATCTGGTCCCACCAACGTCCGGTACAGTTGCAGCACAACCCCACGGCTCTTAAGCTCAAACCCCCTGTTAATAAATGCTAAAAGTACAGCACCACAGCGTCGTGGTGCCAGAAGTTGCCGCCATTCTGAGTGGAGCACTGAAGCCAGTGTCCCATTCGCAGTGGGCATGCAGGACACCCTGGCGCTGGGCAGGTTTCTCCCAAGCCACCCTCCTCACCCACAAACCCCCCACTTTCCCCATCAGCTGTTGGGCTCCTTGGCAGATGTTGGGGCAGGGGGAAAAGAGACAAGATGGCAACAGACCGAGAAGTCAGTTTGATGCCAGAGCGAATATACAGAGGGGTCTTCCACTGGCATCAGAAAACGCACCAGAGATCGGAGTGAATCTTCATAGAATCTCTTTGGTAAAGGAGGCCATTCAGCCCTATAGGCCTGTGCTTGCCCAAATCCTGTCCCTGTAACCCCAGGTATTTAGCCCGTAAATTTCCCAAACTGACGTATCTTGGCACACTAAGGTGCAATTTACCTCAGCTAATTCACCTAACCTACAAATTTTGGGACACCAAGGTGCAATTTAGCACGGCCAATCCACCTAAAAAGTTAAAGTTAATTTATTAGTCACTAGTAAGGCTTACATTAAACACTGCAACGAAGTTACTGTGAAATGCCCTTTGTCTCCACACTCCGGCACATCTTTCGCACTGTGGGAGGAAACCGGAGCACCCGGAGGAAACCCGCACAGACACAGGAAGAATGTGCGAACTCCACACAGACAGTGACCTAAGCTGGGCCCCTGGCATTGTGAGGCAGCAGCGCTGACCACTGTGCCACCCTGTAAAACCAGCACATCTTTGGACTGTGAGAAGAAACCGTAGCTCTGAGGAAACGACAGAAAGTAGAAGCAGGAGAAGGCCCTGCTCTGCCAATCAAATTCAATATCCTGATCCCACCTCACGTCCTTCTATGATCCCTTTAGCCCCAAGATCTAAATCCAAATCAGACAACGTTTTGGCCTCAACTACTGTGTGTGGAAGTGAATGCCACACATTCCCCCCCTCTGGGTGAAATCCACATAGACACGGGGGAAGAATGTGAAAACCCCACACGGACAGTCACTCAAGCTGGGAATCGAACCAGCGTTCCTGGCGCTATGAGGCAGTATAATTCCACCGTGCCTGGCTTTAAATGAAGGGATTAGCTCTTGTAAGGAGAATTGCAGCCTCACACACCAGGTTTGGTTTGTCCTCCAGAAAACAATCCTCAGATTTCCTTTCTAAATTCCAAAGGACTTGAAACATTAGTCTCTCTCTCTCTCTAAGATACCAGCCTTCCTCAAGTGACACCCCTTGTCCAAATTTAACTTGAGAAAGGATGTGAAGCACGTCACAGAATCCCACGTCAAAGGCCCTTTTCTCTGTGGATATGTGAAAAATGCGAGGTATCACCATGGAGACGGCATCATTTTAATCTTTAATGATATTCAAAGAAATTAAAGCCACGCCAGAAATAGACACTTCCCCATTGAGGTCAATCGGCCTAATTAGGCCTTTCTTTTCTATAAATATCGACGATAGGATTTACACGGTCTCGGAAGTAAAATGCATCAGATGGCCATTACTAATGAAAGGCAGTGTGCGGCCAATAAGTGTGCGAGAGAGTGCTTATTTATTAGATCACAACTAGATTTACATTAACACCGCAATGAAGTTACTATGAAAATCCCCTACTTGCCACACTCCGTTCAGGTGAACGGAGGGACGATTTCGCACTTAACCAGCACGTCTTTCAAACTGCGATAGGAAACCCATGCAGACACAGGGAGAATGCGCAGACAGTGACCCCAACCAGGAATTGAACCCGGGTCCCTGGCACTGGGAGGCAGCAGTACTAACCACCGTGCGACTTACCCAAGCCAAAAACACACATCATTAACTTTAGAACAGGTTTAAACGCTCAAAAGAAATGGTTGGAATTCCACAGTTTTACAAGGCAAGAGAGGAAACATGCTAAAAACAGTGTCGGTGGCAGGCATCCTCTGCAAGTTACAAGAGCAATAATTCAAGAGAGCAGGGGAGATAATGTTTACAAAGTTCAATAAAGTCACTAGATTCAATTACTCACTCCAGACATTTGTTATTCATTACACTGCATAATGTTCCTTAAATTGGGCAGGGAGGCAAAAGCCTAAAGTACTCCTGGCTTCCAACTGGAAGACAAACATTCCCAACGAAACAGTTTTCCTCAAGTCATATATAGGACATGGGCCTCGCTGACTGGACCAGCACTTATTGCCCATCCCTCGTTGCTCAAGGGAAGTTCACAGTCAACTGCATTGCTGTGGCTCTGGAATCACATGTAGGCCAGACCGGATAAGTATGGCAGATTTCCCTTCCCTAAAAAGGGAAATTAGTGAACCAGATGTGTTTTTCCGACAACAGTTTCACAATCATTTTAATTTATGATAGTGTCATAAGTACATAGAACATTACAGCGCAGAACAGGCCCTTCGATGTTGCGCCAACCAATTAGGAAAAAGCCATGACTCTCCAAACTAAACCATTCCCTTTTCGTCCATAAACTTATCTACTAACCTCTTAAACGCCACCAAACTTGGCGCATCTACAACTGCAGCAGGCAGGGCATTCCATACCCTTACCACCCTCTGGGTAAAGAACTACCTCTGATATCCGTCCTATAACTACCACCCCTTAATTTAAAGCTATGTCCCCTCGTGCTAGCTTTCTCCATCCTAGGAAAAAGGGTGGACAGTGATAGCCTATCTAAACCTCTAATCATCTTATATGTTTCAATAAGGTCTCCTCTTAGCCGCCTTCTTTCTAACGAAAACAACCTCAAATCCCTCAGCCTCTCTTCATAAGACCTGCCCTCCATACCAGGCAACATCCTGGTAAACCTCCTCTGTACCCTCTCCAATGCCTCCACATCTTTCTTATAATGTGGGGACCAGAACTGCACACAATACTCCAAGTGCGGCCGCACTAGAGTTTTGTACAGTTGCAACATGACGTTGCGGCTCCGAAATTCAATCCCCCTACCAATAAAAGCTAAGACTCCGTATGCCTTCTTAACAACCTTATCGACTTGATTGCCTACTTTCAGGGATCTATGCACATATACACCAAGATCCCTCTGTTCATCAACACTATTAAGAGTCCTACCATTAGCCCTATACTCTACACATTTGTTATTCCTGCCAAAGTGAATTACCTCACACTTTTCCACATTAAACTCCATTTGCCACCTCTCGGCCCAGCTCTGCAACTTGTCCAAGTCTCTCTGCAAACTATAACACCCCTCTTCACTATCTATCACTCCTCCGACTTTGGTGTCATCTGCAAATTTACTAATCCATCCTTCAATACCTTCATCCAAATCATTTATAAAAATTACAAACAGCAGGGGCCCCAAAACAGATCCCTGAGGTACACCACTTGCACCTTGTAAGTAGGCTTACATTAACACTGCAATGAAGTTACTGTTGCCTAGACGCCACTCTTCAGTTCGGGTACACAGAAGGAAAATTTAGCACAGCCAATTTACCCTAACCAACATGTCTTTCGGACTGTGGAGGGAAAGCAGAACATCCAGAGGACCTGCAGCACAGCGATTAGCATCCTGCCTCACAGTGCCAGGAACCTGTGCTCAATTCCTGGCTTGGATCACTGTCTGTGCAGAGGCAGCACATTCTCCCCATGTCTGCATGGGTTTCCTCTGACTACGACTGCTGATTCTGGACTCCCCCACCATCGGGAGCATCCTTCCTGCATCTACCCTGTCTAGAATTTTATTGATAAGAACCCACCCCCCCCTTCTTCTGAACTCCAACAAATACAATCCGCCATCCCTGGGATCAGCCTGGAAAACCTTCACTGCACTCCCTCGAGACCAAGAGCAGCCTTCTTCAGAAAAGGACACCAAAACTTAGAAAAACACATCTTACAATAGGTGTGGCTTCTCAGGGCACTGTATAATTGCAACAACACAGCCCCTCTGCTCCTGTACTCAAAATCTCTTATTGTAAGATCAACATACCATTTGCTTTTCTTACTGTCTGCTGTACCTATATGTTTACCTTCAATGATTAGTGTATGGGGACGCCCAGTTACACATTCCCCTCTCATTATTTACAGAAGGCAGCTTGCTATTTGAATGGCATATTTTCTTTGCAAACTCTATGCATACTCTCCACAGAGTACAACCGGTACCATTCTGACACACTTGCACTGGTCTTGAGATGGTACCTCAAAGACACCAAGGCAGAGACTGCTACTTGATCAACGAGTTTATGAATTAAACAATGTGTTCCTGGCTCACACGAGAATTAAAAGGTCATTCAGCCCCCTCTGCCATTTGAGAAGATCACAGCTGATCTGATTGTGCCAACTCCCCCACCCCACCCATAACCCTCAACTCCCTTGTCGATCAAATCTAAGCCAATTTTCAAGTTTGCTGATGACATCACTGTAGTGGGTCGAATCTCAAACGATGACAAGACGCAGTACGGGAATGAGATAGAGAATCTGGTGAACTGGTGCGCTAAGAATAATCTCTCCCTCAACGTCAACAAAACGAAGGAGATTGTCATCGACTTCAGAAGTGTAGAGGAGAACATGCCCCTGTCTACACCAACAGGGATGAAGTAGAAATGACCGAGAGCTTCAGATTTCTAGGTGTCCAGATCACCAACAACATGCACTGGTCCCTCCATGCTGATTAGGAAAACCCACCAATGCCTCTACTTTCTCATGAGGCAAAAGAAATTCAGCACATCAGCTATGATTCTCATCATCTTTTACAGATGCAAATGGAAAGTATCCTTTCCTGATGTATCCCAGCTTGGTATGGCTCCTGCTCTGACCAAGACCGCAGGAAACTACAAAGGTTCATGAATGTAACCTAATCCATCGCGCAAACCAACCTCCTATCCGTTGACTCTGTCACACTTCCCACTGCCTTGGAAAAGCAGCCAGCATAATCAAGACCCTTTGTGCTCCAGACATTCTCTCTTCCACTTTCTTCCATTTGGAAAAAGATACTAAGAACTCATACCAACCAACTGAAGAACAGCTTCTCTCTGCTGCCATCAGACTTCTAAATGGACCTACCTTATATTAAGCCGATCTTTCTCTACCCCAAGCTATGATTGTAACGCTATATTCTGCGCTCCTCCGTTTACTTCTCCCCATGTACTCTATGAACGGCATTCTTGATCTGTATAGCGTGCAAGGAACAATATTTCTCACAGTATGCTAAGTAACAATAAATCAAAAGTGGGGAAATCTATCAGATATTAAATGTCTGTACATTTCCAGGGTGTGAAATATACAAACGTTCTGCCTTTCTATCTTTGTATTCCATTTTGTACAGGGCAGCACGATGGCACTGCTGCCTCACAGTGCCAGGAGCCCAGCTTCGATTCCCACTTGGGTCACTGTCTGTGTGGAGTTTGCATGTTTTCCCCAGTGTCGTGTGGGTTTCCTCCGGGTACTCCAGTTTCCTCCCACAATCCAAAAAGTTAGGTGGAATGGCCATGCTAAATTGTGTCTTAGTGTCAGGGGGATTAACAGGGTAAATATGCGGGGTTATGCAGAGTGAGGCCTGGGTGGGATTGTGATCGGTGCAGACTCAATGGGCCAAATGGCCTCTTTGTGCACATTGGGATTTTATGGTTCCATACTCTGAAAGAATTAGACTGTCAATAAACAGGGATTACTGAAGAGAAGGTGGTGGCATCAACCAATTTAAACACTGCAATGAAGTTACTGTGAAAATCCCCCAGTTGCCACACTCCAAGACCTGTTCTGGTACAGTGAAGGAGAATTTAACACAGCCAACGCATCTCAATCAGCACATCTTTCTGGGGGTGGAAATAGGAGCACTTGGAGAAAACCCACACAGACACAGGGAGGACATGCAAACTCTACACAGTGACCCAAATCAGGAGTCGAACCCGGGTCCATGGCGCTGCGAGGTGGCCAGACCAACAGAGTGAAGCATTGCACCGACTACAGAAAAATATCCCCATTATCAATTCAAACCTCGCTGGGAACCGTGTGGCTCTTGGACTTAGCTTGATTTCAAAGCTTCCCTTGTTTGTCGTGGCATTATCACACCAAAACACAAATGCTGAACATCTGCTCGACCCAATAAAGTATATGGCTTCAGCAGTGTGGTGAGGACTGTGAATATTTCACCAGCTGCCGGTTTAATGAACGCCACATGCTGTCATCTTCCAGCTCAGCACACGTGAAAAAGACAGCCCAAGGCAGGCACTCACCCCCACCACCCGTGATAAATGCCACAATGCAAACGGGAGGATCAGCGCCCGATCGGGCACTTTACAGCCTTCCAGACTTAGCCTTGGTGGCACAGTGGTTAGCACCGCCACCTCTCAGTGCCAGGGACCCAAGTTCGATTCCCCGTTTCGGTCACTGTCGATATGGAGTTTGCATGTTCTCCCTATGTCTGTGTGGGTTTCCTCTGGATGCTCCCGTTTCTTCCCATAGTCCCAAAAGGACATACTGATTAGGTGCATTGGCCACGCCAAACTCTTCTTTAGCGTATCCAAAAAGATGCTAGAGTGCAGCGACTAGGAGATTTTCCACAATAACTTCATTGCGGTGTTAATGTAAGTTAACTTGCGACACAAATAAACAAACTTTTTTTTTTAAAAAAGGGTTAGGTGCATAGGCCATGCTAATTTTCCCCTTAGTATCCAAAGACGTCTTTGCAAGGGAGGTTGTTGGGTAAATATGTGGGAAAGAGGGTCTGGGGAAGATGTTCTGAATATTAAATGTTGCCCAGAACAGCTTCATCCTTGCTGCTGTCAGACTTCCTCCCCGTGCCTATGTGGAATTTCTCCGGGTGCTCCGGTTCCCCCTCAGTCTGAGAGACGCGCTGGTTAGGTGGATTGGTCGTGCCAAATTCTCCTTTAGGTGCGGCCGAACAGGCACCGGCGTGTGGCAAGTGGTGGGATTTTCACAATAGCTTCACTGTAACGTACGCCTACTTGTGATTAACAGTAAACAAACTTTAAAACAAGCCAGCATAAAATCGAGGACCCCACACATTCTCCCTTCCACCTTCTGCCATCGGGGGGGAAAGTCTGAGGTCACGTACCGACCGACTCGAGAACAGCTTCTTCCCTGCTGCCGTCAGACTTTTGAATGGACTTACTTTGCAGTAAGTTGATCTTTCTCTACACCCTAGCTGTATCTGTAACACTACATTCTGCACGCTCTCCTTTCCTCCTCTATGAATAGTATGCTTTGTCTGCAGAGCACCGAAGAAACACTATGTTAATACATGTGACAATAATAAATAAAATCAAAGACCAGGATAAGATCAGCCATGAGCATGTGAAATGGAGGAAAGCAGGCTTCTAAAGGACTGAATTCCTGTCTCCCCTCCCCACTCACTACAATAGTTTATTATTGAAGTGGACACACCCCTCCCTCATCTTAGGAAAGAGGAATTCTGTTTATTGCAAAAACAGGGGGGGGGGGGGGAAAGGAGGTGCTTAAATTAACAGGGTGTACTCTTTAATCAAATTCCTTTCTGTAAGCCCGGGCAATCAACTTTACACGAGATTTTTATCTAACAAGCTTTGGCAGATTTTGTTTTATCTGCTCCCTCGTGGGGCCAGCTGTGGCCCAATTATATATATAAAAAAAAGACGAGGCCTCAGACACCCTAGGCTACTTCGGAAACCATGAATAATTAAGCACCGGACCGTGGAGGAGTCGAGAAATTCTCTCATAATGCGCACACAAAACAAAATTACCTCAAAAGCTCCATAATGAACGAATGCCAATGGAAATTAGAAACTACAGCTCTGAAGTTGCAAAATCAAAAAAGGTTGCACAAGTTAAAAATGCGCGCGTGGCCCCCTTTTCCTCACCACCACCCCAGCTGGGCCTTCTGTTCATTAGGAAATAATGTTTTTATTGCTTTAATAACTATTTACCAGACTGCGCATGCTAATTGAAGAGTGTGTGTGTGTGTGTGTGAGAGAGAAGGAGAGAGACAGCTCAATAAAATGTCAAGCATTTCACAGTCCTCGTGAGTTCGCTCGCGTGGGTGGTATTCCTTCAGTATTTAAGCAGGGGGTGAGGAGGGTGGGGGGGGATGGGAAACTGGTTAGTTCCCCCCCTCCCCTCCCCCCTCCCCGACCCACTTCCCTTGCAGAGCTGTAACTAGAGACCAGAGATGCCACGAGGTCCCAGAAAAATTGCTTCCTACTATCGCTGCCTAATGATTTGTGCCGAAACTCTCCACCTCACCTGCTGCCCTCATGCAAATTCTTTTTAAAAAGAAAAAAAAAATCAATGTTTATTCCGAGATGGCGTCAATAAGACTCTTACACATCAGGTGCTAGCAGGTTTTAAACCCAAGTCTTGTTTTCGGGAGTTCCCCCAAACAAGTAAATCGTTAGAGTGCACGTTAACTATGAGATAATGGTCTACTGACACCAAGTTTATTTATTAGTCACAAGCAGGCTGACATTAACACTGTAATGAAGTTACTGTGAAAAATCCCTCAGTCGCCACGCCCCAGCGGGTACACTTGAGGGAGAATTTCATATGGCTAATGCCCCTAACCAGCACATTTTTTTGAATTGTGTTATGTGAAGATGCCGGCGTTGGACTGGGGTAAACACAGTAAGAAGTCTCACAACACCAGGTTAAAGTCCAACAGGTTTATTTGGTAGCAAAAGCCACTGGCTTTCGGAGCTCTGCTCCTTCGTCAGGTAAGTGGCATTTGCTGACAAATAAACTTGTTGGACTTTAACCTGGTGTGGTGAGACTTCTTATGGAGGAAACCCACGCAAACGTGGGAAGAATCATCCAACCCACGAATCGAACCTGGACCCCTGGCGCTGTGAGGCAGCGCTGCTAACCCAATATGGCGACCGGTACTGCGCTCAATCCTGCAAATGTGACTGAACCCAAGATTTGATTCAAATTTTTAGGGTAGCAGTGGTTAGCAGTGCCGCCTCACAACGCCAGGGTCCAGGTTCACTTCTTGGCTTCGGGTCAGTGTCTGTGTGAAGTCTGCACGTTCTCCCCGTGTCTGCATGGGTTTCCTCCTACGCTCCAAAGGGTGTGCAGGTTAGGTGGATTGGCCATGCTAAATTGCGCCTTAGTGTCAGGGGGACTAGCTAGGGTAAATACATGAGGTTATGGGTGAGATTGTAGTCTGTGCAAACTGAACGGGATCCTTCTGCACTGTAGGATTCTATGATAATGACCTAAGCCAGGAATCGAACACAGGTCCCTGATGCTGTGAGGCAGCAGTGCTAACCACAGAGCTGCCCGTCATACAGAAAGATTGGTGAAACAATGAGTCTTCGTTTGAAGACTAAATATAGATAATAAACCACTTTGAGCTAAGTATAGTACATCTAATCTCTACACTACTGCTTGCAGATGAAATGCTATAGTGCACACACTGTGTATTAATTGATAGTCGTTTAAAGGTACACCCCCTTAAAGGGTCTATCACTTCTCGAGAGGTTGCAGAAGGATCCCAACTCTATCCAGGTCACTAACAGCAGGGTGAAAAGAGATGGAGACTCAAACAAAGCCAGAACCCACTACGGGCTGCAGAGTTTGGGGCCACAGAAAGACTCAAGTCGAGAAACAATATTTAGAAAAATAAGGCGATTCTTCCCACCGCATTAGCCTGTTCTAACTGAGCAAGCCATTGCCTGTTACCAAGGGAACTCATATTTAATGAGCTGCAAGATATATTTATAGGCACCCAAGGTCCATAGTTATTCATAGGCATCCAATGACATTGGGTCCAGGCTGATGCAATGGGAGGAATTACCTCACCTCCCTCAAAAAAGGAGCCCAAGAGAGTTTTGTGACTGGTTATTATGGTGAAACACTGATCATAGACATACTGGTAAACCTTTATCCAATGCAAACACCATGGCCAAACTTTTTTCAGTCTGGGTATATTCTCTACATCTGGCAAGGTTGGTGATATGAACCCCATTGAATGTTCTGCCCCATCATCCTAATACTATCCCTTTCCCATGGTGGGGGGGGGGGGGGGGGGGGATCACAATTTACAATGAGTGGTCTCAGCAGGGGAGGGTCATAATAGGCTCATATATTCATAGACTTAACAACAATTGCTGTCATTCTCTTGTGGCATTTGCCATGGCCATTTCAGATCATTTCTAACAGTGCATGAGGTGTGCCAACAGGTTTGCCAAGTTCGGCATGAGTTTACCACACTAATTCACGGAGACCAAAGAAAGACCTCAATACTATTGGGTTCCTTGGGGTCAGAGTCCCTTTTACGCACTTCACCTTCGACTGGGTGTAATCCATCCTTGTCAACTGTGTGGTACGTTACCTCATTTACCTAGAGTACACGTTCGGTCCTTTTTAAACTGGAAACCAGCCTCTGGCTTTCTCCAAATCTTCCTGAGATTAAAAACATCATCCAGTTTGACTGCCACTCTGGGCATCTCTTGAAGAAGTTTGGCCATCACTCTTTGAAAAATGGCGTAAGCCAGAGACACCCCAAAGGGCAAAACACACGTGCTCAGACAATCCTCAGAGTATTTATGCTGACATACTTCCAGGGTGACACCTCAAGGTGTACTTGGAGCTAGGTGTGGCTGGTGTGAAATTCGGAAAGTGAGAGACCCCCAGCCAACTTTGCACACTCTTAACAGAAGACCTGTCTACGTGAAGGCTCTCTTAACCATCCCCAGAGACAGACCGAATTGTCAGGTTTTAAAACTGGGACCAGTGGTGCGGCCCATATAGCTCATTGTATGGTGTGTACAATGCCAAATTCCTCTAAGACAAGAGCAAAAGAAAAGGAGAGATTTGTATTTATGTAACACCTTTCATAACCTGGGGAGAATTCTGCAGCTCTTCTTTGAAATATACCAAGGGATTTTTTTTTTACATCTATTCAAGAGTGGGCTCTGGTTTGGATGTCTCATCTGAAGAAAATGCCTCCAAAAGCGTGGTACTCCCCCCAGCGCAATGCCCCCAAAAGTGTAACACTCCCCCCGGCGCTGCACGGAACATGTCAGCCTGACTGGAGTCCTCGGGTGACTGAAATAGGACTCAAACCCACTCAAAACATCCCATCTGGGATATCAAGTCAACTACTAAGCCCGACAGTAACCCAGGTTACTAACCAAAAGCACAAGAAATGGCATCTTCCCCGCGAAATCGTTAGCAGCCAGGAAGGGAGAGAGATTTACAAAACTTCCTATCTGAACAATCTCAGACAGGCACAACCACTAAACAAAAAAAAAAAAATCAAGATTTTGATTTGATTTATTATTTTCATATGTTGGGATACATTGTTCCTTGCATCTACAGAACACTACAGCACAACAGGCCCTTCAGCCCACAAGTTGTGCCGATCATATCAGTGCCTACCAGTCCATAGAACTATCTGTAACTCCCAATCCCATTAAATTCCACGAACTCAACCAGAAGTCTCTTAAAAGACCCCAGCGAGTTCGCCTCTACCAGCACTGATGGCAGCCGTCACCACCTCTGAGTGAAAAACTTACCCCTAACATCTCCTCTGTACTTGACCCCAGCACCTTAAACCTGTGTCTTCTCGTAGCGACCATTTCAGCCCTGGGAAATAGCCTCTGAGAATCCACCCTAACCATTCCTCTCAACATCTTATAAACCTTTATCAGGTCGCCTCTCAACCTTTGTCTATCCAGGGAGAAGAGTCCCAGCTCCCTCAACCTATCTTCATAAGGCATACCCCCCAATCCAGGCAACATCCTTGTAAATCTCCTCTGCACTCTCTCAATAGCTTTCACATCCTTCCTATAGTGAAGCGACCAGAACTGCACACAATATGTAGAGAAAACATACTGTTCATAGAGAAGAAAAGGAAAGGCTGCAGAATGTATTGAAGCATAGAACAAGAATACAAGATGGGCACAGCTTGCAAGAAGTCACCTTTCTGGGGAAAAAAAAAGTGTACCATTGCTAAAACATTTCGCCAGTGAGACCAGCAACATGTGAATTTCAAATTGGCAGCAGATAAGCTCCTGCAGAATTAATTTGCCTGGTTAAAAACCCCCAGGAATGTTCCTGTGGACCAGCTACATGCAGAAAAAGCACAGAGAAATGGCTGCTGTCTCTTACATGGAGAGTTACAGTCTTTATAACATCACTTGTAGCTCAGGACGTTGGAAATTAACACCAACACTTCTGGAATAGGATTGAAGGACTGTCACACTGACTGTCTTTAAACAACTTGGAATGTTGGTTAGAAAGTGTTTGCCTTTTGGAGTAACTGCCCACACAATGAGCCTCAATCTCTGTAGTGAAGATAACCATGGAATCTATTTATCAAAAACATTCGCACCTTTCACTGAAACTTCAAACAGAGGCAAGTAACAATCAGACTTCTGTTTCTGCTGCAGATTAGCAAGTGGTCCAGGTGTGGAATTCCAAACTGCACTGGGGCTGGAGTGAGTATTCCTACAACTACGTTGCCAACTGTAATGTTCTAACTTCGAAATAGTGACTGATGTGCCTTGAAATATTCACTTCCGGGTAACCCAACCATTGTCAGCTCCAGAGGTGTTTTTAGCCAGGGGAAGTCACTGGGTCTGAACCACCCGTGGCATGGGAGAGCAAGCCAGTGGCAGGGGAGCAAAGAAGCAGAGAGCAGAAGCAGGGCTAAGCTCCCAGCTAACATGGGCCAGCAGCGCACACTTTCTCAGGAGACTAAGGAAACTTGGCAAGCCCGCTACAACTCTTATCAACTTTTACAGATGCATCATAGAAAGAATCCTTTCTGGGATGTATCACAGCTTGGTATGGCTCCTGCTCTGCCCAAGACCGCAGAAACTACGCAGCGTTGTGAACATAGCTCCATTCATCACTCAAACCAGCCTCTCGTCCACTGACTCTGTATACACTTCCTGCTGCCTAGGAAAAGCAGCCAGCTACGCACCCAGACATCCTCTCTTCCACTTCTTTCGTCGCAAAAAAAATACAATGTCTGAGATCACGTATCAACCGACTCAAAAGCAGCTTCTTAACACAAAAATAGGAAAATATTGGAAAATCTCAGCAGATCTGACAGTATCAAGAGAGAGAGAGAGAGAGAGAGAAAATAGCCAATGTTGAGTGTAGGTGACCCTTCGTTAGAGCAGTATTTTGCTTTTATCTTAACAGCTCCTTCCCTATTGACTTCTGAATGGACTTAGTACATATTAACTTGATCTTTCTCTACACCCTAGCTATGACTGTAACACTACATTCTGCATCCTCTCCCCTTCTTCTCTATGAACAGTAAGTCATCTCATAACACCAGGTTAATGTCCAACAGGTTTATTTGGTAGCACAAACTTACCAAATAAACCTGTTGGACTTTAACCTGCTGTAGTGAGACTATTTACTGCACCTACCCCAGTCCAACACTGGCAACTCCACACCTTCTCTGTTTTGTCTGTATAGCACACAATATATCACTGTACCCCAATACATGTCACAATAATAAAGCAAAATCGCTAGAGAGATAAACTCCCTAATCAGAGAAACTGTGGGATTTATAACAATGATCGATATGAGGCATCCTGCTTTAAAGGGGAAAGTGAACGAGGCCTGTTCTACTAGGCCGCAGTGCTAAAACATCCCTCCCTCGCTGCCTGGTGTCAACATCTGGTTGCAGTCCCTTTGTTGGGCTGCTTGTTGAACAATTATTTACTCTTGTGCTGGCTACACAGTCTGAGGGCCATCATTGAAAAGACTCGCATCAATGATAAGCATTCAAAAACGGAGCACAAACAGGCTGGCATAGTGCCGAGCACAAACAGTGAGTGTCTCCCGGTAGACAGAGGAAGAAAGTCATAACGACTGCCGACAACAGTGATCACTGCATTGGCAAAAAAAATTGGGAATGATTAAATAACATGCAAATGTCCAAGTAAAAATATTTTGAGTTAAAATTATTGTATTATTGCCACAAATCGACTTACATTCACCCTGCAATGAAGTTACTGTGACGGTCCCCCAGTCAGCACTTGCTCGGGTACACGGATACTTTTTACTGAATTCAAATTCCGCTATCTGCCTTTGGGGGAATTCCAATCCGGGTCCTCAGAGCATTTGCTGAGTTTCTGGATTAATAGTCTAGTGACAATACCACAAGGCCATCCCTTCTCATCTGCCCTCTGATCAAGGGTAACTAGGGATGGGCAATAAATGCTGGCCAGCTGGCGATGTCTGTGTCCCACAGATTAATAAGAAATGAATTAGAGTCTTCCTGGTCGCCTGTGGGAATCTGGAGGCCGAGTGGAAAATCCTGATGGGCCTCAAGTGGCTGTTAATGAGCTTAATTGACTACCCGCCATGTGAAGATGCCCTGTTGGCAATGCCAGCTAGCCGCTGGCCCATGGCAATATTATCAGCGTCCATCTATTTCCACTCCCAGTCCAGGGATGGCACAGTGTTTAGCTTTGCTGCCTCAATGCCAGGGACCCGGGTTCAAATCCGGCCTAGGTCCGCTGTCTGTGTGGAGTCTGCACATTTTCCCCGTGTCTACGTGGGTTTCCTCCAGATGCTCCAATTTCCTCCCACACTCCAAAGATGTGCAGGTTAGGTGGATTGGCCAAGCTAAATTGACCTTTAGTACCAGGGGGACCAGCTATGGTAAATGCATGGGGATGGGGCCTGGGTTGGATTATGCTCAGTGCAGACTGGGATGGGCTGAGCGGTCTCCTTCTGCACTGTAGGGATTCAATGATTCTATCCCAGCTGGGGGGGGAGAGGGGCTGGAAAACCAAGATCCACTGCTCTGCGAGTATGCCAAGTGCCAGTACGGACTGAATGAGATTCTCTGGCGTGCTTTCTATGCAGTCCTATCTCTCGGTCAGACACCCCTGGTGTCTTGGCACTGAGGTCCAACAGTGGACAATCAGCAGACTATTCGACCAGAAAAGTCATCACAACCACATCCAGCTGTGTTCTTTGCCCGTGTCAATGCACGAATAGCTACTTTTCCAGCACAGTCAACTAGTGTTGCTTTTAATAATTCTTTTCAAAACATAACTCGGGAGTGAGAGAGGGGACAAAGTTTTCAAGCAAGATGCTTTGTGTTGTTCAACTCATTAACATTATGCTGCAGTCAGTCTGAAAAGTCTTTTAAACAGTCGAGCAATGTTCTGTACGAGTTTCAGTGTCAGATTTGTGGCTCATACAATTTAGTGACTGGCTCGTCACCAGATCAAACGGCACGTTGCTTCAAGTGCCTGTAAAGAGACAGGACGCTCCTCCAACTTGCGTTTGCAAAACCCAAGACAAAATGCTCTTTTTAGACACAATTCTGCAACCGGGCAGCACCTGTTGAATAACCCCGAGTGAGCTTACAACCAATTCAAGATAATCCATCGGGCTGGTAATGGGGCTGATTTAATCACTTGCTCAAAAGCGACATACCTTCACATGCAAGGACCCACTCTCGAAAAACAAAAAAGGAATCCATTCAAGCTGGTGAATTATCCTAATCAACATCTCTAAGTAAAAGGGACCAAAACGCTCACAGTATTCAAGTTATAATCTCACCAGTAACTTGTGCGGAGGGATGGCTATTAATCTAGAAACTCAGCCAATGTTCTGGGTTTGAATCCCACCACGGCAGATGGTGCAATTTGAATTCAACAGAAAAATATCTGGAATTAAAAATCTACTGATGACCACAAAAATCATTGTCGGAAAAACACACGCAGTGCGGCGCACTCCCTAACTTAAACCCATGGAATTCAGATAAACTGGCTCTTTTACTCAGTCAGGATCATTCCAACTGCAAACCCATCTTTAATCTTAAGTGAAAAATCACAACGTGTCTGGATATAATTGGAATCCCTACTGTGCAGAAGAAAGCCATTCAATCCATCAAGTCTGCAGCAACATCAATTCCATCCAGCCCAATCTCCGTACCCCATGTGCCTACCCTCCTAATCTCCTGACACTACGGGGCAATTAGCATTGGCCAATCCACCTAACCCACACATCTTTGGACTGTAGGAGGCAATTTAACATGGGCAATCCCACTAACGCGCACAATAAGGGGCAATTTACGGTGGCCAATCCACCTAACTTGTACATCTTTGGACTGTAGGAGGAAACTTGAGCACTTGGAGGAAACCCACGCAGACACGGGGTGAACATGCAAACTCCGCAAAGACAGTGATGGAATTGAACCCAGGCCCCTGGCGCTGTGAGGCAGCAGTGCTAACCACTGTGCCGCCCAACAGATTCGTAAAATACAGCAGCGGCAGTGAGGAGAGGGTAACTGAATACTGTAAGTAACTCAATCAACGTGCTCGATTGAAGCTTCCTTCTTTTTGCGTGAAATAAATGGGGAAATTTAATACTGCTGTTTGGCGAGCAAATTAAACTGCTGGGCTAACCCCACGGTACATGGAAATTTAATAGCCCAATTAAACTTTTAAAAAGGGGCCCGGGAGATTGAGACAAGGCTGAGAGTGAAGCTGGAAACAGCTGAGTGCGCAGCGGGCAAACCCATTTTGTTACAGAGAAGGAGCACTAGTGACGGGCACTGGGGGCCGCTTAGCTGTGCGCCAGAATCAAGAGCAAAATCAGGCAGTGTGGGTTTGACAGATGCAGGTTTGATCTGAGTTAATGGCACCATCCAGCTGGGCCAAATAGCCATCTTCCTGTGAAATAATTGCGCTGGGCACCCTAAAACAGGCAGCATGGTGGTTAACATTGCTCCCTCACGGCTCCAAGGACCCAGGTTCAATTCCAGCTTCAGGTCGCTGTCATTGTGAAGTTTGCACATGCTCCCTGTATCTGCATGGGTTTCCTCTGGTTTTCTTCTACATGTGCAGGTTAGGTGAATTGGCCATGCTAACTTGTTCCTTGCGTCCAAAGATGTGCAGGTTACGTGGATTGGCCATGCCAAATTGTTCCTTAGTGCCAAAGGTAAATTAGCAGGGAAAATAAGTGGGGTTAAGGGGATAGGAGATGGACGGCATTGTTATTGGTGCAGGTCCAATGGGCCAAATGACCACCTTCTGCACTGTAGCAGTTCTATAATTAGCCTCAGTGCCCTGATATGAGAGCTGAACAGAGATAGCATGCAAAGCCTTGCTGTTTTGATAGACACTTTGAAATTCTTCCACACTATAGGAATTCTATGATTTTTGCTTGGAAGGTGTACTGATCTGGAGGTCAAGAGTGACCTCTCTCCCAACAACCCTGGTATATTCCATGGTTCAAAGGATGAATAGGCTTTCGATAAAGATATGGAGCCATAACAACAAAGCTGTTCCTTGGTAGGAACATCCCTTCAGAAGGTGAGTGGAAGAAGGGGCAAAGAGAGGGGAACCTTCTAAACATAACCTGCCTCATGTCTAACAGCAAGTAGGTTTAATGATGTCAATTGCAGTGTACTAACTGCACACTCACCTCAAAAAGTCAAGGGTTCCCCTCAAGGTCACAGGTTCAATTTCCCCCCCACACTTTCCCTCTCCCAAGCCTTCAGCGCATAAGGGCGGCACGGTAGCACAGTGGTTAGCATAGCTCAGGGTTCGATTCCCGGCTTGGATCAGTCTGTGTGGAGATTGCATGTTCTCCTTGTGTCTGCGTGGGTTTCCTCCGTGTGCTCCGGTTTCCTCCCACAGTCCAAAGACGTGCGGCTAAAGATCATTGGCCGTGCTAAATTGACCACAGTTGCATACATTAGAGAGGGTAAATACGTATGGACATGGAGGTAGGGCCTGGGTGGTCAGTGCAGGCTCGATGGGCTGAATGGCCTCTTTCTATACTATAGGGTTTCTACGATAATCCAGGCTGACATGCCCACTCAAGCATCGAGGGAGTGTCGCACTGAAAAAGAGTGCGATTCAACAGTTGCACTTTCACCTCAAGGTCAAGGGTTACACTTAAGGGCGCGGATTGAAGTCCCGCCTCCAGCGCATAATCCAGCTGACACGCCCGCTGCAGCGCTGAGGGAAAGCTGCACCGTCAGAGGTGCTGCATTCTGATTCAGCTTCTGGACTGGGGGCGCCTCAACCGCCCCCTCAACCCAGCACAGACGATGCTGCAACTTCACCTTTGAGGGGATAATAGGCGGCATTCCGGACAATCCCTCATCCAACATTCAAAAAAAAATCTGATTGTTTATCTCAATGCAGTTTGTGGTTTAGAACAAAATCAGAGCTTCCAACGTTCCACTCGTGACTCTGACAATATCGAATGGCTCTGGGGATGCCACCAGAGGCGCGATGTAATAAATCGAAGGAAGGAATGAAAAGACACTTTAGGATATTCCAGGATGACTAGAGGCAAACCTCTTCGTCAGCCAAGAGCCCACACACTGACAGCGAGCCTGCCATCTCAACACCCTCCCCACTGACAGACGCCAGCTCATTCAATTACGAGCTGAGCAACACCAAAGCACCTGCAACATTCGCGCAATCCAGTTAACGCTCTCGCTTTTGACAAGCCGAGTATTGTTGGCACGGGGGGTTGGCTATAAATCTTTTGATTACGCAGCCAAAAGGCGGCTCTGTGCCAAGAGGCCCTTCCCCTCCCAGGTGTTCTTTGAAAGCTCAATTCGGTTTCCTGCCAAACATCACAGTTTCAATTTTCATGCGAACAGATGTCAGCTATTACCAAGTCTAGTTTGTGGTACAGTTACACTAATAACCTCTCCGCTTTGTCAAGAAAAATGCTACTTGCAATCTCTCATTGCTCTCACTCCCCCATCAACTGTTTAACCCGTTGAAGACCCATTAACTCCCTGAAGCGTACATTGAGTCACAGAGCATAGAAACAGGCCCTTCAGCCCAACTTGTCTGTGCCACCTTTTTTTTTAAAAAGACCCCTAAACTAATCCCAGTGGCCTGCATTTGGCCCATATCCCTATATACCCAAAGTACCCATGCAACTATGTGACATTAATGCGGCTGTACAACATCATTGAGTGGATGTAACGGACACCAGGGATAGAGTCAGAACATCAATGATGATTTGATCTGGAGTGACTCAACTGGTGAGCACTGCTACCTCACAGCTCCAGAATCTGGGTTCGATTCCCGGCTTGGGTCAGTGTCTGAGTGGAGTTTGCATGTTCTCCCCGTGTCTGCATGGGTTTCATTCAGGTACAGTCCAAAGATGAGCAGGTTACTTGCATTGGCCATGCTAAAATGTTCCCTTGGATGTAGCTCTCACACAGAAAATCACAGAAACCTTACAGTGCATAAGGAGACCATTCGGCCCATCGAGTCTGTACCAACAACAATCCCACCCAGGCCTTATCCCCATAACACCATGTGTTTACCCCGCTAATCCCTGTAGTTTATGCTAAATGTCCTGCAATGCATCGTCAATGTAAGTAACCTGCACATCTTTGGACAGCAGCCAGATGAAACCCATGCAGACTCAGGGAGAAAGCGCAAACTCCACATACAGACAGCAACCCAGGCCAGGAATGGAACCCAGATCCCTGGAGCTGCAAGGCAGCAGTACTAACCAATGTGCTACCGTGCCAGCCGCTTCCGACAATTGTTCCATGGCCATTACAATTGTACTTTCAGATTTTTTTATTACTGAATTCAAATTCCACCATTTTCCGTGATGGGAATCTAGTCTCCAGTCCCTAGAATATTATCTCGGGTGTCTGGATTCTAGTCTAATGACAATACTACTCTGCCATAGACGCCTTAAATTGCGGGCACATCAGGTGATGCACACACAGAATCCTACAGCGCAGGAGGCCATTCAGCCCATCAAGTCTGCACCAATCACCATCCCAAGCCAGGGCCTATCCCCACAGCCCCATGCATTTACCCTAGCTAGTCCCCCCGCCCCGATACTGAGGGGCAATTTAGCACGACCAATCCACCTAACCTACACATCTTTGGACTGTGGGGGAACCCGGAGGAAACCCACATAGACAGCGTGCAAATTCCACACGTACAGTGACCCAAACTGGGAATTAAACCCAGATCCCTGGCGCTGTGAGACCGTAGTGCTAACCACTGTGCCAAACTGGGAACTGAATATCAGAATTCAGATGACTGATGAGTTTGCCACTGGATCTTACAAAATTAAGTGGAATACTTTCGCACTTACTCCAGTAAATGTTAATTTAACACAACACTACTCACTTCCTCGCGATACAAAGCTCAACTCTACCATTACAACAAAATCCACGTATATAAAAATCAAGGTGTCTTACCTGTTTAAGCTGTTCTTCATAGCCCCAGTTGTGGTGGCCAGCAGGCGATTTAGAACGTGCTTGACTTGGCGAGATGGATTGACTGTTACCCTGCTGTTGGGATTGTCCGCTCATGGAAGGATGATGGGCAGAAGGAGGTCTTTGAGTTGGCAGCACGGCAGCAGCCTGTTTCCTGAGATACTCTAGATCCTCCTCTTCATCCTCCTCGAGGTCTCCTCTCGCCACTCCCTCCTCTTCCTCTTCCTCCTCCTCCTCCTCCTCCTCCTCCAGCCCGCTGGCAGGGTCCTCCTCTTCGAAGGGGTCGTCCTCCGGCTCGGAGTCCATGCTGCTCTTGTCAGAGGCACGGGGGAGGCTTGGCGCCCCTCCAGCCGGCACGGGCCTGGCCAGGGCGGTGACCAGTGAGCCTGGCGGGGACCTGGAGGAGGCGGTGGCGGCGGCCAGCGTGGCCTGCTGGGCGGCAAGCTGCTGGGCGTAGAAGATGTGGGCGTTCCGGATCTCCCGGTCCTTCCTCTCCCTGCCCTCCATCTCCAGTCGGGCTTGCTGCTGTCTCTGCAGGTGTTCCATCACCGCCTCCAGCTTCATCCCCTGGTGATGGAGCTGAGGATTTCCAGTCAGAGCCAGGTTTAATTCTTCTCCGGTTGCCAAGCCGGGCTGTCAAAACAAAAAAGGCACAGAGTTAACCACTCTTTGGGATCACCACGGTATCGCTTACTATTGGACACTGCTGGAATTACTGGGGTGCCACTTACCACACTGTTCTAATGGCACACCAATCCCTCCAAGTGAACGATATAAGCTGTTAAATAACCACAGACAACGAAGATAGGAGCAGGAGGTGGCTATTTGGCCCTTCGAGACTGCTCCGCCATTCACTGTAATCCTGGCTGATCATTCAACTCAATAGCCTATCTTGACTTATCCCCATAAACTTTGATCCCATTCGCACCAAGTGCTATATCCAGCCGCCTCTTGAATACATTCAATGTTTTGGCATCAACTACTTCCTGTGGGAATGAAGTCCGCAGACTCACCATTCTTTGGGTGAAGAAATGTCTCCTCATCTCTGTCCTAAGTGGTCTACCCCAAATCCTCAGACTGTGACCCCTGGGACCCTCAACTTCAGCAATATCCTCACTGCACCTACCCTGTCTAGTCCTCACAGTGAGAAGTCTCAACTAAAATTTGATGGGCAACACGACAGCTCGGTGACTATTGCTGTGCTGTGCAGATACATGGATTTGGACGTGTGTCTGCGGGGGTTTGTGCATTCTCCCCGTGCTTGCGTGGGTTTTCTCCGGGTGCTCCAGTTTCCTCCCACATCCCAAAGATGTGCTCTTAGGCTAATTGGCAGAACAAATTCTCCCTAAACTGTCTCAAATTTGATTTCAATCCATCGATCTATAAACATAGACAGGGATCACGGGTAGAAGTGGGAACATTGAGATGGCGGTGTGGGCTCATTGGGCCAAAGGGCCTGTTTCCCGTGCTGTTTTGTTCTTTGTTCTAACACCAGGTCAAAGTCCAACAGGTTTATTTGGTAGCAAAAGCCAAGAGCTTTCAGAGCGAGGCCCCTTCATCAGGTAAGTGGGAGTTCTGTTCACAAACGGAGCACGTAAAGACACGCAAACTCCCACAGACACAGGCCCAAATCCATCTTTCTGCACAGCACAGCAATAGTCACCGAGCTGTCGTGTTGCCCATCAATTTACAGAATAATGGTTGGAATGCGAGTCTTTACAGGTAATCAAGGTGAACAGAGAGAGGGTTGAGCACAGGTTAAAGAGATGTGTATTTCTCCAGCCAGGACAGTTAGTGACATTTTGCAAGCCTAGGCAAGTCATGGGGTTACAGATAGCGTGATATGAACCCAAGATCCTGGTTGAAGCCACGTGTGCAGTGTGAGATGATGGCATCTGTGTCAATGATCTGGCGCATCTTGCAGAGGTTGCTGTGGCAGGGTTGTGTGGTGTTGTGGTCGCTGTTCTGAAGGTTGCTACAGGAAAGAGTGTTTGATGTTGTGCAGTTGTTTGAAAGCAATTAGGAGACCAGGTTGGCATGGAGCTGTTGGGCCAAAGGGATATACAGCACAGAACCAGGCCCTATGATTCTAACTCACTGCTGCAGCTCAGAATGTTGTCGGTGACCTCAACTGGTAGGGATGGGATTCAGAATAACATTGACGGTCACATTCAAGTCATGTTTGGGCTGAGGCAGACTTGGCACCTGCCTCTGTATCTGAGAGAGAGAGACAAACCAGCACTGACAGAAAAACTGGCCAAGGGAGCAGCCCAGGATAAAGCAGAAGGAGACACTGAACCAAAGGTCTGACCCTGGGTGGAGTACACACATACACTACCAATTTCACAAGCAGCGATCAGGTAAGATTGTATCTATTCTATCAAAAGACACAGGTTGGCCATCGAGAGCGGCACAGTGGTTAGCGCCACTGCCTCTCAGTGTCAAGGACCCGAATTCAATTCCCGGATTGGGTCACTGCACGCAGAGTCTGCACATTCTCCCCGTGTCAGTGTGGGTTTCCTCTAGGTGCCCCGGTTTCCTCCCAGTCCAAAGATGTGTGGGTTAGGTGGATTGGCCATGCTAAAAAACAATTCTGCTGGATTATTAGGGTAAATACACGAGGTGAGGGGAAACAGGACCCGAGTGGGATTGTTGCCAGTGTCGGCTTGATGGGCCGAATGGCCTCATTCTGTAGGGATTCTACGCTGATTCCAATGACCAACTGTTCCAGAGTTGGACAGTTAAGGTGGAAATTTCACCCTTGCTGTGGGGGGATCCTATCTGTATTCCACTGAAAGTAAAGTTACAACAATACTGGGTTAGTAAGTTCGCTGACGATACGAAGGTTGGTGGTGTTGTGGATAGTCTGGAGGGGTGTCAGAAGTTACAGCGAGACATAGATAGGATGCAAGACTGGGGGAGAAATGGCAGATGGACTTCAACATGGATAAATGTGTAGTGGTCCATTATGGCAGGAACAATGGGATGAAGGAGTACAATATCCAGGGTAGGAGTCTTAGCTGTGTTGAAGAGCAGAAGGATCTCGGGGTCCGGGTCCATAGGACTCTTAAAACGGCCTTGCGGGTAGAGTATGTGGTCAAGAAGGCGTATGGTGTGCTGGCCTTCATTAATCGTGGGATTGAGTTTAGGAGTCAGGAGGCAATGCTGCAACTTTATGAAACCCTTGTCAGACTCGCTCGGGTCTTTTAAAAGACTTCTGGATGAGTACATGGGATCTAATGGGATTGGGGGTTATAGATAAGTCTATGGCTTGGTAGGTATAGATGTGATCAGCGCAACTTGTGGGCCGAAGGGCCTGTTTGTGCTGTAGTGTTCTATGTAATACCACAAACAGTTTTGGTCTCCATATCACAGAAGAACATACTAGCGTTAGATACAGTCCGGAGAAGCTTCACTCAGTCGATCCCAGGCATGGAGGGATTTTCTTATGAAGAGAGCTTGGGACTGTATTCATTGGAGTTTAGAAGAACGAAAGGCAATAATGTTGAGACACATCAGATTCTCAGGGGGGTTGACAGGTTAGATGCTGAGAGGTTGTTTCCTCTTGTAGAATCTCTGAAGGCAGGTTAATAAAGTGGTGAAAAAAAAGCATATGGCACACTCGCCTTTATCAATCGGGGTATAGATCACAAAAACAGAGGTCATGACGGATTTCCTGCGGAGCAGAGAGGACTAAGTGGGTGACGTGATTGAGTGTTCAAGATTATGAGGGGCATGGACAGAGTGGATAGCTGTTCCCTTTAGTTAAGGGGTCAATTATAAGGGGACACAGGTTAAAAGTGAGGGGTAGTCAGTTTAGGGGGGCATTTGAGGAAGAACTTTTCTCTAACCCAGAAGGCGGTGATGATCTGGAATGTGCTGGCTGGAAGGATGGTGGAGATGGGGCGCCTCACATCCTTTAAGAAATACCTGGATGAGAACTTGGCACACCATAACGTTCAGCGGTATGGGTCAAGTGGGATTAGGTGGGAAGGTCAGGGGCTTTTGTGTGGCTGCAGACTCTTCTGCACTGTAGTATCCTGACAGCGTAGGACCAGAGCGAGTAATCGCAGAGGAAAGGGATTGCCCATTTAAAGCAGAGAGGACGAGGAGGGATTTCTGCACTCAAAAGGGTAGCAAGTCTGTGGAAATCTTTGCCACAGAGGGTCGATCATCGAGTATGTTGAAAGACAGATTTTTACTCAGTAAGGGAATCAAGGGTTATGGAGATAAGGTGGGAAAGTGGAGATAAGGATTGTCATATCAGATCAGGCAAGGTCTCATTGAATGGTCGAGCAGACCCAATGGGTAGAATGGCCTACTTCAGCTCCTATATCTTACGGGCTAATCACGAGACCTCTTGCTGCCTGGACGCAGTGTAACAAAGTGAATGGAGTGGGGTTCCTATTAACAAGTGACTCAATAACGACATGACAAGCTTTTATCAAAATTGGAACACGTGGTCACTAAGCTTGGGAAGCTTTTTGGGGGCCACTTCAGCATGTGTTATGGAATCCCGAGGGTTCACAGCAATTGAAATCAATGTTCCCATTAACCCGCCTGTCTCCAGCTTTCAAGTTACAGCAGCGACCGCACTGCAAAAGCACTTAATCGTTTCTAAAGCACCAAGCGACATCCTGCGATTTCGGAAGGGCAATATCGGAGAATTCAAGTTCCGTCTTTAACAGACGGACCTCGAGCCTCTGATTGAGGCTCCATCCATTAAGGAAATTCCAGAGTGAACAACCAAAAAAGAAATTTCATCCGGAAGGCACTTGGAACACGTTGAGTGACTTCTGTCAGGGCTACGTGAAATGGAAGCCGAGCCAAGGTTTAGAGAGAGGCCACAAATTCCTAAAGAACTCATCCATCCTCCCAGCAATAGGATCCTACAGTGCAGAAGGAGGCCATTCAGCCCATCGAGTTTGCACTGATCATAATCCCACCCAGATCCTATTCCCACAGACCCATACATTTACCCTAGCTATTCCCCTGGCACCAAGTGAGAATTTAGCATGGCCAACCAACCTAACCCGCACATTGAGACTGTGGGAGGAACTCCACGCAGACACGGAGAGAATGTGCAAATTCCACACAGACAGTGACCCAGGCCGGGAATCGAACCTCGGTCTCTGGAGCACTGCTGACCATTGTGCTGCCACTAACAACCCAACAAGTGGCAGAATCTGTCCAGCATGCGTCAGCCTTTCCAGAACCCACCCAAGGAAATGGAGTCACCCTTCACCAAGGGGGAGGGGGGGGGCGGTGAAGAGAAGGGGGTGTACAATCCATTTTGATTGTCATGGACTTTGTTCCGGAAAAAATCGACCTCATTCCCAACATTTCAAAGACCCACAACTTGACAAATTAACCAAAAACTTACATAGGTGAGCAGAAAAGGCCATTCTGCCCCATTGTTTTCCTGTGCCATGCTTTCCCCTTTAACTACTCTTACGTCCTCCCAATCCATTCTCTACCCTCTGCCTGCTTAATAACAAAAAAATTCCTACACAGTGACAAGGAAACCATTCAGCTCATGGGGTCTGCACCAGCTCACTGACAAGGGTATCTTGAGTGGCACAGTGGTTAGCACTGCTGCCTCACAGACCTAGGGACCCAGGTTCAATTCCCACCTTGGGTCACTGTGGAGTTTGCACGTTCTCCCCGTGTCCGCATGGGTTTCCTCCAGTTTCCTCCCACACTCCAAAGGTGTGCAGGTTAGGTTAATTGGCCATGCTAAAGTACCCCTTAGTATCAGCGGGACTAGCAAGCGTCAATGCACGAGGTTACGTGAATAGGGCTTGGTAGTTTGATACAGACTCAATGGGCCAAATATCTTCCTTCTGTGCTATTGGAAGCTATGATTTTACCCAGGCCACCTCCCTCACCCGATTACCTTAATATTTCTCTATGCATCTTGGGACACTAAGGGACAATTTAACATGGCCAATCCACCTAAGATGCACATCTTTGGACTGTGGGAGGAAACCCATATGAGGAGAAAATAGAAGCTCTACACCCAAGACTGGAATTGAACCCATGTCCCCCTGATGCCACCACCCCTTAACCTTGAACATTCTTGCACAGTTTGTTTCTCACGAACGAGATAACAGATGCCTAGTTATATTGTAGTAACTTGTCATGTTTACGGATGAAATTGCAGGGACGTGGCGGAGTTGCGGTAAAGTCACCAGCTTAAATCATCCACAGGGTCATGCTAAAGCTTTAAGAATGCTGTCTCAAATCCCGGCCCCCCATTTCACCCCACCAATGGCAGCTGGTGAAAATATGAATTCAATCCCTATATCTGGAACTCCAAAGCTTATCCCAGCGATGGTGACCGTGAAACTATCCTTGTAAAAACAGATTGGGTTCATTAAATGTCCTTAAGGGAACAAAATTAGCCATCTTTACCCAGTCTGGTCTACACGTGACTCCAGGCTCACACGCAGTGACTCTCCCCTGCCCTCTGAAATGGCTTGCTGGGCAATTCAGTTCGAGGGCAACAAGCGGTGCCCACATCCCATGAAAGAATAATGCATTATTTAGATTGCAGTTTGTGAACAACCCCAACAGGCCAGCATTTATTAATCAACGATTGGCTCACCGTTGCGTTTGCAATTTCTCGATAGCGTCGAGCCTCACTTGGCCAATTCAGAGGACAATTAACCACATCACTGAGGGTCTAGACATTATATCAGATAATGACATGGAACTTGAATGTATTATGTCCAAATTTGCAGATTATATAAAGTTGGGTGGGAGGGTGGGCTGTGAGGAGGATGCAGAGATGCTTCAATGTGATTTGGGCAGGCTGAGTATGTGGGCATTTGCATGACAGTATAATATGAACAAATGTGAAATTATCCACTTTGGTAGCAATAATAGGAAAACAGATTATTAAAACCAAAGGAGATAAAAAAAATCATAGAAACCCTACAGTGCAGAAAGAAGCCGTTCAGCCCATTGAGTCTGCACCGACAACAATCCCAACCAGGCTCTATCCTGTATCCCTACATATTTATCAGCTAATCCCTCTAACCTACACATCCAAGAACACTAAGGGGCAACTTAGCTTGGCCAATCAACCTAACCCACACATCTTTTGGACTGTGGGAGGAAACTGGAGTACCCGGAGGAAACCCACGCAGACACGAGGAGAATATGCAAACTCCATACAGACAGTGACCCAAGCCGGGAATCGATCCCAGGTTCCCTGGAACTTTGAAGCAGCAGTGCTAACCACCTGTGCTACCGTACATCTGTGCTTGAATTATTTGAATGGATGTAAATTGAGGGGTGGATACTCAGCGAGACCTTGGTGCCCTCGTGCATCAGTCGCTAAAACTAAGTGCATAGGTACAGCAGGCAGTAAAGGTGGCAAATGGTATGTTGGTATTCATAGAGAGAGGATTTGAGTATAGGGATAGGGATGTTTTGCAGCAATCGTACAGGGCATTGGTGAGGCCACACCCAGAATATTGTGTGCAGTTTTAGTGTCCTTATCTGAAGAAGGATGTCCTTGTGATAGAGGGAGTGCAGCAAAGGTTTACCAGGCTGATTTGTTGGATGGCAAGCTTATCATATGAGGAGAGACTAAATTGGTTCGGATTATATTTACTGAAGTTAAAGAAGAGCAAAGCAGGATCTCATGGATACTTATAAAATTTGAGCAGGGTGGATTCAGAAAAAACGTTCCCAATGGTGGAGGGAGTCCAGAACTAGGGGGTCATAGTTTAAGGATAAAGCAGTTGAGTTCCACTCAGTTGAGTTCCACTGAGTTCCACTCAGTTGAGTGGAAATTTCTTCACTTAGAGAGTAGTGAATGTGTGGAATTCACTTCCATGGTAAGTAGTTGAGGCCAAAACATTGTGTGATTTCAAGAAGAAATTAGATATAGCTCTTGGGGCTAAAAGGTCGAGGGATATGGGGGTGTAGGGGGGGGGGGGGGGGAGAAAAAAAAATCAGGTTATTGAATTTGATGATCAGCCCTGATCAAAATAAATGATGGAGCAGGCTGGAAAGACTGAATTGGCCTATTCCTGCTTGTACCTTCGATATACAAGGCCAGCAGCACGTACCATTATACTGAAACTAGCTGTTTAAATTCCAGATTTTATTAAAATTTGAATTCTCCAGCTGCTCTGGCAGGATTCGAACCCTCACTTCCAGATCATTAGCCCAAGCATCTGGATGACTAATCCTGTGACATAACCACAACGTTACCAATAGCTGATAAATAAATAATCAAATGTGGATTTGCTACTCAAAACTAAAGCTTTTTTTTAAAAAAAGAAAATCAAATTTATAGAAAACCCTCTTGGCGTTATCTGAACTCTAAAAACAAAGGTATGTTGAAGTTTTTCATCTTGTACTCATCAGGACACTTCGCAAGAGTACTGGTCTAAAGGGAAAACAATAATCTATATTGGATGTAAAAGCAAAATATTGCAGGTGCTGGATATTTGAATAAAAATAGAAAAATAGCAGGTCTGGCAGTGTGTGGGGAGAGAGAAACAGAATTAACAAACGTTGATCCGTTTCACTCCCCATAGATGCTACCAGATCTGTTGAGTTTATCCATAATTATTTTTAAATATACTGTATATCTGCAGTTTTCCCTTTATTCTGTATTTTTGGAAACTGCAAGTTGGAACACTTTGTCGTGTTGCTTTTTTCCATTGAATCATGCAGGTGGCCATTCAGCCCATTGAGCCTGCGCTGAGAGCATTCTCACCCACACTCTGGCTCCATATCCTAGTCCCCCCGACACTAAGAGGTAATTAAGCATGGCCAATCCACCTAACCAGCACGTCTTTGGATTATCGGATGAAACTGAAGCACCCAGAGGAAACCCACGCAGACACGAGGAGAGTGTGCAAACCCCCAGACACCCGAAACTGGAATCAAACCCCGAGTTCCTGGTGCAGTGAAGGCAGCAGTGCTAACCATTGTGCCCATGCCATCCACAGAGCAGCACTATATTTTTTTTTAAGCAACACAGCACGGGAAACAGGCCCTTCGGCCCAACGAGCCCGCGCCACTGTAATACCAAATCATTATCCTATTTTAATAGTCCTATATAATAATATATATATTAATCCTAATTTGGAAAATTTTCACCATAGGGACAATTTGTTACCCAATCAGCCTAAGAGCGAATTTTTGGGTTGTGGGAGGAAACCGGAGTGCCCGGAGAAAACCCACGCAACCACGGGGAGAACGCTGTTCATATAAATGAACAATGCCAACAACTTTGTAACATTACTACTCCAGTGCCATTCCTTTGGTGATTTGGGTCTGAATATCAGCAATTTCCACTATAAAATAAGATAATAGAGAAAGCTAAATGATCTATAATGAAAACATGTGCATTGCACTTTATTTCCAGGCATACCACTAGGGTATTTTTGTGTGCACACACACACACAAAATCCCCAGGAATGTAGTCAAACTGCAGAAAGTCAAACAACAAATTTAAAAAACCATACTCTGCAGTGATAGAGAGCGAGGTAGATGGATATAGAAAGACAAATACAGGGAGCATTTAGTCTGTTAAATTAATGACTGAAAGAACAAAAACTAAATTAATGTTTAAGAAATTCAATCTGTCGTTTACTGTTAAAGATTGGAAATTATTGCCGGGGGAAGGGTGCTTGAACAGTTTCAGTTGATGAAGACATAGCTGACTGTCAGTGCGGGTATGTTAGTACGTTAGAGAGAGGGTATAGAAGGACTGGAATGAGAATGGTTTTGGACATATGGCAGTTCCGTCTAGGACAGAGGGTTTTTATAATCGTAGACAGTTCGGGTGGGGGTGGGGTGGGGGTGGGGGGTGGGGGGAAGGAAAGGAAGAGGGGGGAAACAGGGGAAGTGGGGGGTGGGGGGGGGGGAAGGAGGGAGGGGGGGAAGGAGGTAGGGGGAAGTGGGGGGGTGGGGGGGGAAGTGGGGGGGGAAGTGGGGGGGGTGGGGGTGGGGGAAGGGGGGGTGGGGGGGGGAAGTGGGGGGGGGGGGGGGGGAAGGGAAGTGGGTGGGGTGGGGGGGTGGGGGGGGGGGGTGGGGGGTGGGGGGGGGAAGTGGGGGGGTGGGGGGGGGGAAGTGGGGGGGGGAAGTGGGGGGGGGGGAAGTGGGGGGGGGGGTGGGGGGGGGGGTGGGGGGGGGGAAGTGGGGGGGGGGGAAGTGGGGGGGGGAAGTGGGGGGGGGGGAAGTGGGGGGGGGGGAAGTGGGGGGGGGGGAAGTGGAAGGGGGGGGGGGGAAGTGGGGGGGGTGGGGGGGGGGGGGGGAAGTGGGGGGGTGGGGGGGGGGAAGTGGGGGGAAGTGGGGGGGGGGGGGGGTGGGGGGGGGAAGGGGGGGGTGGGGGGGGGGGGGGGGGTGGGGGGGGGAAGTGGGGGGGTGGGGGGGGGGTGGGGGGGGAAGTGGGGGGGGGGGGGGAAGTGGGGGGGGGGGGGGGAAGTGGGGGGGGAAGTGGGGGTGGGGGGGGGAAGTGGGGGGTGTGGGGGGGGAAGTGGGGGGTTGGGGGGGGGAAGTGGGGGGTGGGGGGGGAAGTGGGGGGTGGGGGGGGGAAGTGGGGGTGGGGGGGGAAGGAGGAGGTAGGGGGAAGGGGGAAGTGGGGGGTGGGGGGTGGGGGGGGAGGAGGTAGGGGAAGTGGGGAAGTGGGGGGGGGAAGGAGGTAGGGGGAGGGGGAAGTGGGGTGGGTGGAGTTGGGGGAGAGGGGAGGAGGGGGCAATGGAGTGGCAGTGGGGGGAGGAGGGGCAATAGAGCGGGGAGGGGGAACAGACATTGGGGAGGGGGGAGATGAATACAGTAATTAAACGGAAGCTAAATGCAATGCTGGGAACACCATCCTCCCCCCACCCGTCCCCTGGGCCGGGGGTAATTCAGCGGGATACCCCCCCCTCCCTCCCCCCTTCGGATCTCAGGCAGAATAATAACTGCTCCTTTTGTCAATATCACAGCGCTGGGGTCCACAGGGAGATTTCACCCCGCACCAAAACTGCCTCGTTACATTTAAACCCCCAACACACACACAAACTCTGCAACAGCGGAACAAGTAAGGCTGGAGGAAAAGAGACTCGGGGTCCAGCAACAAAAAAGAAAAACGAGAGAGATTCCCTCTTTTGATCCCATTTCCTACCCAAGGGAAAAAGAAGATACAAATCGCAACTCAACTAAAAACTGATACAGTGTGTGGAAATAACATCGCGCAGGAATGAAATCCCCTCCCATTCACACACACGAGATATACTTCACCCCCCCCGACCGACCTGCTTTTCTTCCCTCCCCTGTTAATAGAAGAAATTCCAGCCACAAACTTTCAAATAGATTTACCTCTTGCACTTGTCTCAGAGGTTTAGATGAGTGTCTCACTTGCCCTCTGTGTGTGTGTGTGTGTATACAACACTTTAACATTCTTTATATTAGGGGATGCAAGGATTAGCAAGATCCAGTCTCACACCCACCCTCCCCCCCCCCCCCCCCCCCCCCCCCCCCCCCCCCCCCCCCCCCCCCCTTACCATGGACGTGTATTGCTGTTGTATTTCCCTCGTTGTCCACCATACCGACTCAAAGATAGATACATAGAGAGAGAGAGTGAGAGAGTGAGACTCACTCACACCTCCTCCTCCTCCCTCTCTCTCTCTCTCTACAAGGAGAGAGACCAGCCCGGACTTCCAACTCTCAGTGCATGTTCCAGGCAGCTGGGTCAGCACAGGGTGGAAATAATAAGAAAATCTCCAGCTCTTCCACCCCCCCTTTACATTTTACCCCAGACTATTAAATAGCAATCCCAGCATGCAACAAGTATGGGATCCTGCGCTTGCGTGGGAGGGAGGGGGGGTGGGGTATGTGTGGGAGGGAGGGGTAGTGGCGGTGGGGGTTTGTGTCACATCCCCTGTTTTTTTCTCATGACTCTTGTTTTCTGTCGAGCTGGCCAGTCTCTCTTGAGTCACAGCCAGGCTCAGACCTGTCTGTGTTTTGTGTTCCTTTTTACCCCTGGCTGCATTCACACACTCAGACCCTGCGATGTCTCAGTGCTGAGGGGTCTTTTTATATGTTGCACATTCTGGGTTGGGGGGGTGTTAATTTTGTCATTGATTTGGCTATAGAATCCCTTCCAGTTCTACACCGACTGTTCCCCAGGTTTATCCCATAACCCCGTTAAGATAAGGGGTAATTTAGCACGGACAGTCCACCTAACCCGCACCAACGCCCCGACAGTGCAGAGCTCCCTCACACCAATGCCCTAACAGTGCAGCACCCCTCACCATTGACACCCCGACAGTGCAGAGCTCCCTCAGCATTGACACCCTGACAGTGCGGAGCTCCCTCAGCACCAACATCCCGACAGTGCGGCGCTCCCTCAGCACCAACGTCCCAACAGTGCGGCGCTCCCTCAGCATTGATACCCCGACAGTGCGAAGCTCCCTCAGCACCGATGCTCTGGTTTCCTCCCTCAGAGCAAAGATGTGCAAGTTAGGTGGATTGGCCATGCTAAATTACCCCTTAGTGTCGGGGCATTGGTGCTGAGGGAGTGTTGCATTGTTGGAGTGTTGGTGCTGAGGGAGCGCCGCACCACCAGGGCATCGGTGCCGAGGGAGCTCCGCACTGTCAGGGCATCAATGCTGAGGGACAATGCAGCACTCCCTCAGCACCAACGCCCCAACATTGCAGCATTCCCTCAGCACCAACGCCCCGACAGTGCAGCATTCCCTCAGCACCAACGCCCCGACAGTGCAGCATTCCCTCAGCACAACGCCCCGACAGTGCAGCATTCCCTCAGCACCAACGCCCCGACAGTGCAGCGCTCCCTCAGCACCAACGCCCCGACAGTGCAGCATCCTCAGCACCAACGCCCCGACAGTGCAGCATTCCCTCAGCACCAACGTCTCGACAGTGCAGCATTCCCTCAGCACCAACGCCCCGACAGTGCAGCATTCCCTCAGCACCAACGCCCCGACAGTGCAGCACTCCCTCAGCACCAACGCCCCGACAGTGCAGCATTCCCTCAGCACCAACGCCCCGACAGTGCAGCATTCCCTCAGCACCAACACCTCGATAATGCGGCGTGCCCTCAGCACCAACACCCCGACAGTGCAGCGCTCCCTCAGCACCAACACCCTGACAGTGCAACACTCCCTCAGCACTAACGCCCCGACAGTGCAGCATTCCCTCAGCACCAACGCCCCGACAGTGCAGCATTCCCTCAGCACCAACGCCCCGACAGTGCAGCGCTCCCTCAGCACCAACGCCCCGACAGTGCAGCATTCCCTCAGCACCAACACCCCGACAGTGCAGCATTCCCTCAGCACCAACACCTCAATAATGCGGCGTGCCCTCAGCACCAACACCCCGACAGTGCAGCGCTCCCTCAGCACCAACACCCTGACAGTGCAACACTCCCTCAGCACTAACGCCCCGACAGTGCAGCATTCCCTCAGCACCAACGCCCCGACAGTGCAGCATTCCCTCAGCACCAACGCCCCGACAGTGCAGCGCACCAATGTCTCGACAGTGCAGCATTCCCTCAGCACCAACACCCCGACAGTGCAGCATTCCCTCAGCACCACGCCCCGACAGTGCAGCATTCCCTCAGCACCAATGTCTCGACAGTGCAGCATTCCCTCAGCACCAACACCCCAACAGTGCAGCATTCCCTCAGCACCAACGCCCCGACAGTGCAGCATTCCCTCAGCACCAACGCCCCGACACTAAGGGGTAATTTAACATGGTCAATCCACCTAACTTGCACATCTTTGCTCCGTGGGATGAAACCAGAGCATCAGGATGAAAATCCATGCAGGCACGGGGAACATCGGAATTAGGAGCAGGAGTAGGAGTTCAGCCCTTCGAGCCTACTCCAACATTTAAGACCACTCTGTGCAACGGCGAACGTGCAGACTCTGCACAGACGGTGACCCAAGGCCGGGTATCGAGGCCGGGTCCCCGGCACTGTAAGACAGCAGTGCTAACCACTGTGCCACCGAGCAGCCCAAACATAGGCAACATCCAAACACTCTACCCTCCTTGATTCCTGTCCGCCCCCCTCTCTTTCAGACCTGTCTCCCCAACCTCCACTCCCTACCCTTATTAATATCAAGCTATAAGCTGGCATTGCCCATTCCTGATTATTTCCCTCTCTCCCATCCACCCAGCCTTCCTTTCTTCCATGGGATGTGGGCATCACTGGCAAGGCTGGGCAGTGGGGGGGGGGCGGGGGGGGGGGGGCAAGCGGATGGGGGGGATCTCATAGAAACCTCTAAAATCCCAACAAGACTAGACAGGGTAGATGCAAGCAAGATGTTCCTGACGGTGGGGAAGTCTAGAACCAGGAATCATAGTCTGGGGATTTGGGATAGACATTTAGGACAGAGGTGAGGAGCAATTTCTTTACCTGGTCAGCCTGTGGAATTCATTACCACAGAAAGTAGATGAGGTCACAACGTTGTATGTTTTCATAGAAGGAGTTAGATATAGCACTTGGGCTTCAAGTGATATGGGGAGGAGGCAGGATCTGTCTATTGAATTGGATGATTAGTCATGAACATAATGAATGGTGTAGCATGCTGGAGGGGCTGAATGGCCTCCTCCTGCTCCTTTTTTCTATATTTCTATCTCAACTTCTATCTAATCCTCACACCGGCCTTCCATCTTTCCCCTCCTCTCCTCTTCCTTCCCGTCTCACCTTTCCTCTTTCATTCCTTGTCCCATTTCATTCTACCCTCTCCCCTCCATTCTTCATTCCCTTTACTTCCCCTCCCACTCCCACTGACACATGACCATTCGCCTCACCCTCACAATTCCTCCCTCACCTCTTCCTCCTCCAGCTCCACCCACCCCCTCTCCCTCACCCTGTCCACCCACCCCCTCCCATCTCTGTTATCCATCTCCTGTTTCAGGCACCCCTGCCCCTCCCTCTCTCTCTCAATACCCTGTGCTCCCTTCTCCCTCCTCATCCCTCCCATCGCCACCGTCTCCCTCCAATTCCCTTCCTCCACCTCCCCAATTTTCTCTCCTTCCCTCTCTCTCCCTGAATTCCTCTCCCTACCTCCCTCCCTAACTTCCTCTCCCTCCCTCTATCCCCCTAACTCTCTCCCTCCACTCCCTCTCCCTCCTTGCATTACTCTCCCTATCTCCCTCCCTCCCTCTCCCCAACTCTCTCTCCCTCTGCTTCACTCCCTCTCCCTTCTTCTCTCTCCCTCCCCTCTGTAAGATTCTACATTCTGTGAGCGTTGATTGAGATTGAAGACACAAACTGTGCATTTAAAGACCTTTAGGGATTGGAAACAACAGTTTTGTGACTTTTAATAAACCACTTTCTGAAACAAGTCACTTGTTCAACTAATTAAATGGTACAATCTCTGCAATGCCATTTGGTCCGCACCAGATCCAATCCCACCCAAGCGCTGCCCCCATAACCCCATGCATTTCACCCACTAACACAAGCATCCTGGGACGCTACGAGGTATTTTGGCATACCCCTAATCCGCACATTTTTGGAGCGTGGGAGGAAACTGGAGGGAACTCACGCAGACACGGGGAGAACGTGCAGACAGTTGACCCAAGCCAAGGGAATCGAACCCAGGTCCATGGCACTGTGAGGCAGGAGTGTGCTAACCACAGTGCTACCGTGCCACCCCAAGACTAAAGCTCAGTTTACCCTGTTACTTGCAAAGGTGATGGTGTAATCGATGATGTATGTGGGATAGCACTGTGTAGAGAAAGCCATCAAATCTCAAAAGATAATATTTGAACTGCATTGATTTGAATTTGTTCTGGTCTTTAATTTGATTTATTATTGTCACATGTATTAGTAGACAGTGAAAAGTATTGTTTCTTGCTTGCATACCGTTAATAGAAAAGAAAGGAGAGAGTGCAGAATGTAGTATTACAGTCATAGCTAGGGTGTAGAGAAAGATCAACCTAATGCAAGTTTGGTCCATTCAAAAGTCTGACGGCAACAGAGAAGAAGCTGTCCTTGAATCGTTTGGTACATGATCTCAGACTTCTGTATCTCTTTCCTTATGGAAGAATGTAGAAGAACGAATATCCGGGGTGCGTAGGGTCCTTAATTATGCTGGCTGCTTTTCCGAGATAGCGGGAAATGTAGACAGAGTCAATGGATGGGAGGCTGGTTTGCGTGATGGATTGAGCTACATTCATGGCCCTTTGTAGTTTCTTGTGGTCTTGAGCAGAGCAGGAGACATCCTGAGCTGTGATAGGATGGTTTCTACAGTTCGTCTGTAAACATTAGCGAGAGTTGTAGCAGACATGCCAAATTTCCTTAGTCTTCTGAGAAAGTAGAAGTGTTGGTGGACTTCAACATCTTAACTATCTTTAACTTTCTTAACTATCGTGTCAGCACCGGGGTGGGACCAGGACAGATTGTTGGTGATCTGGACATGTAGAAACTTTTGGAGGTGATTGTGTTTTGCTGCCGGAATGTTAGGGGTGTTTTTTTTTTATTGACGGTGAGTCAGGGCAAATCCAGCCGCCTGTTGTTTAATTTTTTAAACTGGTGCACGCCTGAGTTTCAGCTGTTGGTTCGTTCTGCCTACATCGCTGCCCTTCTCCACATTCCCCGCACTCTCTCTCTCTCAGCGTTTCATCTCTGCAACCTGATTAAGAGGCTGCATTTGAGCCTGGAGCTACACCCTTCCCAGTTCAAAGGTCTTCCATGGATCACGCGATGCAGACCTGGGTTAATGGGTTTTTTTTTCCGGGGGAGGCTGAGGAGGGGGGGCAAGGGCGGTAAGAAAGCTTTCAGTTGCCAGCTAAGCTCAGTATGTCTCCTTTTATGTCAGAGCACATTGAACATAGAATTGCTACTGTGCAGAAGGAGGCAATTTGGCCCATCCATGTCTGCACTGACTACAATTCCACCCAGCCCCTACCCTGCAATCCCATGTATCTACCCCGTTATTCCCCTTTACCCTAAGGGGCAATTTAGCACGGCCAATCCAGCTAACCTGCGTATCTTCGGAGTGTGGGAGGAAACGGGGAGAATGTGCAAACGCCACACAAACAGTGAGCCTAGGCCAGATTCAAACCTGGATCCCTGGTGCTTGTGAGGCAGCAGTGTTAACCACTGTGCCACCTTACTGCCCCTGTAAGATATAGGACAGAAGGTACATGAGCAGTAGCTCAATTTGAAGGTTACCTAGGTAAAGTGAAGGGCGTTTGACAGGGTCGACATTGAGAGATTGTTTCCTGGGATTGGGAAATCTGTTCAGTGTGATGGAGGACGTGCCCCTGTCTACATTTTGTTTATTCACTCATGGGATGTGGGCATCACTGGCCGGGCCAGCATTTCTTGCCCATCCCTATATGTCCTTGAAACCTGAGTGTCTCACTGGGCCACTTCAGAGGGCAGTTAAAAGTCAACCACATCACTGTGGCTCTGGAGTCACATGTGGAACATAGAACATAGAAAACTGCAGCATAAGTTGTGCTATTCATATCTCTTCCTACTAGCCCTATCTATAACCCTCAAACCCATTAAATCCCATGTAGGCCAGATCGGATAAGGACAGCAGATTTCCTTCTCTTTTTATTTAGATGGGCTTTTCCGACAATCGACAGCAATGGTGATGAAGTGGAAATGGTCAAGAGCTTCCATAAGATACAGGAGCAGAAGAGGCCATTCGGCCCATTGAGTCTGCCCTGCCATTCAATCATGGCTGATATTTCTCAACCCCATTCTCCCACCTTTTCCCCATAACCTTTGATCCCCTTACCAATTAAGAACCTACTATTTCTGTCTCAAAGACACTCAATGACCCGGCCTCAACAGCTCTCTGCACCAATGATTTCCATTGATTCACAAGCCTCTGGCTGAAGAAATTCAAATTTCTAGGTGTCCAGATCGCTAACAATCTGTCCTGGACCTTCCACGCTGATGCGATTGTTAAGAAAGCCCACCAACGCCTCTACTTTCTCAGGAGTCTAAGGGAATTTGGCATGTCAGCTACAGCTCTCACTAATTGTTACAGATGATGTAGCACAGAAAGCATCCTTTCCGGATGTATCACGGCTTGGTATGGGCTCCTGCTCTGCCCGAGACTACAAGAAACTACAAAGGGTTGTGACTGAAACCCAATCCATCATGCAAACCAGCCTCCCATCCATTGACTTTGTCTACACTTCCCACTGCCTTGGATAAGTAGGCAGCAGAATCAAGGACCCCATGCACCCTGGGCATTCTCCCTTCCACCACCTTCTATTGGGAAAAAGATACAAAATTCTGAAGTCACGTACCAACTGACTCAAGAACAGTTTCTTTCCTGCTGCCGTCAGACTTTTGAATGGACCTACCTTACATTGAGTTGATCTTTCTCTACACCCTAGCTATGACTGTAACACTACATTCTGCACCCTCTCCTGTTCCCCTGTGAACGGTACGCTTTGTCCGTGTAGTGCAAAAGAAACAAGACTTTTCACTGTATCGCAATACATGTGACAATAATAAATCAAATCAAATCAAAAACATGTCTCAGGACAAGGATAAGGGGATGATCATTTGGGCAGAAGGTGGGTTAATAGGGTGGTGAAAAAAGCATATGGCACACTCGCCTTTATCAATTGGGATATAGATTACAAAAGCAGGGAAGTCATGATGAAGTTGGATAGAACTTTGGTGAGGCCACAGCTGGAATACTGTGTGCGGTTCTGGTCGACACATAGAAAGGACGTGATTACACTGAAGTGGGTGCAGGGGAGATTCACCAAGATGCTGCCTGCGATGGAACATTTAATTTATAGAGAGAGATTGGCTAGCCTTGGGTTGTGGAGCAGAGAAGACCGAGGGAAGACCTGATTGAGGTATACAAGATTATGAGGGGCATGGACAGAGTGGATAAGTAACAGTTGTCCCCCTTAGTTGAAGGGTCAGTTACGAGGGGACACAAGTTGAAAGTGAGTGGAGGGAAGGAATTTGAGGAAAAACGTTTTTACCCAGAGGGTGGTGAGGGTCTGGAATGGGCTGCCTGGGAGGGTGGTGGAGACGGAAAGCCTCACATCCTTTAAAAAGTACCTGGATGAGCACTTGGCACGCAATAACACTCAAGGCAATGGGCCAAGTAATCCCCAAGGGGGATTAGATGGGCAGGTCAGGGTCTTTTGTGCGTCGGGGCAGATTTGATGGGTCGAAAGGCCTCTTTTGCACTGCAGTATTCTGTGATTCTATGAAGAGAAGTTCCTTTATTCAAAGGGTTGCGAATTTTTGGAACTCTCTATTGTAAGGTTGGAACAGGTTGATGGGTTGAATAGCCTATTCCTGCTCTTGTCTTCCCCTCTGATTAAAGGAGCAAGGGGGTAGCAGTTTAAGATGTGAAAAATGACTCGATGGGACAGAAGAGAGAATTTTTTTTTCTGGTGATGGGGTGGGAGTAGTTTGCGAATGAAGGGACATAATATTAAGATTGAAACTTGGCTGTTCAGGAACAAGTGGGTTTGGGGACACTAACAGGGTAATTATGTGGGGTTACAGGCATGGGGCCCGGGCAAGATGCTCTGTCAGAGAGTCAGGGCAGTCAATGGGCCGAATGGCCTACTTCCACACTTTGGGAATCTATGAAAAGCAGGAAGGGTAGGTTTGTGAAAAGGGCAGCGGAATTTGGAACTCTTTCCTTGCAAATGTGTAGATGACCCAGCAGTTAATATATGTAAAGTTGAGGATGGCAAGGTGGCACAATGGTTAGCACTGCTGCCTCACAGTGCCAGGGTCCCAAAGTTTGATGGGGTGACTGTGCGGTTCCTTGCACATTCTCCCCATGTCTCACACGCTCCAAAGATGTGCGGGTTCACCAAAGATCCTTGGATAGTACCTCCCAAACCCACGGTCACTTCCATCTAGAAGGACAAGGGTACATGGGGAACACCACCACCTGCAAGCTCCCCTCCGAGGCACTCACCATCCTGACTTGGAAATATATCGGCCGTTCCTTCGCAGTGGCTGGGTCAAAATCCTGGCGTTCCCTCCCTAACCAGCCTTTTGGGTCAACCCACAGTACAGAGACTGCAGCGATTCAAGAAAGCAGTTCACCATCACTCAAGGGCAGCTAAGGATGTGCAGTAAATGCTGGCCTTGCCAATAGTGCCCATGTCTCATTAGTTAGGTGGGTTGGCCATAGTAAGATAGTGACCAAAAACACGTATAGGGAGACCCAGTGAAATAAAACTTGTGTAATTGTGTTGCCTGTAACAAGGATGTGAGGAGAGGGATCTTTCACTTATTGCTGACCTGCCGCCATCTGGAGGCCTTTTAAAATACTGCATCGTTACAAAAAAAATGCCAGCTGGGAGGCGATGGCCAAGTGATATTATCGCTACACTATTAATCCAGAAACTCAATTGGGGCACATGGGTTCGAATGTCGCCACAGCGGACAATTCCCGTGGGTGTTCCAGTCTCCTCCAAAGATGTGCAGGCTAGGTGGATTGGCCATGCTAAATTGGCCCTTTAATGTCCAAAGGTGATGTGGAATTGCTGGCATTGGACTGGGGTGGGCACAGTAAGAAGTCTCACAAACACCAGGTTAAAGTCCAGCAGGTTTATTTTGATATCACAAACTTTCAGAACGTTGCCCCTCCGAAAGCTCGTGCTACCAAATAAACACATTGGACTTTAACCTGGTGGTTTTGAGACTATTGATGTACTTGTTTTTATCCTACAGGTACTTCGATCCGCCTTGTCTAACAAGGGGCATACACGCGAGAGGGCTGCTCTTGGATTTTTTTCGAGAGTATCCTAGTGCTTCACGTCGTTAGTGTACGCTTGACCTGGACCATTTGATGGGCAACACGACAGCTCAGTGACTATCGCTGTGCTGTGCAGATACATGGATTTGGGCCTGTGTCTGTGGGAGTTTGCGCATTCTCCCCGTGCTTGCGTGGGTTTTCTCCGGGTGCTCCGGTTTCCTCCCACATCCCAAAGATGTGCTCTTAGGCTAATTGGCAAAACAAATTCTCCCTAAGTTGTCTCAAATTTGGTTTTTAATCCATAGATCTATAAACAAAGACAGGGATCACGGGTAGAGGTGGGAACATCGGGGTGGCAGCGTGGGCTCGTTGGGCTGAAGGGCCTGTTTCCCCTGCTGTTTTGTTCTTTGTTCTTTGTATTTACTGTCCAAAGATGTGCAGGTTAGGTGGATTGGCCATGCTAAATTGTCCCTTAGTGTCAGGGGAACTAGCTAGGGTAAATGTGTGGGGTTATGGAGATGAGGCCTGGGTGGGATTGTGGTTGGTGCATATTCGATGGGCTGAATGGCCTCTTTCTGCACTACAGGGATTCTATAATTCTATGATTACATTCAATCAGGTTACTTTAACTCGAACTTTGCAGAACGAATTGTCCTTCTCTTGCACCATCTGGTGTTTGATTCCTATCATTACTGCACGTGGAACGCTTTTGAAAATCCACTTCCTCTTCAAGAATACCTGTGCGATTCCGTTCCCCGCTCCCTCACTGCAAGTTTTGACTGGCTTATTATAAACAGGTCACATCTGAGCTTAAAGTTTATTTATTAGTATCACAAGCAGGCTTACACTGACACTGCAATGAAGTTACTGTGAAGATCCCCCCAGGTGCCACACTCTGGCGCCTGTTCGGGTACCTGCCCGGTCACCTAATCTGCGCATCTTTGGAACATGGGAGGAAATCGGAGCGCCCGGAGGAAACCCACGCAGACACGGGGAGAATGTGCAGACTTTGCACAGACAGTGACCCAAGCCGGGAATCGAACCAGGGTCCCTGGCGCTGGCAGACAGCAGAGCTAACCACTATATCACCGTGCCGCCCCCACACTGCGGTGGGTCAGACTGGGTAAGGATGGCAGATTTCCTGTTAAATTTCACATTCGGTGGGTTTTTGCCCAGTGGGCAATCCATACAGACGCAGGGAGAACATGCAGGCTCTGTACACTCCCACTACAGTAACTGACTTCATTAGTAGGTGTGCAGCAGACTCTGCCAGAGAAGCAAATCCGTGTGTTCCCCAACTGGAAACCATGGATAAACAGGGATATCCACTGCTTGCTGAAGTCCAGCTCCGAGGCGTTCACGTCAGCCGACACTGACCTACGCAAGACAGCCAGATACGATCAAAGGAGATCCATCAAAGATGCCAAAAGACAGTACCGGAACAAGGTAGAATCCCAAGCTAGCCACACTGACTATGGCAAGGTCTGCAAGACATAACAAGCTACCAAATGAAGGCATGTAAAATCTCCAACGCACCCCTCCCTGGTGAGCTCACTGCATTCCACGCCTGTTTTTAGCAAGAGATCAGTGAGAGAATGCCCTCAACCCTGGATGAACCTGTATCCGGGGTCACTGTTACAAATGTCAGAGCAACTTTCTCAAAGATCAACCCATGGAAAGCGACTGACCCAGGTGGGGTATCTGGACGAGCACTCAGATCCTGCACGGATCAACTGGCAGTGGTATTCGCAGACATCTTCAACCCCTTCTCACAACAATCTGAGGTCCCTCTCTGCTTCAAGAAGACAACCATCATCCCAGTGCCAAAGAAAAACCAAGCAGTGTGCCTTAATAACTATTGGCCGGTGGCTCTGAGGTCCATCATTATGAAGTCCTTCGAAAGGTTAGTCACAGCACGAATCAATTCCAGCCTCCCAGATCTGGATCCGCTACAGTTTGCCTACCGCCGCAACAGGTCCACAGCAGACGCCATCTCTCTGGCCCTGCACTCAACCCTGTAACACCTAGATAATATGGACACCTATGTCAGATCCTATTTATTAACTACGGCTCAGCCTTCAACACTATTATTCCTACAAAACTCATTTCCAAACTCTGTGGTCTGGGCCTCGGTTCCTCCCTCTGTGACCGGATCCTGAGCTTTCTAACCCACCGAGCACAATCAGTAAGGATCGGCAGCAACGCCTCCCCCACAATCATCCTCAACACCGGTGCCCTGCAAGGCTGTGTCCTCAGCCCCCTACTATACTCCTTATACACATATGACTATGCAGCCAAATTCCCCTCCCATTTGATTTTCGAGTTTGCTGATGATACTGCTGTAATGGGTCAGATCTCAATCGATGACGAGACAGAGTACAGGAAAGAGATAGAGAATCTGGTGAACTGGTGCAGCGACAATAATCTCTCCCTCACTGCCAATAAAATGAAGGAGATTGTCATCAACTTCAGGAAGCGTAAAGGAGAACATGCCCCTGTCTACGTCAATGGGGGCGAAGTAGAAATTGTGGAGAGCTTCAAGATTGTCCAGATCATCAACAACCTGTCTTGGACACCCCCCCCCCCCCCCCATGCCCAAACTACAGTTAAGAAAGCCTGCCAATGCCTCTGCTTTCTCAGAAAACTAAGGAAATTTGGCATGTCCGCTATGACTCTCACCACCTTTTACAGATGAACCAGAGAAAGCATTTTTTCTGGTTGTATCACAGCTTGGTGTGGCTCATTTTCCGCTCAAGAAAGCAAGAAACTACAAAGGGCTGTGAATGTAACCCAACCCATCACTCAAACCAGCCTCCCATCCATTGGCTCCGTCTACGCTTCCCGTTTCCATGGCAAAACAGCCAGCATAATTAAGGACCCCACGCACCCCGGACATTCTCTCTCTCATCTCTTCCATTGGGAAAAAGATGATAAGTCTGCGGTCAAATGAATCAAGAACAGCTTCTTCCCTGCTGTTGCCAGACTTTTGAATGGACCTACCTCGCATTAAGTTGACCTTTCTCTACACCCTAGCTATGACTGAAACACTACATTCTGCACTCTCTCCTTTCCTTCTCTATGAACAGTAAGATTTGCTTGTATAGCATGCAAGAAACAGTATTTATCACTGTATACTAGTGCATGTGACAAGAATATATCAGATCAAAGACAGGAATCAAACTCAGGTCTCTGAAGCTGTGAGGCAGCTGTGCTAACCACTATGCCACCCCAAAATTAGACAATCAAATAACAGTTAAAATAGCAGGAGAAGAAATCTTTAGACATTAAGAGGCACTTTACCATGGCCAATCCACCTAACCTGCCATTATACTCACGGTTCTGATAAAGGATCATCCAGACTTGAAACGCTTGCTCTATTCTCTCTCTACTGATGCTGTCAGACCTGCCGAGATTTTCCAGCACTTTCTGTTTATCCTGCTAATCCCTCTAACCTACACATCTTGGAGTAATTTAACATGACTTATCAACTTCACTGTACATTTTTGTACTGTGGGAGGAAACCGGAGCACCCGGCAGAAACCCACGCAGACACGAGGAGAATGTGCAAACTCCACACAGACAGTGACGCGAGGCCGGGAATCGAACCTGGGTCTCTAGCGCTGTGAGGCAGCAGTGCTAACCACTATGCTGTCCCTCGAAATTCAAAACGTTGGCTCTATTCTCTCTCCATGGATGCTGTCAGACCTGCTGAGATTCTCCAGCACTTTCTGTTTAAGATTCCTAGCCTGTTGGCCTGTCACTCAACTCTCCCCAGTCTTGTCCGATACGCAGTCTCTGTTTTCTCTCACTGACAAATGAAGGATTTTTTGTTGAGGGAATAACATAACCGTGGATCTGCAAGGAAGAATTTCAGAAACTCACTCACTGCTTCCACTTACAGGCCAGGGTCCAAATCTCACCCTACACCACCACCAACTGGCCGGAGTTCACCACACCAGGTTAAAGTCCAACAGGTTTATTTGGTAGCAAAAGCCACTAGCTTTTGGAATGCTGCTCCTTCATCAAGCAAGTGGGAGTTCTGTTAACAAACAGGGCATATAAAGACACAAATTCAATTTACAGAATAATGGTTGTAATGTGAATCTTTACAGGTAATCAAATCTTAAAGGTACAGACAATGTGAGTGGAGAGAGCATTAAGCACAGGTTAAAAAGATGTATATTGTCTCCAGACAGGACAGTTAGTGAGATTTAGCAAGCTCAGGCAAGTCACTATGGGAGTGACAGATAGTGTAACACGAACCCAAGATCCCGGTTGAGGGATCTCCACTCACATTGTCTGTACCTTTAAGACTTGATTACCTGTAAAGACCGGCATTCCAATCATTATTTTATAAATTGAGTTTGTGTCTTTATATGCCCTGTTTGTGAACAGATCTCCTACTTACCTGACGAAGGGGCAGTGCTCTGAAAGCTAGTGGTGTTTACTACCAAATAAACCTGTTGGACTTTAACCTGGTGCTGTTGTGAGACTTCTTACTGTGTTTACCCCAGTCCAACGCCGGCATCTCCACATCAGAGTTCACCACCCATACTGTCACGAATAAAATTCACCAACAAGATTTCCATCTAAATGTTTACATAGGAATTTTCAATATTAAACATTGTTGTAAATGTCTGAAGAACAGGAAATACATTTTTGAAGAGTTTAAGTGTGTGGCTTTTTATTGGTATCTTGTTGTACTTTTATTCAAACCAATAAGACATAGGAGCAGATTTAGGCCCCTCGGCCCATCGAATCTGCGTTACCAATCAATCATTGCTGATATTTTTTTCATCCCCATTCTCCTGCCTTTTCCCCATAACCCCCGATCCCCTTATTAATCAAGAACGTATCTATCTCTGTATTAAAGACATTCAGTGATCTGGCCTCCGCAGCCTTCTCTGGCAAAGACTTCCACAGATTCACCGCTCCCTGGCTGAAGAAATTCCTCCTCATCTCTGTTTTAAAAGATCATCCCTTTACAAAAGGCAAACAAGACCCAAAGCTGACAAGACATCGCATCCCACCTTGGGCTTGATCAAACACACTCCAAGCTGTCAGGATGCATCCCCTCCTGGGCTTGTCTAACATCTGATCTGAGCCAAAAAGTTTTTTTTTTATTTGTTCTATTAGTGTCGCAAGTATGCTTACATCAACACTGCAATGAAGCTGCTGTGAAGATCACCTAGTCGCCGCACTCTGGCACCTGTTCGGGTACACTGAGGGCCAATGCGCCGAACCTGATCGTCTTTCGGACTGTGGGAGGAAACCAGAGTGCCCAGAGGAAATCCACGCAGGCATGGGGAGAATGTGCAAACTCCACACAGATAGTGACCCAAGCCGGGGAAATTTGCAAACATCACACAGTCATCCGAGGATGAACCTGGGTCTCTGTCTTTGTGAGGCAACAGTGCCAATCACCCTGGTAGGTGTATGTGTTAGAGTTGTTGGCAATGCATCTAGCAAGTGGCACCCTCTCAAACTATAAGGCTCCTGGAGATAGATGAGTCCAGGAATTACTAGCTATGGAAACAGATGAAAGTACACCTATTGCACACTAGGTGTGGGAAGAGAATTGGAATTGGAACATTTGTACGTGATTTTTTAAAATTCATTTGTGGGACATGCGCATCGCTGTCTGGGCCAGCATTTATTGTCCATCTGTAGTTGCCCATGAGGGCAGTTGAGAGTCAACCACATTGCTGTGGCTCTGGAGTCACATGTAGGCAAGACCAGGTAAGGATGGCAGATTTCCTTCCTAAAGGACGTTGGTGAACAAAATGGGTTTTTCTGACAAACAACAATAGTTTCATGGTCGTCAGTAGGTTGTTAATTTTTTTTTAATTGAATTTAAATTCCATCAAATATTGATTTCATGTTCCATCACCACAGTGGTTAGCACTGCTGCCTCAAAGCGCCAGGGACCAGAGCTCGATTCCCGGCTTGCGTCACTGTCTGTGTGGAGTCTGCATGTTCTCCCTGTGTCTGCATGGGTTTCCTCCCATAGTCCAAAGATGTGTGGATTAGGTGGATTGGCCGTGCTAAACTGCCCCTTAGTGACAGTGGGAAACTAGCTAGGGTAAATACATGGGGTTACGGAGTTTGGGCCTGGGTGGGATTGCGGTTGGTGCAGGCTCGGGAGCTGAGTGGCCTCTTTCTGCACTGTATGATTCTATCTGCCGTGCTGGATTCGAACCCGGGTCCCCAGAACATTAACAGAGTTTTTGGGTTAATAATCTAGCAATAACATCACTAGACCAATCGCCTTCCCTTAACGTCTTAGCTCATGGACCATATCGTCTTTAATGTAATTGTGACGGTACTCACTGTTGTAATATCGGAAATGTAGCAGCCAAATACAGTACAGCACACTGCCACAGGCAGCATGGTGAGACACTCTGTTTCTGTGGTGTTGGCCTGGGGGATGAATATGGGCCAGGATATCGGGGGAAAAAGAACCCCTCTGCTACTCTTTGAAATGATGAAGTTGGCTGAGAGAGTGGGTGAAGTGCCTGTTTTGTGTCACACCTCCCCTCCCCCAGCCCCCGCTCCCCCAGTACTGCATTTGGAACTTCAGCCTCAGGTTAACTGAACTGTAAGAAATGTGATGTCTTGGAACACTAAAATATTGTAAATATGAATCTGTATGTGCTTGTATGTGTGTATGAATGTGTGTGTGCTATGTGCGTTAGTGTGTGTTTGTGTGTGTGTGTGTCTGTTTTATGTGTGTATGTGTTAGTGTGTGTATGTGTTGGCTATGTGTCCATGTGTGTGTTGTGTATGTTACTGCATGTGTGAATGTGTGTGTATACATTAGCGTGTGTTGTATGTGTTAGTTGTGTGTGTATATATGTGTGTCTATGTGCGTGTGTCTGTGTTGTGTGTGAATGCATTTGTGCGTGTGCGCGTGTGTGTGTGTGTTGTGGGTGAGAGGGGATTATTTTGCAGTGTTTGTAATGATTGGATATGTTGTTTTGCAATGGTTTATTTTAGAGTATTTATGAATAAAGTATACTTCTGAAATAAGAAAAAGAAATCAACCTTGGTTATGGGATCCAGTCACCGGAGGGAGCCTCAGATCTTTCCTCAAAAACTTTGGGCAAAGTTATGAAAGAAAAATGCAAATCTGAACTAACTCCTTTTAAAAAGTGCTGACATTCCTTTGTGGCAAATTTCTTTGACAGAAACTGACGAGTGATGGATCGCAGACTTCTTCATTTGGAGTTCAACAGAGCTTAGATGGAAGAGGTAATAAACTATAATGTACCATCACCCAGGCGTGTGTGTGTGTTCGTGTATGCTTGTGTGAGTGTATGTGTGTGTTGATGTGAATCAATGTGTACATCTATGTGTGTATTAGTGTGTGTGTGTTAGTGTGCAGGTGCTAATGTCTGTGTGTGTGTGTTAGTGTATATGTACGTGTCGGTGCTTATGTGTATGTGTGATTGTGTCATGTATGTTAATGCATATTGGTGCTTTGTGTTTGTGTATGTGTGTGCATATTAGTGTATGAGTATAAATTGTGTGCACGTTAGTGAGGTGTGTGTTAGTATGTGTGCACGTGTGTGTGTATGTGTGTGTGTGTGTGCCTGTGTTGCATGAGTCTGCATTGAGTGTGTGCACATTAGTGTGTGCTTGCACGTTGTGTATACTCATCTGGGTGTGTGTGAGTATGTGCTATGTGTGTGCGCACATCAGTGTGTGTGTCTATGCTGTGTGTACGTCTGTGTGTGTGTGTGTGTCTGTCTGTCTGTATTATGTTTGTCAGTGTGTGGTGTATGTGTGTTGTGTGTGCACATCAGTGAGTGTGTCTGTGTTGTGTGTGTCAGTGTGTGGTGTATGTGTGTTGTGTGCGCACATCAGTGAGTGTGTCTGTGTTGTGTGTGTCAGAATGCCTTGTGTGTGCATATGCGTTGGTGTGTATGCATCTTTGTGTTGTGAATGTGTTAGTGTGCTGTTTGTGTTAGTGTGTGTAAATGTATTAGTGTGTGTATGGTAGTGTGTGTGTGGTAGTGTGTGTGAATGTGTTAGTGTGTGCATGTTTGTGTGTTAGTGTTTGTAAATGTATTAGTGTGTGTGTGTTTGTGTGTGTTAGTACATTTATAAATGTGTTAGAGTGTGTGTGTGTGTGTTAGCGCGTTTGTAAATGTGTTAGTCTGTCTGTGTTTGTGTGTGTTAGTACATTTATAAATGTGTGTGTGTGTGTTTGGGTGTGTTAGTCTGTATGTGTTTGTGTGTGTTAGTGTGTGTGTCTGTGTGCATGTGTCTGTGTTGTGTGTGTATATGTGTTAGTGTGTGTGTACAGTGTGTGTGTTAGTGTGTGTGCGTGTGAATGTGTTTGTGTGTATGTCTGTATTTGTGCTCTGTTATGCGTGTGTGTATGTGTGTATGTGTTAGAGTGTGTGTGTGTGTCTGTGTTGTGTGTATGCGTTAGTGTGTGTGTGTGTCTGTGTTGTGTGTATATGTTAGAGTGTGTCTGTGTGCATGTGTCTGTGTTGTGTGTATGTGTGTTAGTGTGTGTTACAGTGTGTGTGCGTGTGAATGTGTTTGTGTGTATGTCTGTATTTGTGTTCTGTGTATGCGTTTGTGTATGTGTACGCGTTAGTGTGTGTGTCTGTCTGTGTTGTGTGTATACGTTAGAGCGTGTGTGTGTGTACGTGTTTGGGTGTGTGTCTGTGTGTATGTATTTTGTGTGTATGTTGTGTGTGAAAGAGGATTATTTCACAAGCGCACTCTTTCACTTCTGCAAAGCCAACGTGAGGACACTCAAATTCTACTCTATCCCGTGGTCGGCCGAGCAACACAAACCCCTTAATAGCCAAAAGTCTCTCCACTCACTGCTTACTGCAGCAATCCCTCAGAGTGGCGTTCACAACAACTAATTTGCCACTGCAGTAGTTTAAAGAACTCTGGCGTTGCATACAGAATGATCAGAGGCTCACACTGAATGTCATTGCGGAGAATGCAGCAGACTTCCAGGCAGTGCATCAGTCAACACCGTGCGGTGTTCTGACTGAATCTTAATCCCTTTAAATTTCCTTTACACACTGAACTTACTGACCAGAAAGGTGGTCATTTATCACAATGGCAGGGAGCAGCTTGTTCTTTTTATACTTTGTTTGGGTGAACTTTTTTAGCTCCCTTCAGCCGCTCCCTCTCCTCTGATTTCGTCCCCTCTCCCCGCCTTCTCTGTCATTCACCCAAGCTTAACATTTATCTTATTAGTGTCACAAGTAGGCTTACATTAACATTGCAATGAAGTTCCTGTGAAAAATCCCCTAGTCGCCACGATCCAGCATTCGGGATACGGAGGGAGAATTTAGCACGGCCAATGTACCCTAACTAGCACATCCTTCAGACTGTGGGAAGAAACCAGAGCACCTGGAGGAAACCCACGCAGACACGGGGAGAACATGCAGTTCTCCGAACAGACAACTGACCCCAAGTCGGGAATTGAACCCGGGTCTCTGTGAGGCAGCAGTGCCAACCGCAGTGCCACCCCTACTGCTGGAGAGTTTTGTTTCTGTGTCCTGTGTACCCCTATGGTATAACCACTCCCCCCACTTCAGTATCACGACCAACCGCTCAAACTGGTTTGGGCTATTGAAATATGGTAGGCATCACAATGGAACCTATCTCACCCACCAGTCACATGCTGCACTTTCCAGCAGGGCCACTAGGGGCACAAGGTGGGGGAAGATGTAATGGTGGTGGGATGGAGGTGAAGTCAAGATGGTTTCCCTCTCTATGTACCCTTTGAAAATACTTATCGAATTGAGCAAGAGTTTGGCTTTTGAATTGCAGATTTTCTTTAGTTTCTTTTTCCTCTAGATTTCTCCCCCTTTCTTTCCTGATAAGACACAGTGGCCAAAATTTTACCAGCCCACCCATCAGGGATCCGGGTTCGATTCCGGCCTCAGGTCACTGTCGATGTGGAGTTTGCACATTCTCTCCACGTCTGCATGGATTTCCTCCGGGTGCTCCGGTTTCCTCCCTCAGTTTAAAGATGCGCGGGTTAGGTGGATTGGCCGCGCTAAATTGTCCCTGACATTCCATCCTCTCCCACACGCCATGCTCCATTCCTCTGTCACACCCAACTCCTTAGTCACTGCGCACAGCACCTCCCCATGCAATTGTAGAAGATCCCCCTCCCCCCCCCTTCAATCTGGTCTGTTGCATTTCCAATCCCCCCGCCCCCTCCCCCTCCACCACCACCGTTCCCGATTTCACAGGATAAATGCCTGCTGACTCTCTTTGTTCTCAACACTGAAGAAGGGTCATCCAGACTCAAAATGTTGGCTCTATTCTCTCCTTACAGATGCTGAAGGGTCAATGCACCTAACCTGCACATCTTTGAAACAACTAAGGGGCAATTTAGCATGGCCAATCCACCTAACGTACATATCTTGGGACACTAAGGGGCAATTTAGCATGGCCAATCCACCCAATCTACACATCTTGGGACACAAAGGGGCAATTTAGCATGGCCAATCCTTCTAATGTGTACACGTTTGAACTGTGGGTGGAAACCAGAGCACACGGAGGAATCCCACGCAGACACGAGGAGAATGTGCAGACTGCGCACGGACAGAGATCCAAGCCGGAAAGTGAACTCGGGTCCCTGGCGCTGTGAGTCTTCAAAGTGAAGCTTGAACTCACTAACCTCGGGTTTAAAAGCTAGAGGGGCATTCACTCAGCAAAAAACCCACTTCTGGTTTACCGGTGAATCATGAATTCAGATCTATCAATCTTCTTCTCTAAGCTGCTGGCTCAGTCTACTTCAGAGTATTTTCTACTTCAGTTGCTAGCTCCTTGCTGTCGTAACCTATCTCTCTCTCTCCAGTACTCAGTCCATTTGCTTTCTGGGGTGAATGTAACAAATGCCTCAAGTCAGCCGCAACCAAAGATTTGATTCTACTCAATAATATTAATTCATTGGAGCATATCCAAGCTGATTGAGGTGTCCCTGTGTAACGCAGCTAAATGCTGGAATAATGCAGCAGAATAGAGATGGGATTGTCCAGTCTCACAAACCCCCGTGTTCCTGCTTCCAGCAAGAATGGAGAATTTGGCATTCAGCCAGTTCTCACTCGGTCTAGAGAATTTCCGCAGTGGAGAATTCCGGCCAGAATCTACAATCCAGAATTGAACTGATTCATTATTGTCACATAAAGTAAATAAAGTTTATTTATTAGTCACAAGCGAGGCTGACATTCACATTGCAATGAAATTACTGTGAAATTCCCCTTGTCACCACACTCCGGCGCCTGTTCATATCGTGCACCTAACCAGTGCATCTTTAGGACTGTGGGAGGAAACCGGAGCATCCAGAGGAAACCCAAGCAGACACGGGGAGAATGTGAAAACTCCACACAAACGGTGACCGAAGCTGGGAATCGAACCCCAGTCCCTGGTGCTGTGAGGCAGCAGTGCTAACCACCGCCCATGTATTAGTGTACTGTGAAAAGTATTGTTTCTTGAACGCTATAAAGGCAAAGCATACCGTTCATAGGGGAGAAAGAAAGGGTGCAGAATGTAGTGTTGCAATTACCTGTTAGGTGAAGACCTTCAGCCCAATTAGTCTGTGCTGGTCCTCAATATTCTACAGAACATCCCATTTACCTCATCATGGTCTTTGTTTGTATTTTACCTCTCTTGGTCTCCTTCCGTCCCATTCTCTTTCAGTCTGACCTGATTATGAAATCCCCAAGCTCAGGTTCTGTGCAAATGGACCATCTCGCAGAGTTACTTACATGAAACTACCAAAGGTTGTAAATGTAGCCCAGTCCATCAGACAAACCAGCCTCCCATCCATTGACCCATCCCGCTACACATCCCGCTGCCTTAGGAAAGCAACCAGCACAATCAAGGACCCGATGCATCCTTGACACAGTGGCATAGTGGTTAGCACTTCTGCCTCACAGCACCTGTGACCTGGGTTCGATTCCCGGCTCGGGTAACTGTCTGTGTGGAGTCTGCCCATTCTCCCCATGTCTGCGTGGGTTTCCTCTGGGTGCTCCAGTTTCCTAAAATATGTGGTGCCCATGTGGAATTTCACAGTAACTCCATTACAGTGTTAATGTAAGCTTTACTTATGACTAGTAAACAAACTTAAATTTAACCAGCACATCTTTTGGACTGTGGGAGGAAACTGGAGTACCCAGAGGAAACCCACACAGACACAGGGAGAATGTGCAAACTCCACACAGGCAGTGACCCGAGCCGGGAATCGAACTTGGATCTCTGATGCTGCGAGAGAGCTGTGCTAACCACTGTGCCAATCTGAAGACACGTGTGTTAGAACATTGCTGTGGAAGGGTCACTAATGCAGGTTTAGAATGCACATCATTCACCCACGTGGATCGGTAAATTGGGATTACACCAAGCTTGGCAAGGCAGGGAGGTTAATTTACACGGTTTCATTGGACAGACTATGTTTCCTGCAGCTGGGTTTAAAATTTGTTTTGAATGAATGCATGAGCAGCTGTGGAATCCGCTTTCTCCAGCAGCCCGTGAATTAATAAAGGACTCAGCCAATAAATAAATCACATCTGATACTTAGACATGCCAAGACTTTAGGATGGATTAAAACTGGTTAGTACTACAGCCTCACAAAGTGAGGGACCCGGGTTCGGTTCCCGGCTTGGGTCACTGTCTGTGCGGAGCTGCACATTCCCCCTCCGTGTCTGTGTAGGTTTCCTCACACAGTACAAAGTTTAGATGGATTGGCCATGCTGCGTTGCCCCTTATTGTCCAAAGATGTGTAGTTTAGATGGATTGGCCATACTAAATTGTCCCTTAGTGTCCAAAAATGTGCAGGTTAGGTGAATTGGCCATGCTAAATTACTCCTTGGTGTCCAAAGATGTGCAGGTTAGCTGAACTGGCCATGCTAAATTGTCCCTTTGTGTCCAAAAACGTGCAGGTTAAGTGGATTGGCCTTGCTAATTGTCCCTTAATGTCCAAAGATACGCAAGTTAGGTGGATTGGCCGTGCTAAATTGCCCTTAGTGCCCAAAGATGTGCAGGTTAGGTAGATTGACCATGATAATCATCACTCGGTGTCCCAAGAAGTTTAGGTTGGTCAGTGGGGAGGAGATTAGCAGGCTAAACATGTTGTGTTACGGGGATAGAGTCCGGGTGAGATGCTCTGTTGGAGAATCAGTGCAGATTTAATGGGCCGAATGGCCTCCTTTTGCACTGTAGGGATTCTATAAAGACTGATCACAAGCTGCGAAACTGGGGAATTTAATGCAGATACATTGCAGCACAGAGAGTGCTAATGTCATCACTGCAATCGATCAGTAGCGGAGCCTGTACAACAGAACCAGAAATGCTTTATTTAATCCCATCAATTGCAACAAAACATTAAGTAACCATGTTAAAACAGAAAAAAGATAAATTACACAGTAATTATAAAAAATTGAGATAATTTGAAGGATTTTACTTTCACTTCTCAACCCAAAAATTTTGTGCTCTGCAGCTATGTACCTTTTGCAATCTCATTGCTTGCACTGTTAATGAAGTGTGGTGACTGTTGTAATATAGGAAAAACAGCTATCCATTTCCACACAGCAAGCTCCCACATACAGAAATGTGACAATGTCAAAGGGCTGCGTGGTGGCATAGTGGTTAGCACTGCTGCCTCACAGTGCCAGGGACCTGAGTTCAATTCCGGCCTTGGGTCACTGTGTGTGTGTGTGTGGAGTTTGCGCATTCTCCTCGTGTCTGCATGGGTTTCCTCCGGGTGCTCCGGTTTCCTCCCATAGTCAGAAAGCCGTGCTGTTTCACTGCATTGGCCATGCTAATTTCTCCCTCAGTGTACAGGCACCAGAGTGTGGTGACCAAGGGATTTTCATAGTAACTGCATTGCATTGTGTGTTGCATGCTGGCACAGTCATTGGCACTACTGCCTCACATCAATATAAGGGTTGGGAGTCTTAGCTGTGTTGTAGAGCAGAAGGATCTCGGGGTCCAGGTCCATAGGACTCTTAAATCTGCCGTCCTTACCCAGTCTGGCCTACTGGTGACTCCAGAGCCACAGCAGTGTGGTTAACTGCCCTCCAAAATTGGCCGGGAAGCCACTCAAGTTCAGGGGCAATTAGGGACGGACAACAAATCAAAATATGTCCTTGTATCATACCTTTTTCAATACAACAAAAGCTTGGGAGCAGCCATTCCTTGGGCAACAAATGCTGACCTGACCAGTGAGACACAGATCCCATGAAAAGATTTAAAAATATATCAATGTGAATTTAACTTTTATTGCAGATGACAATATGTGATATTTCCAGGTACCAAATCCTTTGTGATAGTATGTCAAAAGCTACCAATTCAAATGAATTATTATTAAGACCTCTTTGACAAACACAAGGGTCTGATTTATATCCCAAATTTCCTGCGAAACAGGCAATGTAAGTGAGGAATGAGACTCTGTTTTGAACTGAAAGGTCGAAGTCAAGGATATTGTCTCTCTAACAGTTTTTAAGTCTCCCAAGTGAAATGAGATTAGTGAGAACAATCAGAAGCAAGAAATAACAGAGAACTCAATTGAGTGGGTTGATATCCAAATGTTTTCGTGATTGGGACCTGTTTTAGATGGGCTAAAGGCTTCACGAAAAGCGAGAGCAAAATAATTTAATAGCTTAATATCTTTGTTACTGATGTCTTGCAAAGTGCTGAACTTTTCTGTGAGAACGTCAAATATCAATAAGTGATACAACTGGAGGCCAAACCAACCTCCCAACCATTGACCCCGTCTACATTTCCCGCTGCCTCGGCAAAGCAGCCAGCATAATTAAGGACCCCACGCACCCCGGACGTTCTCTCTTCCAGCTTCTTGCGTTGGGAAAAAGGTACAAAAGTCTGAGGTCACACAACAACAGACTCAAGGAAAGCTTCTTCCCTGCTGCCGTCAGACTTTTGAACGGACCTACCTCACATTAAGTTGATCTTTATACACTAGCAGTGAGTGTAACACTATATTTAGCTTTGACAAAGGGTCATCTGGAGTTGAAACGTCAGTTTTTTTCTCTCCTTACAGAGGCTGCCAGACCTGCTGAGATTTTCTCTTTTGGTTTCAGATTCCAGCGTCCACAGTCATTTGTTTTTATACTATATTCTGCACCCTCTCCTTTCCTTCTCCCCTATGAACAGTATGTTTAGCGCACAAGAAACAATACTTTTTGCTGTATATAAATACACGCGACAAGAATAAATCAAATCAATTCAATTCAATGATGTGGAGGTGCCGGCATTGGACTGGGCTGGGCACAGTAAGAAGTCTCACAACACCAGGTTAAAGTCCAACAAGTTTATTTGGAAGCACAAGCTTTCAGAGCACTGCACCTTCATCAGATGAACCACTCACCAGATGAAGGAGCAGTGTTCCGAAAGCTCATGATACTAAATAAACCTGTTGTAATTCAATGAGCTTCAAATACTCCCAGAATGGAACATCTTTGCCATAAATAGGGAGGCGATGACCCAGTGGTATTGTTGCTGGACTATTAATCTGGAAACTCAGCTAATGTTCTGGGGACCCGAATTCGAATCCTGCCACGGCAGAATTTTAATTCAATAAAAGATATCTGGAATTAAGAATCTACTAACGGCCATGAAATTATTGTCTATTGTCGGAAAAACCCATCTGGTCCATTAATGTCCTTTGGGGAAGGAAATCTGCCGTCCTTATCTGGTTTGTTGACTCCAGAGCCACGCCAATGTGGTTGACTCTCAACTGCCCTCTGAAATGGTCGAGCAAGCTTCTCAGTTCAAGGGCAACTAGAGGTGGGCAATAAATACTGGCCCAGCCAATGACACCCACGTCCTAATAATGAATGAAAAAAAACACACATAGAGCATCTTCAGTGCACCAAAGTGTTGTAGCTGCAGTGAACTGAACTCTCTCCATATCTTGGCCCGCTGTCAAATATTGTCTGGTTACTGTCCCGTGAAGGGATGTGGGACATTTTCCAAACTTTAAAAAATTTGGAATAATTTCAGTTGTACCCGAACAGGATTTTCGCAGTAACTTCATTGCAGAGTTAATGTAAAGCCTATTTGTGACACTAATAAATAAACTTTACTTTAAGCTTCTGATGCCACCCACTACTGCGGTGTAGAAACATAGAAACTAGAAGCAGAAGTAGGCCATTCGGCCCTTTCAGCCTTCTGCCCCATTCATGGCTGATCATCAAATTCAATATCCTGATCCCTCCTTTCCCCCCGGTCCCTAGATCCCTTTAGGCCCAAGAGCTATATCTAATTTCTTGAAATCACAGAACGTTTTTGCGTATTCTCCCCGTGCTTGCATGGGTTTTCTCCGGGAGCTCTGGTTTCCTCCCACATCCCAAAGATGTGTTCTTAGGCTAATTGACAGAACAAATTCTCCCTAAATCGTCTCAAATTTGGTTTTTAATCCATAGATCTATAAACATAGATAGGGATCACGGGTACAGGTGGGAACATCGGGGTGGCGGCGAGGGCTCGTTGGGCCGAAGGGCCTGTTTCCCGTGCTGTTTGGTTCTTTGTTTTGGCCTCAACTACTTTCTGTGGGAGTGAATTCCACACACTCATCACCTTCTGGGTGAAGAAATTTCTCCAGTCCTATACCCCTTATCCTCAAAGTACGACCCCTTAGTTCTGGACTCCCATCGGGAACATTCTCTCTGAATCGATCCTGTCTAACCCTGTTAGAATTTTATCAGTTTCAATGGGAAATCTCTCACTCTTCTAAACTCCGGTGAATACAATCCTGACTGATTTAGACTGGAATCTTTTCACCGTTCCCTCCAGCGGGATTTTCTCATCAATTGTACAGGGTGCTTATGAGCTTACATCTGGAGCATTGTGTGCAGTCTTGGTGTCCTTATCTGAGGAAGGATGTCCTTGCTGAAGAGGCAGTGTAGTGAAGATTTACCAGCCCGATTCCTGGGTTGGCAGGTCTGTCATATGAGGTGAGACAAAGGACACGAATTTACAGGCCATCCACACCACACTCCCACTGCAGCAAGGTTGGCGAATTTGGCTGAACCTCTTGTTCATTGTAGCAGGATGAGAAAATCCTGCCGAAGTGAAAAGATTCCGGTCTAATTCGGTTAAGATTATATTCATTGGAGTTTAGAAGAGTGAGCGGGGATCTCGTAGAAACTTATAAAATTCTAACAGGGTGGGCCGAGAAAGAATGTTCCAGATGGTGGGGGAGTCCAGAATTAGGGGTCAGAGTTTGAGGATAAGGGATAAACCTTTATAGGGCTGAGCTGAGGAGAAATTTCTTCACCCAGAAGAATTCATTATCGCAGAAAGTAGTTGAGGCCAAAACGTTGTGTGATTTCAAGAAGAAATTAGATATAGCTCTTGGGCCTAAAGGGATCTAGGGACGTGGGGGAACGGGAATCAGGATATTGAATTTACCATGATCAAAATACAATAGCTGGGCAGGCTCAAAGGATCGACTCCTCCTTCTAGTTTCTACAATGCTTTAGAGGCTTAAAGTTTATTGATTAGTGTCACAAGTAGGCTTACATTAACATTGCAGTGAAGTTACTGTGAAAATCCCCTAGTTGCCACACTCGGGCGCCCATTCGGGTACACCGAGGGAAAATTTAGCACGACAGTGCACCCTAACCAGTGCGTCTTTCAGAACGTAGGAGAAACCGGAGCACCAGAGGAAACCCACACCGACATAGGGAGAATGTGCACAGGCAATGATTGAATCGAACCTGTGAGGCACCAGTGCTAACCACTGTGCCACTGTAACTTCATTGCAGTGTTAACGTAAGCCTACTTGCGACGCTAATAAATTAACTTTACTGTCGGGGACATTAGTAGGGTAAATAGGTACAATTACAGGGAGGGGATTGGTGTCGGTGCAGGCTCAAAGGGAATGGTGAGAATCGAACCTGGGTTCCTGGCGCTGCAGGCAGCACTGCTAACCCACTGTGCCACCGTGATTGCATATCAGGCCAGAAGGCTTCTGTTCTGGAATGGAGCACTCTGCAACAACCCTAACACAAGTGTCCCATTGCAATCCCTCCTGAAGGGAAAAAAGCTTTGCTATCAACAAAGGAAGATTCTTTCTTTCCCTCTATGAGGCGCGAATGTGAGTGAAGACAAAGATAGTCTTCCCAACACTAAGATGTCCACAGAGAGATCTGAAACATTGCCTTCGCTTTATGCTGTGCAGCTTCAGAAAGATTGCTGAACCTCGGAGTGCGACAGCCAGCCTGAATCCCACTGGGGCAACGTGTTCTCACGACTATGAAACCCGTACTATTAATGCCGTCATTCACTCACAGCTTTTGTCGGAATTGCTCATTTGCTCACGCCTGCGTACCTTTCCAATGTTACTGCCGCACACATTCAGCCAAACTGCCTTCATTACGCTGCATAAAATTAAAAGCCCATGAAATTAAAGGAGAGTGGGGGTTTGTGACGGGAATTAAACCTCTCGCGTCCTGTCCCAGCTCACCTTGAAAGAGGGGAGGAGAAGTCTCGGATCAGAAAGACTTTGCACTGTTCTATCGTAAAGGCAGATTTACAATAAGAGTTTGCAAAGTCACTGGATTCCTTGTGGTAATCATCTTCAATATTAATTATTCCAACTGCACATTTCCTTTGATTTGATTTATTATTGTCACATATATTAATATACAGTGAAAGGTGTTGCATGCTATATAGACAAAGCATACCGTTCAAGGAGTACATAGGGGAGACCGTGAATATAGGGCGGAATTCTGCAGTGTTATTTTTTTCACAGGATGAGGGCATTGCTGGCTTGCACAGCATTTATTGCCAATCCCTAACTGCCCCTGAGAAGGTCAGCTGCCTTCTTGAACCACTGTGCTCCATGTGATGTTAGGGAGAGAATTCCAGGATTTTGACCGAGTGAAAGAACAGCAATACAATTCCAAGTCGAGATGGTGATTGATTGGGAGGGGAACTTTGAGGCGTTGGAATTCTAACGGGGTGGGGGTGGGCCGGAGCACAAAGGTCTATTGATGTCAGGTGGGAATTTCCAGTTTTCAGGCAAGTGCGGCAAGAGAATCCCGTCCCTAGTGTTACAGTCGTAGCTAGGACGTAGAGAAAAATCAGCTTAATGCAAGGTAGGTCCATTCAAAAGTCTGATGGCAGCAGAGAAGTTCTTGAGTCGGTTGGTACGTGTCTTCAGAATTTTGTATCTTTTTCCCAACGGAAGAAGGTGGACGAGAGCATATCCGGAGTGCATGGGGGGTCCTTAATTATATTGGCTGCTTTTCCAAGGCAGCGGGAAGTGTGGATGGAGTCAATGGGCAGAAGGCTGGTTTGCATGGCTATGTTCACAATCCTTTGTAGTTTCTAGTGGTCTTGGGCAGAGCAGGAGACATACCAAGCTGTGATACAACCAGAAAAGATGCTTTCTGTGGTGCATCTGTAAAAACTGTTGAGAGTTGCAGCAGATATGTCGAATTTCCTTAGCCTCCTGGGATAGTAGACCCCCAGGCGGGCTGAAGGGCGTACCTGATGTATACCAACATGGAGAAAATCACACCTATTGGTGGTAAAATGCCACCAATGGGCCAAATTCAAGTTTCTTTAACATTGTAAAGCCTATTTATCAGTGTCACAAGTAGGCCTACATTAACACTGCAATGAGGTTACTGCGAAAATCCCTTAGTCAGCACACTCTGGCACCTGTTCGGTTACACGGAGGGAGAATTTAGCATGACAATGCACTTAAGCAGCACATCTTTGGAGCGTGGAAGGAAGCTGGAGTATCAGGAGGAAACCCATGCAGACATGGGGAGGACGTACAAACTTCTCACAGACAGTGACCCAAGCCGGGAATCGAATCCAGAATCTTGGTCCTGTGAAGCAGCAGTGCTAACCATTGTGCCAATGATTAAATTCTCGATTGGCCTCCAAGACCTTGAACTGTTTCTGTCTTGGGGGGAGTTGGAAAGTTGATGGACTCTCTTGCCTTGTTGTCCTATTGTCTGCTCCCCTCTAAATCAGGTCGAGTGCAGTTTAAAGACCATCTCTACGAACAAAGCACCCAAACTGCAGCCTCAGGACACTACACAATTGTCACATAGGAAAAGATCACTTGAAATCCTGGGTAGGACCCTGATTAATTCCCAGCTATTGGTAAACATCAGTCCATCATCTTGGAATTGGGTGTCACCGGCTAGGCCAGCATTTGTCGCCCATCCCTAATTGCCCCTTGAGAAGGTAGTGGTGAAGTGCCTTCTTGAGCCACTGCAGTCCATGAGGTTTAAGGATACCCCCATAGCGCTGTTAGGGAGGGAGATCCAGGATTGTGACCCAGTGACAGTGAAGGAACAGCTGATCTATTTCCAAGTCGGGTGGCGAGTGACTGGGAGGGGAGTTTGCAAAAATGGCTAAACGGCCTCCTGTCGAGATTCTGTGATTCTATAATCCCAAACCCAGAAATACAGTGCGTTCCCATCAATTCAATATTCTGGCTAAGCTCATTGTAGATTTTAAAACCGAAACACAAACAGCAGGACTTGGGCAAACTCTGAAACACTAGGGTTTTTGAAGCTAAGATGGACTGAGGAGAACTGAAAGTTGACGTGTGTTTTTATGCAATTGCTGCTTAATAAAAAACAACAGATTTTACTCAAGGCTGTCTCTTGATATTCAAGCGTTTTCAGCCAATTAATTCACACCCGCTGTTTCGGATGTTAATTGCAGAGATCGAGTTGAAAGCTCAGTTCCAGTGAAGGAAGACCAGGCCTATATGGTGCAGTGAGATGCCTTGCACTCATTTACTCTGTGCATTCTGATAACTCATTTGAATAGAATAGGGTAGAATTGAATAGAATCCCTACAGTGCAGAAGGAGGTCATTCAGCCCATTGAGTCTGCACCAACAACCAACCCACCCAGCCTCTAAACCACATGCAATTACCCTGCTAAAGTTGCAAGATCATGTTGCATCTATATAAAACCTTGGTTAGGTTACATTTGGAGTATTGCGGCTCTGGGCACCAGAGGGACGTGGAGGCTTTGGAGAGAGTGCAAAGATGGTTCACCAGGATGTTGCCTGGTCTCAAGGGTGTTGGCTGTGAGGAGAAGTTGATAAATGAGCATTATTTTCACTGGAAAGACGGAGGCTGAGGGGAGACCTCATAAAGGTTGACAAAATTATTAGAGGCATAGATAGGCATAGATACCCCACTCCCAATCTTTCTTCCTATTTCATCCCTCACCTTTTCTTCTCCCACTTTCCCTTTTCTACATCCTATCTCTAACCCATTTCCACCCTCACTCTGCCATTTCACACCTTTTATTCTCTCTGTGGACAGCTATTAACACTCTTTTCCTCTGGTTTCTGTGGTTATGACTCATCTTTCATTCCCTCCTCCTGCAGTATAAATAGCTCCCGCTTTCCATGCCTTTTAGGTTTGACAAAGGGTCATTTGTACTTGAAATGTCAGCTCTTTTCTCTCCTTACAGATGCTGCCAGACCTGCTGAGATTTTCCAATATTTTCTCTTTGGATTGGCCATGCTAATTCTCCCCCAGTGTACCCGAATACTTGCCTGAGTGTGGCGATTATGGGATTTTCACCGTAACTTCATTGCAGCGTTAATGTAAGCCTACTCGTGACACTAATAAGTAAACAAAAGAAAACCAGGCCATGTGGCCACAGTAGAGAGCAGACATTCAGGTGGGACAACGGTCTCTCTCTATATGTGCTCAAGATGCTTAATCAAGGAATGCATTCCATCCCTAAATCTTTAACCTTTATAATAACTAACGTGCCATCAAAAGGTGGTGGTGGGGGATAGGGGGGATGAGGGGACGGTTGCGGGGCACAGATGAGCACAAGTGAAACACAATTTTTTCAATAAAGTTGTTAGTTGTCCTGAATTCAAATATAATGGAATGTAAGCTTTAATGTTTGGTTTGATTTGATTTATTATTGTCACCTGTACTGGGATACGGTGAAAAGTATTGTTTCTTGTGAGCTATACAGACCATACTGTTCATAGGGGAGAAGGAAAGGAGAGAGTACCGAATGTAGTATTATAGTCATAGCTAGGGCGTAGAGAAAGATCAACTTAATATAAGGCATTCAAAAGTCTGATGGCAGCAGGGAAGAAGCTGCTCCTGAGTCGATTAGTATGACTTTTACATCTTTTTCCCAATGGAAGAAGGTGGAAGAGAGAAGGTCTATGATATGTTGGGTATTTGATTATGCTGGTTGCTTTTCTGAGGCAGCGGGAGGTGTGGACACCGTTAATGGATGGGAGGCTGGTTTGCATGATGGACTGGGCTACATTCACAACCCTTTGTACTTTCTTGCAGTTTTGGTCAGGACAGGAGCCGTAACAAACTATGATACATCTGGAAAAGATACTTTCTATGGTGCATCTGTAAAAGTTGGTGAGACTCATAGCAGACGTGCCAAATTTCCTTGGCTGCCTGAGAAAGTAGAGGCATTGGTGGGGCTTTCTTAACAATAGTGTCAACGTGGAGGGACCAGGACAGGTTGTTGGTGATCTGGACACCTGGAAACTTGAAACTCTCGACCATTTCTACTTCATCCCCATTTATGTACACAGGGCCATGTTCTCCACTATACTTCCTGAAGTTGCTGAAATATTTTTAACCCCTTCCATTCTCTTCCACGACTCTGCAAAAAGTTAATTGCTGCCAATAAATTTATAATGATTTAATACGTAGATTTACCTACACCCTTTAAGGATGAAGTGTCTCAAACTGTTTCACGTAATCAATTATTTATAATTTCCAGTGACTATTACAATTGCTCTCCAAGTTTTAACTCTATTATATAGATTATGAATTGGCCTTTATTTTTCTCTTCCCAGGGAGTTACGTTTCGAGTGCACTTAGTTTAGATTCCAAGAGTTTAAGCTTTGAAATACCTAAGAATCCTGCGGTGAAAAATTGTCGAAATTTTGGCACACATTTTTCACAGCTGCCATTGTTGCCTTTAAGTACCGCAGAGTGATTTATAAACCATTACAACTTACAGCAGTTACTTGGAAGAAAAATAAAGACAGACATTTTCCCTTCGTTTTTCTCATATCGCTCAGAAACGACTCAAAATACTTTGCACAAAAACAAAGGATCGCAAAGTAAACCGTTTCGCAGACCTAACTGCTGTCGGATTCATTTCAGTGGCCATTTTTCTATCGCTTACTGAGCCTTGATCATCCACCTGCTCAAATTCATAGAATCATTCACAGAGGAATTGAGTCTGGGAGTCGGGAGGTAATGCTGCAACTTTATAAGACTCTTGTCAGACCGAATTTGGAGTATTGTGTGCAGTTCTGGTCGCCTCACTACAGGAAGGATGTGGAAGTTATTGAGAGGGTCAGAGGAGATTTACATGGAAGTTGTCTGGATTGGGGGGGCATGCCTTACGAAGATAGGTTGAGAGAGCTAGATCTCCTCTCCCTGGAGAGATGAAGGTTGAGAGACGACCTGATAGAGGTTTATAAGATGTTGAGAGGAATAGATAGAGTGGATTCTCGGAGGCTATTTCCCAGGGCTGAAATGGTCGCTACGAGAGGATACAGATTTAAGGTGCTGGGGGGCAAGTACAAGAGGAGATGTTAGAGGTAGGTTTTTCACTCAGAGGGTGGTGAATGAATGGAATCGGCTGCCATCAGTGGTGGTAGAGGCAAACTCGCTGGGGTCTTTTAAGAGACTTCTGGATGAGTATATGGGATTTTATGGGATTGGGAGTTACAGATAGTTCTATGGCCTGGTAAGTATAGATATGATCGGCACAACTTGTGGGCCGAAGGGCCTGTTTGTACTGTAGTGTTCCATGTTCATAGAATTCCTCGAGTGCAAAGGAGGCCATTCGGCCCATCAGGCGTGCATTCACTCTCTGTCATCTTACCCAGGTCCTCTTTCTTCTGCATTTTCCTGCAACCACGTACATTTAGCATGGCCAATCCACCTAACCCACATATCTTTGGACACGAAGTGGCAATTTAGCATGGCCAATCCATCTAACGTTTCTGCACTCTTTTCTAGATTAGTAATATCCTTTCTGTAATAGGGTGACCAGAATTAAGCTTTGAAGCTGTGAGGGTTGCATCCTACAGGACAATCCTTCCACTTTCACCATTATACTCTTGACATAATAAATCACTCTTGAAAGCTTCTAGTGAGCAAGCAGCCAGTGTGATGTACAGCGGGACCTGTCAATGATGGGTGAAGTGTTTCTTTTATTGAAGGATAATCAGTCCTAAAGCAGCGAGATTTCAGCTGGAAGTGCGTCTGTGACACTCCTGAGTGCCTGCTGTTTTTTGGCAGCCCCTCTGATAGCCAGTAAGTGACAGGCAGGAACGGTTAGGCTGCTGTGAGAGACGGTTCTGCTGTGGGTTAAGTAATTATCAAATACACCAGCACAAGTGAGTGCAATGCAGGAAATGTGATCTGCTGTTCCATTGCTATCACAGCCAGAGTGTACTGACAAAACATTTTGGACAATCATTGACTAATCTGGATAGGGAAATTAAAATAGAATAGGACAGAGTACCATCGCGATAGTGCAGACAAAGGCCCATCGAGCCTGGGCTAACAACAATCCCACCCAGGCCTTATCTCCATAACCCCAAATGAAAATGCTGGAAAATCTCAGCAGGTCTGTCTGACAGCATCTGTGGAGAGAGAATAGAGCCAATGCTTTGAGTCTCGATGACCCTTCATCAGAGCTCAAAACATTGTCTCTACTCTCTCCTCACAGATGCTATCAGACCTGCTGAGATTTTCCAGCATTTTCAGTTTTTGTTTCAGATTCCAGCATCCGCAGTATTTTGCTTTTATCCCATGTATTTACACAAGCTAGTCCTTCTGATATTGAACAGGCAACTTAGCATGGCCAATTCCCCCCCCCAAGTGGCACATCTATAAACACTAAGGGGCAATTTAGCATGGCCAATCCAAATAACCTGCATATTTTTGGATACTAAGGGGCAATTTAACAAGGCCAATCCCCCTCATCTGGACATCTTGAGACACTAAGGGGCAATTTAGCACCTTCAGTCCATGTAACCCGCACATCTTTGGAGCCTGTGAGGAAATTGGAGCGCCTGGGTGTTCTGCTTTACCCGAACAACCCAAAGATGTGCAGGTTAGCTGGATTGACCAAGGTAAATATGTGTGACTACCATGGAATTTTATGATATCTATGACATTGTTGAAATAAAATTAATTCTTATCTGTGTTACTTAATACAATTGCTCCGGTTCCTCCCACATTCTAAAGATGTGTGGATTAAGCGGATTGGCCATGGTAAATTGCCCCTTAGTGTCAGGGGGATTAACAGGGTAAATACGTGGTGTTATGGGTATAGGGCCTGGGTGGGATTGTGCAGACTGGATAGGCTGAATGGCCTCCTTCTGCACTGTAGGGATTCTACGTGTCAAGTGCTATGCTATCTGGATGTGTTTTGCTGATTAAATTAGCCATGTTAATGAGCCAATGCTGTTTAGCCTTGTTGTTTGTTTTTAATTGGATCAGTATGCTATTTGCAGCTGTTACTTAGCAACTTACTCAGTTTGGGGTTGGCCAAAGGTCTGGGATAGGATATTCTGAATCAGAAGGTTGTGGTTTCAAGTCACACTCGACTTGAGTACAAAGGTTTGAGTACTAACTGACGTGACAGTCAAAATTTAAAATTTATTTAGTAGCACCAAAACTAAGCTCACGTTAACACTGCAATGAAGTTACTGTGAAAATCCCCTAGTTGCCACACTTGCCTGTTCGGGTACACTGAGAGAAAGTTTAGCACGGTCAATGCACCCTAACCAGCACATCTTTTGCACTATAGAAGGAAATCGGAGCATCCGGAGCAAACCCACACAGACACAAGGAGAATCAGTACAGGGACCGAAGGCAGGAATCTGTGACAAACAAGCCCTATTCCACTATCTCTATAAATTTACCACTCTCATCCCCTCAACCTACACATCTTTGGACATTAAGGGGCAATTTAGCACGGCCAATCCACCCAATCTACAGAGACCGTCACCCAAGGCTGGAATTGAACTCTGGGTCCCTGGCAACATGAGGCAGCAATGCTAGCCACTGTGCCAGCATGCCTGTTTGGGTACAGTGAGGGAGAATTTAGTATGGCCAATGCACCTGCCCAACACGTCTTTTGGATTGAGAGGGGAAACTGGAGTAGCCGAAGGAAACCCACACAGACACGAGGAGAACATGCAGACTCCATACAAACAGTGACCTAAGCCGGGAATCGAACCAGGGTGCTGTGAGGCAGCAGTGCTAACCACTGTGCTACCACGCTGCCCTGTGTCTGTTAGGGGCACTGTCCATACTAAATTGCCCTTTAGTATTAAATTAGTGGAGCAAATATGTGGGGTTAAGGGGATAGGACCTGAGTGGGATTATCGTTGTTGCAAGCTTGATGGAACGAATGGCCTCCTTCTGTGCTGTATGGATTTAATAATTCTCTGATCAACAGAAGCTCTGTTCAGCACTAAAGGGTGGACAGCTCCAATACAGGAATATGTTCTAAGTTATGTTGATGCATTCTGCATTCAAATTGATTCTGTGTTTCATCCACACAAGTAACAATATATTGGCATCAAATGTGCCAGCTTAATATTTCTGGATGAGAATAAAAGAAAAACGTTATTGCCTCAAATGTCATAACATGGTCCCCAGCTGAAGGCGGTCTATTGTAAATGTGCATGTGGTCTGTAACTCCCTGGATCCTTCCAAATGTCATGACATTTCAGACCAGCTAGAATTAAAATTCCATACACCTGTCCCCATTCCTCTGCTAGAAGCTTGGAGATTGTTAAATACTCGACTGTGTTTTACTGAGTCCCATCTGGGCCTGATTACATATGCTTCATAATAAAGTCTAGCTCTGATAGTTCCATCACACGAGATATATGTGTAACACTTGTGTTTTGTGGAAGGCAATTAACCCTCTCTTTAAGTATTTCAATGAACCCATTCATCTGTCCAGCGTCCGTCTGTCGATCTATCTATCTATCTAGCTGAATGTTGATCCATCTGTCTATTTATCCATCTGTCTTTCTGTCTGTCTGTCCACCTATCTGTCTATCCATCTGTCTGTATCTATCTGTCTATCCATCTGTCTGTATCTATCTGTCTATCCATCTGTCTGTATCTTTCTGTCTATCTATCTGTCTGTATCTATCTGTCTATCCATCTGTCTGTATCTTTCTGTCTATCTATCTGTCTGTATCTATCTGTCTATCCATCTGTCTGTATCTATCTGTCTATCCATCTGTCTATCCATCTGTCTGTATCTTTCTGTCTATCTATCTGTCTGTATCTATCTGCCTATCCATCTGTCTGTATCTATCTGTCTATCCATCTGTCTGTATCTATCTGTCTATCCGTCCAGCTGTCTGTCTAGCCGTCTATCCATCCATTTCCCTGTCTGTCTGTCTCTCCATCTATCTGTCTATCAGCCCATCTATCTATCCATCCATCTGTCTATATGTCTGTCCGCCCCCCCCATCCATCTATTGTTAAAATCTCACGACAAAGCACGATCATTGTTCAATAAAGGTTCGGTCACTAGACATCTACCCTGTGCACACTGGAGCAGAGCCTACACGATATACTGCAACAACTCACCCAAGTTCCTCCCAGAACACCATTCAAATACTTTGCATTGACAATCCCTCTGATTTTAACTTAACAAGACAACACGTTTCCAAGTGAGATTTGTGAAGCATGTAACACAAACTCCATCAAAGCAGGGTGCACAGGTATGATCCAATTGGACAACATTGGCCAATTCTGCTTATCCAAACTGAGATGGAACTCAAGCATGAATTCTCTCCCTCAACCTGTCCTCAAACAACCCAGAAGAGAGATGAAGATAATTCCCTTTTTTGCAGAGGTGTTTCCACATTCTGATAGGGAAAAACAACCTTGCTTCAGGAGAAAGAAAGTGATGAAAAAGCAGGAGTAGGCCATTCGGCTCTTCGATCCTGCTCCTCTATTCTTGTTTGGTCAGTCACTATCACTTGTGCTTTGACAAAGGGCTATCAGGACTGGAAACACCTTTTCTCTCCTTACAGATGCTGTCATACCAGCTGAGATTTTCCAGCATTTTCTCTATTGGCTGCTTGCCCCTAGCCTAGCAACACACATGGCCTATACCGCTCATCACCCCTCACTCCCACAGACTCTCCAGCAATACAAACTTCCCCATTCCCCCCACTCCACAGGCCCCCCAGCAACATAGAACCCCCCTCTATTCTCCCCCACTCACAGGCCACCCACCAACACAGAAACCCCCCCATCACCCCCACCCCACAGGCCACCCACCAACACAGAACCTCCCCATCACCCCCACCCCACAGGTTACCCAGCAACACAGCTCCCCCACTATTCTCCCCCACCTCACAGGCCACTCAGCAACATAGCTCCCCTCCCCCATTCTACTCACAGTAACACATATCCAGAGCTCAAAGGGCTTCCAGCACATCTGCCATCATCCAGGAGAGTGCTGTGTGCACTAGGACCCAGCAGCATCCCACAAAAGGTCAGTGCTGACACCTGGGTCAGTGCTGCAAATCGGACATCGGACACCGAGATTAGCAACAGCTTCCCCCACCCCTCCCCACACATACCCACAGAGCCCTCCCAACCCAAAACGCAACACGACCGCCACAAAGCAACTCCCTGTGAGCAGCACAGAGATGTTCGATAGTAGGCACTTATCTCCTCACTAGTGGAGAGTTAAAATCGGACTTTTATAAAGCACGTGTGTTGAGGACTGATTTGGCTGGGTCAAACACATCAGTAAAGGCAGGTGTGCTGGTAAATTGGGGTGCCCAACTCACTTACAGGATTGAGATGAATGCAAAAATATTTAAATTGCACATTTTGGCCGATTTTTCCCCTTGGTAAATTGGGAACTGGCATGAAAACAGGTACAGATCGCACTAATGGCCTCACGCCCAATTTTACCAATTTTCCATGTTTGAAAACGGGTGCAATGCAATGGCAAAATGCCCACTCTGAGTAGCAATTTAGCATGGTCAATCAGTCTAAGCTACACATCTTTGGACTGCGGGAGAAAACCAGAGCACCCGGAGGAAACCCACGCAGACACAGGGAGAATGTGCATATTCTGCACAGATAATGACTCGAGGCAAGAATTGAACCCGGGTCCCTGGCGCTATGAGGCAGCAGTGCCACCCCATGCCACCTTTACATCTCGAACTAATCGTTTGCTTTGATTTATTTATTATTGTCATATTTACTGAGATGCAGTGAAAAGTATTGTTTCCGGTGCAATGTTCAGATAAAGCATACCGTTCATAAAATACATAGGGCAGAAGGAGAGCAGAGGATGCGGAGTCACAGTTAGAAGAGATTGAAATGCAGAGGGTTTATAAGATCGGAGTAAAGTTTAAAAGCATAAAGCGAGAGCAAGTTTAAAGTTTATTAGTGTCACAAGTAGGCTTATATTAACACCGCAATGAAGTTACAGTGAAAATCTCCTAGCTGCTCTGGTGCCTATTCGGGTACACTGAGGGAGAATTTAGTGCTTAACCAGCGCATCTTTTATACTGTGGGTGAAACTGAAGCACCTGGAGAAAACCCATGCAGACGTGGGGAGAATGTACAGACTCCGCACAGACAGTCACCCAAGCCGGGAATTGAACCCGGGTCCCTGGTGCTGTAAGGCAGCAGCGCTAACCACTGTGCCACCCCAGTAAAAGTCAGAATTAAAGCTTATTCTGGGGACAGCTCATAAGAAGTCAGCACTCTGCTGCATCATCTTGAAGACTCTGGAATTCTCCCATCCCACCCGCCACTGGAATTACTGCGGGCGGGTTGCAGACAATGTGAAACCCCAACTGAGCTGGAATTTCTGGCTTTTAGACCAGCGTGGCCGGAGAATTCAGCCCCTAGTGTGCAGTCGTGAGCAGCATGGATGGGTTGAAAGGGCAATGGAAGCAAATTCATTGATGATTTATTATAAGCGGTCACCCCTCAGCTGAGATCTAATGGATAAAGCATCCAGCCGACCTGTAATTTTGAGATAGGAATTGGGTTGAATAGGCAAATATTCCAACAGATACAATAGCTCCCTGTGATCGAGCTTCAGGAAGATTATTACAAGGGCTTCTTATTCCCTTCTGTGGTGAAATCCGTCATGCGGTGGGATCTTGCTGGTGAGCCCTTGTTTAACCCCGTCACTGCAACGCACGCCATCGCTTTGTGCTGAATTTTGATGTCTGTTATATAAACTGGAGGCCCGATTGGGTTCTTTCCACTGGTGAATAATTGGAATGACAAGTGGCCCATTATGCACATAAACCTGGGTCTAGGTCAACAGAGGGGGAATGGAAAGGGTGAAGGTAGGGTCACCCCAACTATTAGAAGCTTACCCTTCCTTGGCGTTCTGCCTGTCTCGAGTATGATTACTTAAATGGAAAGCAAATAGCTTGGGATGGGACGGAGACAGCCTGATTGAAACAGATTTGAAGCTATCTCGACAGCACTCAGTGGAAGTGAGTGAAACAAATCAGATGCTGGAACATACGACAAGGTCAATATTGAGCTAAAATAGTGACGAACACATGAATTTCGGGGTTGGGAGCAATGGTTTGTGATAAAAGCATGTGTTTATAGAACATTGCACAAAACACACTTAAGAGTATTGTGGCTCAGTGGTCAGCATTGCTGCCTCACAGCTCCAGGGACCCAGGTTCGATTCCCAGCATAGGTCACTATTTGTGTGGAGTTTGCACATTCTCCCTGTGTCTGAGTGGGTTTTCTTCGGTTTCTCCAGTTCCTCCCACAGACATGTGCATTAGCCATGCCAAATTGACCCAATTGACCAGGATATGTAGGTAAAAGAGATTAGCAGGGTAAGTATATGGCTTTACGAGGATAGGTCCTGGGTGGGATTGCTGTCGGTGCAGATTCGAAGGGCCAAATGGCCTCCTTCTGCACTGTAGGAATTCTATGATCTGTTATTGGGTCCTGTCTGATCCCCGTACACAGGTATATGATATTTTAGCTACTTTGGGGATATTAGTGTTTGTCCAGTTTTTAAAACTGACTGTAGGCTCGTAATAGGGTGCTGAATTGGGGGAAGGCTAACTACGGTCGAATTAGGCAGGAACTTAGGGAAACTGAATGGGAATGGTTGTTTGAGGGTAAGTCCACGCTAGGCATGTGGGACTCTTTCAAGGGAATACTGAAAATGTTGCAAGATAAGTACGTGCCGGCCAAGAGGAAAGATGGGAAAGGTAGGATTAGAGAGCCGTGGATTAGGAGGGATATCGAGGACTTGGTTAGGAAGAAAAGAGAAGCGTACGATAGGTCGAAGCAGCTGGGAACCGAGACAGCATTGAAGGAATATAGAGAGAGTAGGAGGGAGCTCAAACAGGGAGTTAGAAGGGGAAAAAGGGGGCATGAAATGATTTTGGCGGATAGGATTAAGGAAAACCCAAAGGCTTTTTATTCCTATGTTAGGAATAAAAGGGTGGTTAGAGGAAAAATCGGACCTCTTAGGCACAGAGGAGGGGAACTGTGCTTAGAGCCCGAGGGAATGTCGGAGATCCTGAATGAATACTTTGCGTCGGTATTCACGAAGGAGAGGGGCTTGTTGACAGCTCCTGCCTCTGAGGGAGCTGTGGACCAGTTGAGGGAAATATCCATACCGAGGGAGGAAGTGTTAGAGCTTCTAGGTAGCATTAAAACTGATAAATCTCCTGGCCCTGATGGCATTTATCCCAGACTGCTTAGGGAGGTGCGAGGTGAAATTGCTGGGCCTCTGACGCAAATCTTTGTCTCTTCCTTGGACACAGGTGAGGTCCCAGAGGACTGAAGAATAGCTAATGTTGTACCGTTGTTTAAAAAGGGTGGTAGGGATAACCCTGGAAATTATAGGCCGGTGAGTTTGACGTCAGTGTAGGGAAGCTGTTGGAGGGGATTCTTAGAGATAGGATGTATAGGCACTTAGAGTGTTGCAATCTGATTAGGGATACGCAGCATGATTTGTTAAGGGGAGATCGTGCCTTACAAATCTGGTAGAATTTTTTGAGGAGGTGACGAAAACGGTGGACGAAGGGCGAGCCATTGATGTTGTCTATATGGATTTTAGTAAGGCGTTTGACAAAGTCCCTCATGGGAGGTTAGTTGAGAAGGTCAAGGCTCATGGGATACAAGGACAGGTAGCTAGATGGATAAGTAACTGGCTTGGTATAGGAGACAGAATAATAGCGGAAGGGTGTTTTTCTAGCAGGAGGTCGGTCACTGGTGGTGTGCCGCAGGGCTCAGTACTGGGACCTCTTCTATTTGTAATATATATAAATGACTTGGAAGAGGGAGTAAGTGGAGTGATCAGCAAGTTTGCAGACGATACAGAGATGGCTGGACTTGCGGATAGTGAGGAGCATTGTCAGGCGATGCAGCAGGACATAGGCTGGTAGCTTGGGCAGACAGATGGCAGATGGAATTCAATCCTGATAAATGTGAGGTGATGCATTTCGGGAGAAAAAATGTAGGGGGGAGGTATATGATAAAGGGTAGACCTATTAAGAGTATAGAAACGCAGAGGGACCTGGGGGTGCAGGTGAACAAGTCTCTGAAGGTGGCATAGCAAGTGGAGAAGGTTGTGAAGAAAGCATATAGTATGTTAGCCTTTATAGGAAGGGGTATAGAGTACAAGAGCTGGCCTTTAATGTTGCAGTTGTATAAAACGCTAGTTAGACCTCATTTGGAATACTGCGTCCAGTTCTGGTCGCCTTACTACCGGAAGGACGTGGACACTCTGGAGAGAGTGCAGATGTTTACCAGGATGCTGCCTGGTATGGAAGGTCTGAGTTACGAGGAGAGATTAGGCAAATTGGGACTGTTTTCCTTAGAAAGACGTAGACTTAGAGGAGATCTGATAGAGGTGTACAAGATTTTGAAGGGATAGATAGAGTAAACAGGGCTAAGCTTTTTCCTAGGATGGACTCGAATAGCACGAGGGGTCACGGGCTTAGGGTGAGGGGGGTAAGGTATAATTTGGATGCGAGAGGGAGTTTTTTCACACAGAGGGTGGTGGGGGTATGGAATGCACTGCCAAGTAAAGTGTGGAGGCAGGTACTCTGGAGTTATTTAAGAAGTACTTAGATGGGCATATGAACAGAATGGGAATGGAGGGGTATAGAAAACTGATTTAAAATAGGGATCATGAGCCTTGGGAGTCTCTGGGAAGTGTGTAAATAGATGATGATATTGATGTACTTGTTTTTATCCTACAGGTGCTTTGGTCCACCTTGTTGTCTGACGAGGGGCATACACGCGATGGGTTGTGAGAGGACTGCTCTTGGACCTTTTTCGAGAGTATCCTACTGCTTCACATCGTTAGTGTACGCTTGACCTGGACCATCTGATGGGCAACACAACAGCGCAGTGACTATAGCTGTGCTGTGCAGATACATGGATTTGGGCCTGTGTCTGTGGGAGTTTGCGCGTTCTCCCTGTGCTTGCGTGGGATTTCTCTGGAAGCTCTGGTTTCCTCCCACATCCCAAAGATGTGTTCTTAGGCTAATTGGCAAAACAAATTCTCCCTAAATTGTCTCAAATTTGTTTTTTAATCCATAGATCTATAAACATGGACAGGGATCGCGTGTAGAAGTGGGAACATCGATGTGGCGGCGCGGGCTCATTGGGCCAAAGGGCCTGTTTCCCGTGCTGTTTTGTTCTTTGTTCTCTTAATACAGAATAATTATGAATTCTATATTATTACAGAATATAGAATCTATATATTCGATAATATAGATTATATATATAGATAGTATATCTATAGAATCCCTATAGTGCAGAGGAGGCCATTCGGCCCATTTACTCTGCACCGATCACAATTCCACCTCAGGCCTTTATCCCCACAATCCCAATCATTTATCCCGCTAATCCCTCTCATCTACATATCCCGGGATACTAAGGGGCAATTTAGCATGGCCAATCCACCTAAACCGCACATCTTTGGAGTATGGGAAGAAACTGGAGCATTTGGAGGGAACCCACACAGACACAGGGAGAACGTGCAAACTCCGCAAAAAACAGTCACCAGAGGCTGGAATCAAACCCAGGTCCCTGGCAACGTGAGGCAGCAATGCCAATCATTGAAGCTTGAATTTACAAACTTCTGGTTTAAAGGCTAGAAAAGTCATGGAGTGCTGCAGTGTAGAAAAGGCCCTTCAGCCCATTGAGTCTGCCCTGACAGTAACTCCCACTAAAGGTGCACTAATCCCCTTGTCCAGCACTTGTCCCATATCCTTCAGCATTATGATATTTCAAGTGCTCATCCAACATTTTTAATAGTTGTAAGGTTTCCAACCTCAACCACTTTCCCAGGAAGCACATTCCAGATTCCCACCACCCTCTGAGCACTTTTTTTCTCTTAAATTCCTTCTGAATCTCCAGCCCCTCAGTCTCAAACTATGTCCCCTCTTAATTGACCCTCAACCAAGGGCAATAGCTGCTCCCTACTCACCCTCATAATCTTATTCACCTCAATCATGTCTCCCCTCAGCCTTTTCAACTCCAGAGAAAACAATCCAAGCTTATCCAAACTCTCAGTATAGCTCAAGTGTCCAGGCAACATCCTGGTGAATCTCCTCTGGACCACCACCGCCCCCCCCCCCCCCCCCCTCCAGGGCAATCACACCCTTCCTATCGCAAGATGATCAGAACTGCACACAGAACTCCAGCCTGACCAACGCTCTGTACAACTCCAACATCACCTCCTTGCTCTCCACAGGTAACAACGCAGAAGAGACCATTCAGCCCATCATATTCATACTGGTCCACTGAAAGAGCGGCTCGGCCAATCTTGATCGCACTGCCCCCTCCCTTACCCACCATACTGTTCCCTAGTAGACCAACAAATCTTTCTACCTTTGAATAATAACCCAATTCCATTTCAGATGTCAGGATTAAGTCTCCCTCAATCTCAGGCAGAGCATTCCAGACCAAACCATTCTGATTTACAACAGCTTACATTTATATAGCACCTATGAAGTAAGCAAGCATCGCAGGAGCACCACAATAACACGAGTCAATATTAGGGCAGGTTGTTGAATGTTTGGTCAAAGATGTAGGACACAATCTTACACAACTAGCCAAAACTTCATTCACTGATACGATTTGATTTGATTTGTTATTGTCACGCGTATTAGTATACAGTGAAAAGTATTGTTTCTTATACACTCTACAAATGAAGTATACCATTCATAGAGAAGGAAAGGAGAGAGTGCAGAATGTAGTGTTACAGTCATAGCTAGGGTGTAGAGAAAGATCAACTTAATATAAGGTAGGTCCATTCAAAAGTCTGGGAGCAGGGAAGAAGCTATTCTTGAGTCAGTTGGTATGTGACCTCAGACTTCTGTATCTTTTTCCCGATGGAAGAAGGTGGAAGAAGGAATGTCCGGGGTGCATGGGGTCCTTAATTACGCTGGCTGATTTTCTGAGGCAGCAGGAAGTGTGGACAGAGTCAGTGGGTGGCGGGCTGGTTTGCTTGACAAACTGAGCTTCGTTCATGGCCCTTTGTAATTTCTTGTGGTCTTGGGCAGAGCAGGGGTTATACCAAGCTGTGATACAACCAGAAAGGATGCTTTCTATGCTGTATCTGTAAAAGGTCTATGCCAACTTTCCTTAGTCTGAGAAAAGAGGCATTGGTGAATTCTTAGCTATAGTGTTATCAGATTCTTTATCTCTTTCTACACTGTCTCCTCATTGTTTGAGATCCGACCCACTACGGTAGTGTTGTCAGCAAACTTGAAAATCGAGTTGGAGGGGAATTTGGCCGCACAGTCATAGGTGTATAAGGAGTATAGCAGGGGGCTGAGAACACAGCCTTGTGGGGTACCGGTGTTGAGGATGATCATGGAGGAGGTCTTGTTGCCTATCCTTACTGATTGTGGTCTATGCATTAGGAAGTTCAGGATCCAGTCGCAGAGGGAGGTGCTGAGGCCTAGGACACAGGATTTGGAGATAAGTTTTGTAGGAATAATGGTGTGGAAGGCTGAGCTGTAGTCAATAAATAGGAGTCTGCAGGGGATGGGAAAATCCTGCCAGGGTGAGCGGTGGATAAGATTCCAGCTGTAGGTTTTAAGGAACAGACCAAAGGAAGAGAGAGGGAGAGAGCAGCGGAGAGATTTAGGAAAAGATTTCCAGAGGTTAGAGCTTCAGGAGCTGTGGCAGAGGGAGATACAAACAATCAAACCACCATGAAATCGGTTTTCAAAAGGGAAAACGCTGGGAAAACTCAGTAGGTCTGGCAGCATCTGTAAGGCGAGAAAAGAGCTGATGTTTCAGGTCCAGATGACCCTTTGTCAATGCTAAAAGGCAGAGAAAGTGGGAAATATTTATACTGCAGGGGGAGGGAATCAAAGATGAATCATAGCCACAGAAACTGGGGAAAAAGGCTGCTAAGACGTTAACACTTTGGTTAGCATTGCTGCTTCATAGCATCAGGGACCTGGGTTTGATCCTGGCTCGGGGCACTGTCTATGCGGAGTTTGCACATTCTCCTTGTGTCTGTGTGGCTTTCCTTTGAGTGCTCTGGTTACCTCCTCCGTTCTGAAAGACGTACTTTGTAAATGCATTGATCCGAACAGATGCTGGAGTGAGGCGACCAAGGAAATTACACAGCAACTTCATTGCAGTGTTAATGTAAGCCCTACTTGAGGTGAATACACAAATAAACTTTAATAGCTTGTCCACAGAGAGAATAAAAGGTGCTAATGGCGGAGAAGCTGTAAACTGTGACAGGTGACGATGTTGGTGGCGGGGTAGGGGGAGAAATGGGATAGAAATAGAATGTAGAAAAGGGGAAGCGGGAGAGAAAAGATAAGGGAAATGGGATAAAGTAGGGGGAAGGAAAGATTGGGGGGGGGGGGAAAAATGAAGAAAGAGGAGAAAGAAAAAAACGGGAGGGAACAGTAAAAAAAATAAAGTAAAAAAGA